>CM060947.1:126046814-126364314 GCA_030765055.1 Mantis religiosa
TACACACCAACCACTTTGAACTCTCTAGAGTAAATAGAGATTACGAACCATTCATAAACAAAGATATAATATGACCAGACACGTTCTGCCAGGGCAGCAGGAAGTTTATTGTTTCCTCTCGCTCGAATTGGCTTATTCAAAGTAATTCTTTTATCACGTCATGTGAAACATTTACGTTTCAGTTCTGTGTAGTAACAAATATACGTACACGCATACATGCCAACCAATAAATATATTCATACAGTGCCGTTACGTCGCGATTTATTGTTATAATACAGGTACTAGTGGTTTATTTATTTGTATTAAAAACTATTTGAGCTAAAAATATGGGGTTTTCATGGTTATGCTAGATACATTACTCTCTACCTTCCACATGGATCAGTTATGGCAAAAGCTGAATTTTTGTTTTAGCGCGAATAGTAGTTCATTCAGATTGATTAGGTTGGCGCTCGTCACACATCACTTAGCGGGAATGCAATACGACAACACCACAGGGCTCCGATTGGTTGCTCAAGGATGAACACCTTCCCAATTGAAACACATAATAGTATATAGTAGCAATGTGAACTGGGTCGGTCTAAACTGGTCTGCTTTAAACATTTAGTTAAAAATTCAAGGATTTCATTAATATACAGTACCAAATAATAAATTTCCACTATTGATCTTTTTCCACAGAAAATTCGATGCCACGATTTAATGAAACACCAAATCCAAAGAATAATATTCTTAGGAAATGCCTCTTCCATGTTCATATGTTTGTCTATTTTTGAGTTTCTGAACTCAGATATGACAATTTTATTAAACATCAAACTTGTGGGCTTGTGTGCTTTCAAATAATTTCTTGAGTGGCACTAAGCATTTTTGAGATATTCTTTATTATGGAGTTGCCTTGTATCAAAAGCGTAATAGAAGTATTGCATTTCTCCCAAAAGTCTTATATCAAAACTTTTGGAATGCCTTTTACGCCCACTGAGTCGAAAAATGAGTTTCACTGGTCAGCCTGGGTCAGAAACACTGTCTCGAAAAAATAGTGATGTATAATTACCTAAATAGGTATTATTTAAGGTTATTTTCTTTATAGGGAACAAGATAAAATGTTTAAAATGGCCTTCCTTCGCACTTAAAAGAACCCCTTACATGGAAGATGTTTTAAAATCTTTTATTTTCACATAAACGGCTCAAATGACTTATAGTTATAGAGCCCCCCCCCCCACACACACACACACACACACACACATAACCAAGCACGTTCTGAGGATAGCATGTAAAGTAATCCTTACTTATCAGGGGTTTTACATAATTTTTCACAAGTATTTTACAAATTTATAACTTTTTTTGACCTTTTATTTTCAGAAAAACGGCTCAAATGACTTACAGTTACAGAGCGCCCTACACACACACACACACACACACACACACACACACACACACACACACACACACACACACACACACACACACACAGGCACGTTCTGAGGATAGCCTGTAAAGTCATCCTTACTCATAAGGGGTATTATATAATTTTTCACAAGTTTTTCACAAATTTTTAACAAATTTTTCACATTTTATTTTCACAAAAACGGCTCAAATGACTTACAGTTACAGAGGCCCCCCCCCCCACACACACATATACTCAAGCATGTTCTGATGATAGCCTGTTAGGTCATCCTTAATCATAAGGGGTTTTATATAATTCTTTATAAGTTATAAGTAATAAGTGATAGAACAAGGTATAATCCCTTTGTAATAAATAATTTTAATTAATAGCTTTCCTGTGATAGCCTGTTCAAAGCTTCGTGATTTTCACGTATTCTGCCAATATTTGGTTTTCTGTGGATGTATGCACACAATGTGAAGTATTTTAAAATCATTCTAGGTTGACTCATTTTTAAACATATGACATTTGCTTCAGTTTTCTAAAACCATGTAGGGCACAAAAATATTTCTGCAAAGGATCTGATTAACTTGTGCAATTGCATGTGGAAACTATTGAGCATAAAAAAGATAAATGTTACTCCTATTATGTTTAAAGCCGCTAAGGCATTATAAGAAGAATGCACCTTTGTTAGCATTGCTTGGTATAGGCATACTAGAGAACTTCATGTGAATGTAACACCTCAAATAATCTGTCAGATGTATAACTTATGTCCAGTATATGTTGACAAACCAGTTTAACTTTTCCCTCTGTACCAGTATCTATCTGGTCCTCTTTGAGTAAGTTACTATCAAAGCTGTGCAAACTAAAACACAATTAAACAGATTTCAACTTCACAACGTGAAGGAGACTGTCAGTTGGATGAATTGGCAGAGAGACGTTATCGTTTTCACATACCCTTAATATGAGGCGCATCTAGAAAGTAAGTTTCCCGATTCTGTTTCCTTTTAAGTAAACGTATTTAGCCAGCAACATTATGCAGGCGTAACAGGTCTATGATGTAACAAGCATTTCTGCCCGGACGGGTGTCGCCTTCAGCCAGTAGGGCGACTGCGGTTGACAAAAGTGGCGTCTCTTATTTGTTCTCCTGACGCCTGAGAGGTTTGGTCACTGATAAAGTTCCATAACTCACAAAACATTGTCCACTGAAATTCATGTCAGCTCTCTGAGGTTTAGGGGTCGAACATCATGAACAAACAGATGGTGCGGCGCTAGTCTGAAGGTGGTCGAAGTGTCCGTGATGAGCGCACTCAGTGAGCCAGCGTCCGTCATCAATAAAAACCTGGTTTAGCTGGTGCGGCAGCGCATCATGGACAACCGACGGAGCTCAGCAGTCCTTTTGCTGCAGATATCCCGATCCCTGTTGCAAGAATATGTCGCTAAGCACCTACTATACAAGAAAATTTCTGCCAGGTGGTTGCCGAAAAACTTGACACCTGAGCACGAAACGGTGCGCTTAGGAGCAGCACTGACAAATATGCAGTGGTATCATAATGATGGCGACGAGTTCCTCGATAGAGTCGTCATGGGCGAAGAGAGGTGGATTTCGCACTTTACCTCGGAAACCAAGCGGCACTCAATGCATTTGCAGAAGTTCGGCTCGAAAGTGTTTTATGGACCTCCGTACACTCCTGATTTTGCTGTGTCTGTTGCCAATAAAGTTGTTCATAGCTCAGTTGTCTTTGTTAACAAAAGGGAAACCTTATTTCCAGTTGCGCCTCGTAACGAAGCAACAGCTTCTGTGCCAAACCTCATACATTTAGCACTGCATTTCTTTTGGCATTTTTTTTAGACAAATCATTTATATAGCCATGATCAAAATATAATCAAATCCTGGAGTTTCATCAAACATTTCTGTCCTTGTCCTTAAATAAACGTATTTTTTCTTTCTTCCTAGGTTATCACCTAAGGCAAGGTTACACTGAAAATTTCAACTTTTATAATAATAAACCTGTCATTAAGAAAATTTAGCCACAAAATTAGAGTATCATTTTAACTTGCATTTTATATTGCTACACCAAATAGTTTATTAATTATTAAATATTATTTTTAGAACATATTGTAAAAATTAAAAATGTTCTACGCGTCAAAAATTGAGATTTTAAGTTGAGTTTTTGTTTTCGGCTAGCAAAAAGCAATTTTAAAAACCACATTATTATCTTTTGGAATATTCTTTTAGCATTTGTTCTAAAATATTTTCCATGTGTTAGCTCTCAAATTTTTGAAAATATTAACATTTTTATTCCTTAACACTATATAATTTCCAAAACATGAGCATTAACAAAAAAGGGGTATGTGAAGTTTCTTATTTATATATTATGGAGCTATCCTGTAAGTTTCACCAAGCTAATTGAAAACCTTTGACGCGTGAGGAATTTTGTATACTGAAAAATAAACTTTAAAATACTGCTTGTTACTTTTAACGAATCACTTAGGGATATTTTGTAAAATCTATCTTCTCATGTTAAGCTGTACTGAGCAAATGAGCTACCATCAGACAAAATACAGAATTCGAAAAGGTGATCGGAGGAAAAGCGGCTGTTACTTCTTGCTCTTAAGTATATGTATGACTGAATTTTCATGAACATTTTTAAAAAAAAAAAAACACCTTTTCCTCTCTTTAGTCTATAAAATAGTGTAGGCCTTCTTGAAACCAAAAAATGCTTAGATAGCATACGCAAGTTTATTTTAATGCTCTAATCTAGTTTGAAATTTACGCGAATGCTGGTGTTAGATATGAATTCTAATTCTTTATCCTTGTATTCTCGCTATTGAAAATTTCTGTATTTTTCATCATCTGAAGTGCTCCTAGCGTCGCAGATTTGGTGTTAGACTAATGAAAGTTGTTACACACGTTCATAAACAAGGTGAATAGAAACTGTCCTGCATTTTATTGTGAGACGCATCTAAGCACACTTTCTTTACTTCAAAACATTAAAATTTCAAATTTTGGGCAAAAAAGTCCTATTCATAGCTTTAAAAATTTCTGCACCCCAAGAGGCATCCAAGGCAAATTCAAAACATGGATGTATTGAAAACCTGCTGTTAAAATATTACAAAAAAATTTAAGTTATTTTGTAGCAAGGGACTTTTTATGTGACTAGCCAAAAATAAACAAATTTGACCATAGTTACTAAGCTATCAAAGTGAACTTGATAAAATTTGGGTTTTCAGGATTTCAAATTTTCAGTCATAGGTATCCTTAAGTAAGCTACAGAGAGGTGGTTGCACATTGTAGGACATATTGTGCATTGAGCTACATTTCTCCAGCTTACACTGAAAAACACCACAAAAATTGAAACAACGCTGGACGCAATACATCCATGATATATTATACTTTACAAAAACAAGAACTTCAAATAATCTCATTATAACACCTTTATTAATAAAAATTGCGTGCGGAATTCAGATTGATCTATTGAAGTACTCGTGAAGTTTCAGGTGGAATTGGCACTACGTGTATATAGTGCTCATACCAGCTAAACAGAACAAAATCGATAAAATAAAATAGAAAGCATGTAGGATGCGAAGTTTGAACAGAGCGAGATAAGGAAAAACGTACTGCAAATATATAAATCTCTAAAGTTAGTTCTCGCGCACTCGCGCACTCGCGCACTCGCGCACTCTCTCACTCTCACTCTCACTCTCACTCTCACTCTCACTCTAACTCTCACCCACTCACACTCACTCTCACCCACTCTCACCCACTCTCACCCACTCTCACCCACTCTCACCCACTCTCACCCACTCTCACCCACTCTCACCCTCTCTCTCACCCTCTCTCTCACCCTCTCTCTCACCCTCTCTCTCACCCTCTCTCTCACCCTCTCTCTCACCCTCTCTCTCACCCTCACCCTCTCTCTCACCCTCACCCTCTCTCTCACCCTCACCCTCTCTCTCACCCTCACCCTCTCTCTCACCCTCACCCTCTCTCTCACCCTCACCCTCTCTCTCACCCTCACCCTCTCTCTCACCCTCTCTCTCTCTCACCCTCACCCTCTCTCTCACCCTCTCTCTCTCTCTCTCTCTCTCTCTCTCTCTCTCTCTCTCTCTCTCTCTCTCTCTCTCTCTCCCTCTCTCTCCCTCTCTCTCTCTCGGTCGCTCTTTCAATGAGCTTAGTGCCAAAATACTAATGAGCCGCGACTTATACTCAGGAAATAGCAGTGACTAATTGATGTCCGTTACAGGCAGATCACGTGACCCAATTCTAAGCCGTTGCACACCCACACTCCACCGCCTACCTTAATGCTCCCGACTGGCAAGCCTGTACCGAATATAAAATACATCGCCTGGTACTCTTTTTAATGTAATGGACACACCATTAAATGATTGCATTATAGCTACCGCCAACAGCGTCTTTTTCTGGATAATGCGTTTTTCTGGCTTGATGTTGTATCTATGCCATACCTTAATAACCGTGAATGGAATCGCTTTGTTGAAATTATTTTAGGCAAATTAATCATTTCATAACGAAGGCATGTAATGACTGAAATCCTGACCTGCTTTCCAAATAAAATAAAGACTATATATATATATAATGTAAATACGATTATTTTGGAACTCCTTAATAAAATAATAACAATAACAACAATAATAATAGTAATTATAAATATATGTTGAAGACACCACCACCACCACCACCACCACCACCACCACCACCACCACCACCACCACCACCACCACTACTACTACTACTAAGAAAACGGATCGTCAGCATCCTGTTACATGAAACTTCTACAACTTAATGTTGATCGGAGCAGGCGGGCCATGGATCTCCTACGGCATAAATGTTCATCTGAGCGCTTAGGCTTTGCCATCGTTGCGGAACCTAATAAGGCTATGACGACTTACAGCTCGCGCTGGCTTACGGATCGTCGACTTGATGCCGCCATTTACCTCTCTAGTGATTCTGTTAAAGTGCGCGCCACTGGTGGTGGGGATGGTTTTGTGTGGATGGACACTGGCGATCTGGTTGTTTATTCGTGTTATCTTTCTCCGGTGTCTACTACTGCTGACTTTGACCACTTTCTCTCTTTGCTGACCACTAGCATCCAGCAACACCCTGGGCGTCTGTTGATAGTTGATTTTAACGCTAAGGCGCATTGTTGGGGTTCCCCCATTGAAGACAGGAAGGGCAGCGCTTTGGCCGAATGGGCTGGTGAACGTGACCTCCTTATTTTAAATGATGACACACTACCTACGTTTGAATGCCATGGAGGTTCATCATACATAGATCTGACCATCTGCAGCCCGGATCTTGGGAGAACCGTCCGCAGTTGGCACGTAAGCGACGAAGAAAATTTGAATTATCATCGCAGCATCTATTTCAAGGTTTTTGTGCCCGGTCCATTTCTACGGCCTGCCAGTGGGCCTCAAGGCTGGTCCTACCAACTGGAGAAGCAGGATCACTTATTGGAGCATTTGGAGGACCAAATTCGATCCAGCTTTATTCATCAGGCATATGGAGTCGACCAGGCTATCTACAACGCCTGTGCCTGTGTTTTACCTAGGAAACGCTCCCGCGGGAGTCGTAAAGGCGCCTACTGGTGGAATGCTGATATAGCTGACTTGCAGCGGCAGTGCAATAAGGCTAAGCGCCATCTTACCAGAATCAATAGACAATGTCGCCGCTTCTGACCAACAAGATGCATTACGCGCCTACCGGGACTGTCGTAAAGCCCTTAAAGTTGCCATTTCTACGGCTAAACGTGCTGCCTGGAGCTCCCTTTGTGCCGAGGTTGACTCTGATGTGTGGGGTCTGGGCTAACAAATTGTTACTGGGAAACTTGGTTTCCGCTCACCTATGACTCTTAGTGATGAAGAACAGCTTCACATCGCCAGAACTTTGTTTCCTGCATATGCTAGGCGTATCTGGCCGGAGATTCTCGTAGACACTACGACTATTCCCATCTGTACAGTTGCTGAGATCCGCGCCGCAGGACACCGCCTCAAGTCTGGCAAAGCCGGTGGCCCTGATGGCGTTCCTCCGGAGGTTGTGCGACTTCTTGCTGTTGAGAAACCGGAGCTTCTCCTGGACCTTTTTAATTCAATTTTGTCCTCCGGTGAATTTCCTAGTGCCTGGAATCTTGGCAAACTTATTCTTCTTGCAAAACCCAGTCCGCCTGGAGGGAGTACGTCTTACCGTCCCATTTGTCTGCTTAATGTGTTGGGCAAACTTATGGAGTATATTCTCAACAAACGTTTAATCTCGGAAATTGAGGACGGGGAGGGCCTATCTCCTCGTCAGTTTGGTTTTCGGCAAGGCTTGTCGACCATGGATGCTATTGAGGCTGTACAATCTTTCGTGATGGATGCCCAGACGCTTTCTCCTTGCTATGTCGTCTTAGTAACGCTGGACGTTAAAAATGCCTTTAACTCGGTGAAGTGGACTGGCATCGTTGCGGACCTCAGGCGACGTCGCATTTCCTCTTATTTGCTTCGAATTCTCTGCAGTTATTTCCACAATCGGAGGCTTTTAGTTGGCGGCGCTGAAACATTGGATATGACTTGTGGAGTGCCTCAGGGTTCGATTCTGGGACCCACTTTGTGGAACATCTACTACGATGATGTCCTCCGAGTGCCTTTGCCTTCGGGATCAACATCTATCGCCTACGCCGATGATCTTGCTGTTCTTGTATCTGGAGGATCTCAAGCGGAAGTGGCAGAGAGGATAGAATGGGCTGTTCATCGCCTTGAAATGTGGATGCTGCAAAAGGGGCTACAGTTGGCTACACAGAAGACCGAACTTGTGATTCTGCAGGGGCGACGCTCCGTACGGGATATTACAGTTCACCTTAGTGGTATGGACATCCGGTCTCAGAGACACATACGTTATCTCGGCCTTCAATTTGGCCACAATATGTATCGTGGTGCCCATCTGCAGTATGTGACACGCAAGGCCGAAAAGGTCATTGCCGCCTTAGGACGTTTGCTGCCCAATGTCGGTGGTCCTAAACCCAGCTCAAGGATCCTCCTTGGTAGTGTGGTCCTTTCCATCCTTTTGTATGGTGCCCCGGCTTGGAAATCATGCCTGGATAAAGCCATCTACCGCACTTGGCTAGAACGCGTACAGCGGAAAGTTACACTGCGTGTCTGTAGTGCCTACGGACTACCTCAACGAAGGCTTTGCAAGTTGTCGCCGGCATCATCCCCATCCATCTCTTGGTGCAGGAGCGCACCTATGCTCATGGGACTTGTTCGCCAGAGCAACGACTTTTGGTTCGGGCCCATACCATCCGACAATGGCAGGCGGAATGGACTCAGGAAACCCACAAGGCACAATGGAGCAAGTTGCTGATTCCGGATATCACTCCCTGGCTCTCTCGACAGCATGGAGATGTTGGGTATTATGTCACCCATTCCTGACAGGCCATGGCCGTTTCCGATGCTATTTGCACCGTATGGGGCTCGTTGCCTCCGACCTCTGCCCTTATTGCGCCCAAACGTACACTGCGCAACATACGCTTCTGGAAGGCTCTCAATGGCTCGATCACCGTAACCGGTGCAATGCTAATATCGGTCAGGTTGTTACTTTGGCAACTATTCTCGCAATTATGCTGGAGTCCCGGCAAAAATGGAATGCTATTGCTAAAATGGTTACATCTATCCTCAAGGCGAAAGAGCAGGACGACCGCCGAGAATAAGTCGGCCGAGGCCGCTGCGTGTACCTCCAACATATCCCCCCGCATCTGCTTCCTCATTAAGGTCGTAAGGTGCTCTAAACCCTCCATTGGTACGCCAGTACTTCGACCATCTTTATTGCCATTCTTCTTGAAGTAATACAGATTGGTGGTCCCAGGAAGAAGTCTCTTGTGGCTCGCAGGGTTTTTTTAGTTGGTAAGAATCCAACTCGTCCAGCTTGGCCTCTTTTGAAGATTTTTCCCTACCTTAAAAAAACTACAACAACCACCACCACCACCACAACTACCACCACCACCACCACAACTACCACCACCACAACTACCACCACCACCACCACCACCACCACCACAACTACCACTATCACTGCTGCTACTACCACTACATTATTCCAATTATAATTATTCCTATTACCAATACTTATTACTAAAATGACTACTACTACTACTATTATTACTACTACTACTACTACTACTACTACTACTACTACTACTACTACTACTACTACTACTACTACTACTACTACTACTACTACTACTATTATTACTACTACTATTATTACTACTACTACTACTACTACTACTACTACTATTATTACTACTACTACTACTACTACTATTATTACTACTACTACTACTACTACTACTACTATTACTACTACTACTACTACTACTACTACTACTACTACTATTATTACTACTACTACTACTACTATTATTACTACTACTACTACTACTACTACTACTACTATTATTATTACTACTACTACTACTACTACTACTACTATTATTATTACTACTACTACTACTACTACTATTATTACTACTACTACTACTACTACTACTACTACTACTATTATTACTACTACTACTACTACTACTACTACTATTATTATTACTACTACTACTACTACTACTATTATTATTACTACTACTACTACTACTACTATTATTATTACTACTACTACTACTACTACTACTATTATTATTACTACTACTACTACTACTACTACTACTATTATTATTACTACTACTACTACTACTACTACTACTATTATTATTACTACTACTACTACTACTACTATTATTATTACTACTACTACTACTACTACTATTATTATTACTACTACTACTACTACTACTACTATTATTATTACTACTACTACTACTACTACTATTATTATTACTACTACTACTACTACTACTATTATTATTACTCCTACTACTCCTACTCCTACTACTCCTACTCCTACTCCTACTACTCCTACTACTCCTACTCCTACTCCTACTCCTACTACTCCTACTCCTACTACTCCTACTCCTACTACTCCTACTACTACTCCTACTACTACTCCTACTACTACTCCTACTCCTACTCCTACTCCTACTCCTATTATTATTATTATTATTATTATTATTATTATTATTATTATTATTATTATTATTATTATTATTATTATTATTATTATTATTATTATTATTATTATTATTATTATTATTATTATTATTATTATTATTTTATTTTTTTCCCCTCATGGTACCGGACGATTGTAAGGGACCATTTTCGTCCTCGATTGATTGGAGTAATTCTCAGAAACGTCTGGTTCCGGCAACATGGTGCCACATGCCATATTCCTCTCGAAACAATCGATCATTCGAAGGAGAAGTTCAGAGGTTTCATCCTTCCCGGTGGTTACAACTCATCCAGAGATAATATGATTTAACGTCGTTGGAATACTTACTGTAGGGTTATGTTAAATTTCGTGTCTATTCCAACAAGTCAAAGTGTAAGTGATCTTATGAATAACATCACGCGTCTCAATCGTGGAGTTGGACCTAACTTATGTTCTTCTGTCATTGAATATTTGATCAATCGTATAGGCGCAACCCAAAGAAGTCGCCGCGGTCACTTACCCGATGTTCTCTTTCCCACGTAATGACATTAATTATGTTCCAAAATAAAAGTATGACAAATCTATATCATTCATGGAACGTGTTTTATTTAAGCTCTTGTTGAAAGAGCCTTTATAATATATAGGCTAAGATATCGGTAAATAGAATCTTATATCTCCTATTTATTCACTCCAACAAAATACTGCAGTTAGGTCTCATTACTTCCCACGGTTTTCTACATTATTACAGTTGATAATTGAGTACTTGTTGATAATTGACTGTATACGACTGTAGTCTGACATTAGCAATTAGTTCTTCATACAGTTTTTATGGAATTCTTTCCTTTGATTTTGAGGGCTAACTATGGTTTAAATGCACTATATTAGCTCAAAAACCCATATATTTCTCATGTTTTATTTTAACAGCTATTGTGTAATACATTATGTGCTGTATACAGCTGCAATTGTATTTATTTTCGGTTTTGTAGAGGACAAAAGTTCGTAGTTTTAAAACTACACGTTACCGGATATTCATTGAGCTAATGGCCTGAGGCATTGTGCATCCAATAAAGTGAAATGGCCTTTAACGTTTGTTTACAAGGCAGTCGTTTAAAAACAATATACGCGTGTTTATATGTTAATACAATTTCAGCTTCAGTTATTTCATCAGTATGTCGCCCACCATGCATTCACTGTTAATGAAAAACACTTTATCAGCGTGTAATCACATAACCTGTAATGAAAAGAGTCTGCCATTACACCGACGTATATGTTTGCTTAATTGACTTTGTGCTAATATATTCTGTTCTATTTTGATTTACTACCTTTGAGTTTACACGATGTACAGTTTTCAAAACAAATGCTTATCGAATTTTAATTTTCTCTTATGTGCTGTTATTGTAAATATTATGTGTATCCTCAGTACTTTTAAGTTACTTGGTATATTGCGTCAACTAAGGGATTGTACGAGGGTGTGTCAAAAAGTAATGCCTCCTATTTTTTTCTCTTTTAATTCCCCACAAAATTCAATCCAATTTACATAGCTTGCAAACTACAACATTGACGATTAATTTGTCGCTATTCAATATAATCTCCGCCCTTTTCCACTGTTTTGGTCCACCTTTTAACTAGGGCATGGTAAAACACACGGTCTTCCTTCTTAGGCCATTGACGCACGGACGTTTTCACAGCCTCCCTATCTTCAAAATGAATCCCACGATGAGCTTCCTTTAGTGGCCCGAACAGATGGAAGGCAGATGGTGCCAGGTAAGGGCTGTATGGGAAGTGAGGTAAGACTTGCCATCAAAATTGTGGTCTTAAATTGTCATGCAAAAGAAGAATATCCGCAATAGTTTTTGTTGGGCGAAAACGGCGAAGACGTGCTTTCAACTTTTTGAGCACAAGCATACGCTCTGCATCGCAAAACACTGCCGTCATAACTTTCTCTTGATTTTTTTTCTTCGGTGACGTTGTATGATGCCATTTCATTGACTGCTTCTGATTCAGGTTCAAAAAAATGAACCCACGTTCCGTCTCCAGTAATATTTTTTTCCAGAAACTCCTCTCCCTCCAAATTGAAGCGCTGCAGGTGTTCGGAGGCTATTGTTTTCCTTGTTTCTTTGTTTTGGGCGGTTAGCATTTTTGGTACACGACGTGAAAAAACTTTTGAGTAACCCATAATAACCCACTGAATAATCGCCATCACACTGCCTTTACTGAGGGAGGTAATGTGACACAATTCACCTGTTTTTACCCGGCGATCACCACGAATGATGTCATCGACTCGCTGAATGTTGAATGGAGTCACTGCAGTCAACAGCCTGCCGCTTCGCTTTTCATCTGCCAATGGTGTTTGCCCTTCAGCTTCGTTACAGCGACGAACCCATCGTCTAACAGTGCTGACATCCACCGTTGCATCACCATACACATTTTTTAGCCTTTCGTGAAAGAGAATTGGCGTTTCACCTTCCACAGTGAAAAATTCAATTACAGAACGCTGTCTAATACGAATGTCGATGTCAGCCATTTTGCAAGACGATGCAGTGCTGTCACCTGTTGACTTAGAAAGTTACTACTGCAGGTGATTGGAGAAGGTGTGAGGAATTTCTCCAAATTCAAAGTTTTCACATAAGTTACTTATTTAAGGAAAAATAGGAGGCATTCCTTTTTGACCCACCCTCGTATAATACTCCAGCATAGGTCATTACTGTCAATAAGTCTGCATTTAGCTGCATTTTCACATGTCTTCTTTTCTCAGTTTTCTGTAAGTGCCTGAATTCTCCAAGAACCTCATCCTTCCAACCAGAAGAGTTGCTCCTAATTTAAGGACAACATCCTTTGAACCTTAGTAGGACAGATTAAGGCTACACATTGAATGGCAATGGAGTACAGACCTACAGAGTGGCGCACGAAATGTCCTTCATTGTAAATTGTTGATATAAATTTTAATAACCAAAGCATGTCAAAGTTATCGTTTTTTATTAATCATCAGAATGTGTATGCTCAGTGAGCGTGCAGTACATGTGCAGTATGTCCACCTTGTTGACGTACCACCTCTTCGAGACGTACTGAGACGTTTCAGACCACTGTACGACACATGTCTTCTGGGAATAATATCCTGGCTATATGGCGGTCATATTGAACCGCCCTGAAAACGTTCCGGATATCGATGGGACATCACACGGAACCCGAAATTTTGGAGCTCGTTCACATACAGCAAAAGTTTTTCTGGATTTCCTGCACCATCTTGCATAAACCGTTGAGTCTCCATTGGTAACTCTGTTGCATAAAGTTGTGGAAGAAAATGTTCTGCAACATATCCAAGTAGCGCGCACTGTTAACTGTGCCGATGAACAAGATTGGCCCAATAATTTCATGGCTGGATATGGCACCCCATACACTAATCTTTTTCTCCATAATTTTCAATCTCGTGTACAACATCAGGAGGTTCTCATGCTCAAAATCTGATATTCCGGCTATTGACGCTACCGTTCAAGTGCACGTAAACCTCATCAGAATACCATGTGTTAAAAATCACGTCATCGTCATTTGCAAACGCCGAAGTCGCAAACTGTAATCGCCATACCTTGTCATGTTCCGTCAGTTTGTGCAACACTGTCATTTTTTATGGGAATAATTTTACGTCATCATGAAGTGTTCTTTGAAGTGAACGACGTGAGATGCCCATTTCGGCCGTAGCTAGTCTCGTGGATTTCCTGGGACTTCGTGTCAAGGCCACTCTCACAGCCTCGATATTCTCTGGGCTACACGAGGTCGCTTTTGCTCTAAAATATGGCCGTCAGTTTCAAATTGTGTGGTTATTCTATACACTCTGTCTCTAGGGGGGGGGGGGCACCTCGTACGAAAATGAACACGAAAACGTCGTTAATATTTTAATGACAATTGAAATGCTTATCACCACTCGATTCTCGCGAAGATATACGGGTTCGATCCCATGTGACCGTAAAGTGAGATTTATGGTGGATAACAAGGCGCTGGGCCGGGTTTTCTACTGGATCTCCGCTTTCCCTACCATCATTCCACCAATTGCTCCAGTATTAACTTCCCTATCACTGATCTCGCCCTCATCTTCTTCTTCACTTCAGTGATTAGGCATTTCTGCCTGTTCCGTCTTCGCATTCCATCACCTATCCCCATCTTTTTTCTATGGCGTCCTACATCTCTTCTTCCACGAGGATTCTATCTTCTTCTTATTCTATCCTATCTTTTGTATGTGATTTAGACATTTTTGAGAAAATCAGAATATTAAAAAACACTCCACGTTAGCTGTGGTTTGGAACAAAAGGATTTTTCTATATCGTGTCCTTGGAATGGCAAATTTTTACTTAACTGATATTTCGCTTTTTTAATTATGGTGCACATTAATATATCACAGAAATACACATAGATTTATTTTCTAAAAATGCTCTTTCTCAAATTTTAAGATATTTCATTTTTTGCTGAATTCCCAGTATAACATTTTTGGATGGCATATAATACTTTCTCCACTTACTTTTTAGGTGACCCCTGATTGGCGTAGGAGCATAAAGTGTTGTAGTTCTGGTTCCCAATCACGGATTTTCCCGTGTTCTATTCCACGTCATCGCTTTATACCTTCTAGAGTTCGTTTTACTGGAGTATTGGATAGCATAAATGATCCACTCTCCACAAACACTAATATGGCTGCCTTTATTACCACGGAAAGTAAAAATATATTTCTTACACGAAGAAACACTTTATTAGTACTAGATAATATTTTAAATATATGTTTATCCAGGAAAACTACGAAAAAAGTGTTTTAATAAATTGCTCCAAATTCGCAACAATTTAAAATAAATGGGAGTCACACTTTTCTACGAAGCATCCCTGAAAAAATGTTTCTCCTATGCTTTACTACAGCTACCAAACACTAATCAGATTTGAAAAAGCAAAGGTTATAAAAGCCTCCTTTGAAATGAAAACATCGCAAGAACCTCCCAACTACCCTTCCATTACTATTGTTTATATAAAAGCAGAGTTCTTACGCAATTATTCTCTGACTCCCCACAAAAGAAATATAACCAGAATTCTCACAGTTGCACTAGAATGAGGAAAGACGGGCTTATAGACAATCTAATTCAGATTCCTTTGTTAATAAACAATTTTATGGAAAGATAAGTTGCTATATACAATTCAAAATACGTAAAATGCATCGTTGAAATCATGAAATCAACATGAAAATCGTTAAAGAGTAGTTGCTGATACGAAACTTGAGAAACTGCTTTAAATGTAACATTAATGTTAAGGAGTTCATTAAGCATGGCAACATTCACAGAAAGATAAGTGTGATTTATCTTTTAATTTCATATGTTTATTATATTTACATAAATACTTAACTCATACTTATAAAAGATGCAAGTGAAGAGTGAAAAAATAGGCAAAGTGAAATAAGAATGGATTGCCTCTGAACAAATTCCGCCTATCTTCATACATTTTGCGAGTTTATCTGGTCATCAGGGGATATCAATTTACCAATCTCCTTCTAGCAGAAGTTGAAAATTTTTCTTCTAGTTTAGCTACTCGCTGGTCCTCCGCAGTGTGCATTTCTTTATATTAGAGTCCAGTCTTACTAATTCAAATAACATAATTAAAAGACTCTCCAACAGAATCCGAAGTCCCTTTCTGTGTGCCCAGTCTTCCTTCCCAGTTCACACTGTTTCTTTTTCTTCATAGCTTAAATAACTACGACCTTTCTTATGGCAATTCAATTCCACATATTAAATTAGTTGGACTTAAGAGGAAGATTAATTTTTCAATCAGGTTCAACCTCTTGCCTTTTAGTCCACTTTTCTATTAAGGTATTTAATACATTTGTATTTTGTACAAAGTATACATTTGCAAAAGAAATAGGTTTTGTCGTATACTTAATTAAATTCTCAAAGTCTACTTTTCTTTACCACTGGAATTCCTATATATTTTCATAGTGAACGACGCGTTAGCCTATATTTTAAGTAGGAATTCCAAGTTTTAAAAAATATAACTTAAAAGTTGCTGAAAACTAATCAATAAATTCTTTGTAAAACCGTTGAAAATCTCACGTAATTTGTAGTACTTACTTCAGCAGTTTCACGTAAACGTGGATTAAAAAATAACCCATTAAAGCATTGCCCAAATTACATAGCTGCCGACGAGCTCTTAAATATCACACGCTCATTCACTCACGCTCTGCCTCCAGATAAAATTAGAAATAATAGCGTATCGTGTTCACTCAACTGTTTAGATAAGAACATCATGCTCGTAATTACTATATACGAGAAGTTGTACTGAAACTTTTCAGATCTACTTCTTAAGAGGTAAACATGATGTTGAGTTTTTCGCTCCTTGTTCGATAGCCCAAAGCTAATGTGAAGTTCCATCTACCACCATTTTCCCCTCGTGCTCCTTTCAGATCGACTCCTTATTATGCCTCAGGTGTCCTTGTAGCTTTCGTGGTGTAGGCTTTTGCATATAAATGGCACGGATTCTTGCTCCAAGGAAGGGATATTCCACGTGGACACTAGAGCCTGCCTGGTTGAACAGTCGTTTCTGCTCTTAGCAGCTCCAGTAGTAATTCCAGTCTTCCAGCTAGGAGATGTAAGGGACTTCCGCGCCTATCTGTGGCTTGTGTCTCATTCACCTACTCGTTGCAGTAAATCTTACATAGGTTGAAATGTGTGGGGTCTCTCTCTCTCTCTCTCTCTCTGTTGCATAACCCATATCACAAGTTATCTCCCTTTTAATTCCTAAGAACACGTTTCTGGAGGTAGTATATTAAGTTTCTTTCTACCTAGTAAAACAACATAACACCTAAACAGTACAAGTACCCAAAAAAGGGAAAAAGATCACAGGTTTTCCAAACTAGAGGAATTTTCAAACAGTTCTCCAACATTAAGAGAATGTGAACAAAACGGTTCTATGTGTTAAATTCTCATGTCATTCCTAAATATTCAACAAACTATTCCTAAAACGCCTTATTCTTAAGTACTCCATGTAAATGGAGAAAGCCCTTTCTGATTATTTACTTTACCTGGCTATTCCGAATAAATAAGTTTTTTGAGTAGCTTCAAAATAGCTTTTGTAGACTTTTATGACAAATTTGTGCTATACCCTTGACACCAACTCCAAAGTCATCATTTGAATAAGCTGCAGTCAGCTGTTCCAGACGAGGCCTTTTTCTGAGGCTGTGCATGGAGGTGCAAGAATGGACAGCACCATTTAATTTAATTTAATTCATAAATTTAATGAAGGATAATGAATTTTTAGAATCTTTATCTATGTGTGGTTTTGTAACTTCCTGTTCACTATGTGGTTCAGTTGGTTAGGCGTCCGCGTACTGAATTCAAGGCCACGTGATCAAATGTGGCGCATGCCGATGGTTTTTAAATGTGCTTATAAGTAAAAGTAGATTTACTAGCATTCCTACAGACAAAGGTTCGGGTGTGTGGCAGTTCGGTATATTAGCAATTAGGCACATTAGCAATTGGGCACACAGATAATTATCTAGTTTTCAGGGGTAAAGAAAATGTTTTGCCGGTTTAATTATGGAGGTTACTTTCAGGTGATATTTTCGATGTCTGCAATTTATAGGTAAGAAATGAGTTCGTTAATTAACCGCGGAGATGAACTGGTGACTGAAATTCCTTCACAAAATGTATTAAAATTAACCTACACCGAACTAGAAAATCACAAGGTTTGCAGAAAGAGCCGGAAAGTCCTGAAAACATCGTTTTACCACCTGAACTGTAAAAGATGAACGATGGTGGTACATTTCTTAGAGGAGATGATATTGCTGCACCACAAGAAAGGATTCTGTAATTTGCAAGCACTAAAGGAGTAATTGTACTAAATGAGAACCACGCCTTTTCATGGACGGTACATTCAAAAGGTGTAGCAAACAATATAACCAAATATACACCATCCAAGCCTATCTTGGAAGTACAAGTCATGAAACCCATGTCATGCCGGTGGTATACGCCCTTCTTCCAAATAAGAAAGAGGAGATTACAGACCGGAACCCCAAAGAAGTAATTGTAGATTTTAAACCTGGTGCTCTTCAAACTTTGAAGTTTGTTTCCAAATGTACAAATTTCTGGTTTCAACTATCATTTTAATTAGTGTATTTGGAGAAAGGTTGGAACGGTACTCTCTTCCCCGAGTTGATTAATTAATTGTTAATGAACATATGGAAGATTAATTGAATGTTAAAGGAATATAAACATGTATTGAAACAAATATCTTGTGTGTATTGTCAAGTTTGCTACGGACTCTGAAACGGTAGGGTTTTTCTCCCCTATGAAGGACGGACGCAGCCATAAATTTTAAGGGTTGCACCCGGTGTTTATTTTAAAGCATAGTTTTGACAGGAAGGGGACATCTTAGGTGGTCTAAAGTGAGGTTCTCGTAAAAGGGACTCCATATGCGTTCTACCGACCAAATAATTAAAAATAATGAACTGAAGGGGAAAGAGAAGTGTCATATGACCTGTCTGGGCGACTGAGGGCCAAGCTAAACCGTCGTGCAAAAGTACGTGGACAGAAATCGCGTTCATTAAATTCAGTTGATGACTGAGGGCAGAGCAAAATCGTAGTGCGATAGCACGCGGACAGAAATCGCGTTCATTAACGTTATTTGGCTACTGTGTGCCAAACTGAACGGACGAGTAAACTAAAGAAATCGCGTTCAATCAAATGTAGTTAGTAGCTGGGTGCCAATCCGGTGAGTCATGTTATAGACATGGGAGTACAGCCACGGCAGCGCGAAGCCAACCATTCAGAGTTCATCTAATTAACATGTATTTAGAGAGTAATTGAAATATAACCGATCGTCATAAGAGAATTAAACTGTGTTTCTTTTCAAGCACCCTAATTGTTCTACCCAAAACGCCCTGAATTAAGAGATCCTTGCTACAGATCCTATATTTGTGAATGTTAGGATAACTCCGAGAGCAGCCGAGGACATCGATATTTTCAAATTACCACTGGCGAGGCTGACGACCCAAGGAGTCAAACTCCTGCAACATAATGGCGCCGAACTAAGGGGCACCAACTTGCAACAAGGTGCAAGAATTAGGACTGTAACGTGAGTATATTTAAAATAGGGAAATTAGACATCATATAAGGATGTTTTCTGCATTGTCTCATCGTTCACTTAATGAAATTGACGACGTTTGCCTCATTATACAAGAAAACTCACCAGAAAATGAGCAATTAAGTTTGTTCTACGATTTCTTTGTGGAACAGTGGCTGGATTATCCTCCAATACCAACAAATTTATGGAACTGTCATGGAAAATGTCACAGAACCAGCAATGCTCTCGAAGATTGGAACCACTGATTCAACAAAATCGTGCAAAGACCACATCCAAATATACCCGGGCTAGTTAAAGCCTTGAAGGATAATGAATAATACCAGGGACATATTTTCGACAGAAAAGAACTCAACTTGGAGGGTAAAAAATGAAGAAAGTCTACAATTACACTTGACAATAGGATTGCAAATAGCCTAAGAGATCTTGAGAAAAGTAGAGATTTAAGAAAATGTCTGAAAACTCTTACGTATGTGCATAAATTAACTTAATGACAAATTCTGTTTTATACAAATGAAATTAAATAATGAAGAAATATGGAAAATTCTTTCTGAATGGGCTTGTAAATAGATGTAAGTTAAATTATGGACCAAGAAAACACAAAACCCATTGACGAGTTCCAGCAGAACTAATATAGCGAAATAGTTATTATAAAAAAATATAAATTTTTGGGATGCGATAAGAGATCACCTTCACGTGGTGTGCCCCTGAAACAGTATGCTTTAAGTAGGCATAGCTAGCTAAGAACTTCTTGAAACAGGTTTTTCAACAAAACAATAAAAATGACCATGACCAATTGACTCTCCTGTGCCTCTCTTAATCCCCATTCTTGAAACCGTTTTTGTTGGTTGAACCGTGTGGCCAGTTGCTACTGTTTTTGTCTTGTACGCAATTGCTAATGCACCCAATTGCTACAGATTCCAAAAATTCTACACCCTAGTTGTTCTGATATTCTAGCAACTGACAGCATCATTAACAAACAATTAAACATTATCCGAATAATTGATTTCCTAAGATTTGATTAAGCTAATGATATTCTTGCCCACTGAGTTCTCCTAGTGCTTACCTTAGCTACGCTGTGCTGACTAATTGTCTTTTCTCAACTCTTAAAATGCCTCACTACTAACTCAGGAATTTTCATTACTCAATAATCTTAACATAAGAAATACTTTATTTTAGCTATTTGTCTATCTCACTATCATACCCATCAGTAATTCTGCTGTCAATTAGAGGTTATTGAATTGTTCCACGTTACGCGTACTTTTTCTTACTTTGGTGAAATATTTTAGACATTGAATTGGTTCATTTTTCTTTATCTTCTGCAGAAGTCTCAAGTCACTACTAAATAAACGGAAGATTATTCCTGTATGCCGTGTAACTCAGATATTACTGTTTATTTTTAAATTGTTGCTATAAATTTATCAAGAATAACATAATGAACATGGGGCATTTACTTTCTTTCAAACTGGACAACACGATTGTGTATAAATACATGTTTGAAGGCTCCATGATATGTATACTATGTGATCCTACAGTGTTAATAAATTCTTGCCCACAAACGCTTTGTTAACATGCTAAAATAAATGAATAAATACCTTTTGTTTGTTAAAGATCTGTCAATTACCAGGATATCATCAGCGGCCCCGCTTTACCGGACTTGTGTTTTGCTGCAGTTCTTACACACCAGTAAGTCTACTAACAGCGGCTAACCGCAGCCTCTCATACTGCACAGAAAAAAAAAATGTAGGAAATATAGATCCCAAGGAGAGGAATGAGCTAAAACAGAAAATGTCAATACAACAAGCAGACCAGATTATATTTTAATTAAGTGCTAATGGTCCTCAAAATGGCTTTCAACAACTTCGATATCATTGATACTTTATATGATCTGAAACTCTTGAAGCAGTTCAAACTGTGGAGTAATGGATGTTATATACGCCAACAAGGGATATTTGTTAGGGGGAAAGCTGTTTATTTTATCTAAACGGTTCTCCAATCCTGGCATCACAATGTGGGTGACTGATGCCCGTTGGGATAAGATTATTGATAGATCAGGCAAGCCTCTCGGTTCTTACGGGTTTTCCCATAAATAAGAAACATCCCTGTACACCTTTCAATTGTGTATGATGTTTTGATGATAGTTATTCAATTGAAGAATGCCAAATATGAAACTACCATAAACTCCGGAAATTAATTGTTCTTTCACAGTGGCCGTGTGTAGGCTTAAGTATGGAAAGATAGTCAGACTGAAAAATTCAATGCCATAGCCAGGATTTGAACCACGGATCTTTTGGTTGCCGTCCAGCCGCTCTAACCCTTGAGCTACTATGGCCAACGTGCGGACATGACATTAAGTTCTCCAACTGACTCCTGATTTTCCCGGTAAACCACTTAGAAGTTCTCATAAACACATGAGACAACTTCCTTAATGGCGACTTACAACATGTAAGTAATTTAAGGCCCAGGCTTTATAGTTAACCACTATTAGACCAATTAATGGCACGTTGGCCATAGTAGCTAAAGAGCTAGAGCGACTTAACGGCAACCAGAAGATCTGTGGATCAAATTCCGGCTATAGCATTGCATTTTTCAGTCTGACTATCTTTCCATACCATAAACTCCGCCGTTGTTTAGGGCTGATGTCATGTCATGTAACAGCTCATACTGTAATTGGCGTATAACTCTTATCGTCTAATGAATACCTATCGCGGAGCCGGGTTTGATTAAGGGCTCATCCACTTTCAAGTCTCTGAGACTAGAGCTTAAATAAAGTAGTTTTGGACTTTGAATAACAAAAAAAACTGTAACCAAATGTTAACAAAACTGTCACCGAACCGTGTAAGAGCTGTTTCTTTCAGTCTATATATTAAGTTTCATTATAAAATTGCAATATGCAGAAATTCTTCCTCTTAAATGCATGCACAAGCATCACTTCAAAAAGAATAATATAAACAAAACACTTTGGAACAAATATTTAGGTATAAAACACAGGAAGATCAAACATAATTTAAAATCAAATACGTGATATGTTAAGCCATGACGGTGGCGAAAAATATTCCTTTTTCCTTAGCTGCATATTTATATTTGTTGCCATATTTCCATTTGCTTTAACTTTTCCTTCCTTTGTTGGTTCACTACATCCTTTAGGAAATGGTAGCACATTCATTTTAGTACTTTTGTTCGCTATTACATCTAATAATCCTATTTGTTAATGTTATTTATAATTTTTTCTTCAATTATTCCTTAGTGTTATCGATTATAGAATCTGTATATTTTAGTGTAGTAATATTCTGAATAATAATAAACATCTGGTAGTTTTAATGCAATATACATATACCTATCTGTGAAGTTCAGATTTGCAATTTCTTCTCATTGTTTTGACATTTCTTCATATACTCAGACGATTAAACATATGCTTGTATACCTTGCAAATATTTAAAGTACTCTGTCAAATTTTTAGCTTATTAATACTGTATTATAATTAAGGACGTTTGAAATGAAAATATAAAGTTCCTCGAACCCATCGACTTACCGTACCCCAGAAAAGCCATTTATTTAAGCTTATTATGCATAAGCAGGCACTTTTTTTAACTTAATTTGGTAAAAAGTAGTAGATATGTTATTGAATGTTTAAACCTATTTCATTATTGTGAATGCAATGAAGGATGTAACTGCAGTCTAAATAGTATATCTAATAGAAGCAACATTTGGAAAGAACGAATTTTGTAAAAATGGGATTGATAATGTGCTACAGAACAAATAAGATACTTTTGGATATAAAATTATTGAAATAAACAAAGAAGGTCATAAGCATCATGAAAAGTAAACCCAAACATAACATTCAAAATTCGTATTGTTCCAGAAGAGTTGGAAACTAAATTTCTTTAAAACATGTAGCTTCTTTTTCATGCAACGTTCGAGATGATTACTGCATATATAGTCACTCCTGCGTCACATCCCTACAAATTAAAGGAAAATCAAGTTTTCACTACAATTAGAACGAAGTACACAGAGTGGGGCGACATTATTTCGTGAGAAATCTAAACTAGTTGGAGTGTTACTGCACACGTTTTGCATCGGTTAAGAATGAAGGCATTGCACACTCACACAGATGCATACAGCAGCGCGAATAGTTTGCTGAAACGTGGAATGGGCGGAGCATTTGTGCGACCGACCGCAAGAAACTCCACGATGTCCTGGCACTGCGAGGGTGGAGGGAGATTTGCCACGTAATCCCATTCTCCCCCGATAGAGTGCAAAAAAAGAAAGATGGAGAGTTGTGATCCAATCGCGCGAGGCAACTATCAGAATCCAGTCCCCCACAATAGTTCCAACATGGAAACGCTCTCTACCTCAGTCCAAACTCACAGAAAGGCTTAAAACTATTGGCATCTACGTCTTCTACATACACTGATTTTCACTCTCCGATGTTTCAAATGTGTGGCTCGTCAAAAGGCATTATCTTTAGGATTATAAAAGCCTCTGCAACCTGTGAAGTACGTAATGTTTTCATCCGTATGACACAAAGTCTTGCAGAACCAAACAAAAGCCATGGTTCCCACTAGCATTATTTACGCTTAAAGAGTAGAACGAATAGCATTACTGGGTCACTGGGTTGGTTCGCCATCTTAATCTTTGCTTGGTGTCTGAGGTCCTTAAAGACCCCAAAGCTGCTTTAACTACGCAACTCTTTTAATGTGAACGTAGACCTCTGATCTTCCAGATTAGCTTTTTGTGTACTTTTTATTATAAATGGGCAAAATATTTATGGTAATATGACGATCGGTAGCACAGAATTTTGAATTTATTTTAACAGGGTCAGAAAATCTTCCAGGTTGTCGTTTTCTATGTTATACCACAAATTTACTACAATAATTCAAATTTGGAAACAATGCACCTTCTGAACCTTGATTTGTATGTCCATTGTTGTTACAAATTCGTAGACAATACATATACATGCACATGCACTGTTGTAACAAATTATTATAAAATAAAAAGACAGTAGTTGCGTTTTGTGGATGTTAGACGTGAAAAAATAAAAATTCTGAAGTGATTATGTCCTACAACTCAATAAAGTCAGGTGTTGATACTGTTTATAAGATGGCTTGGCGCCATTCAGTGAAACGTGGAACAAGAAGGTAGCCATTTGCTCCATTACTCATATCAGAGGTAAAAATGCTAGAAGAGAATACCAATCAGAAATGGGAAAAGGGCTAATGAGACCTCAAATTGAGAGACGAATTCTTTTTCCCCAGTGCAAAACACAACGGATTCGTTCAGCAATAACTCGAGCTTGTTTCAAAGATCTTCTAAATGACAACGAACAGGACCAGGATGCAGATGCTCCAATAATGAAACGAAAAAGATATGATTCCTGCCCAAGGTCAAAGGACAAGTAAGAGAAGAAATAATGTGATGAGTGTCACAAACTTGCAAAGATGTGTTTTGGTCTCAAAATAAAGTCATTGTTATTTTTGTGGAAATGTTTTACACTTTAGCGCCACATAGTTGTTTGAGTTACTTTGGGGTGATAAAAGACCCCAGATATATAATATGTTTCACCAGAGCTGATACCATTCTAGGGTTAATAGGAATATATAGGCGAGAAAAGTAAGCGTTTTTTAACAAATCGAGTCTTCTCTAAACCGTAGAAGTAGACCCTCATAATACAAACGAACCGACTGCAGCAGATCTGTGTCATTATGTGCAATCATCCTTATAATTAGCATAGGATTCTTAGACTACTAGATCAAGTTGTCGGCCCCAAACAATACAAGAAATGCAAAACAAAAGAGGTCGAAATTCCTTCACAGGTAGGTGAGAACCAGTTTCACATTCCCCGGCGAGCTGACTTAAGAAGAACGAGGCGCTTTATCTCTAGCACACTTCTCTAAGTTTCAGATTCCTATGACGATCTATAGAACGTGTTTTAGACGGAGGTCACCTTGTGTTGAAATACTGTCGGAAACTTCAGTGAGTAACAATTACATTCTTGCTTTCCGAAAACAGAGATACAACTTCTCTCGCCCTTCATATGGATCAGAATTGCTATACGTTTAACATGTTTTAGTCTTGCATAGCAACATAATGTATGTTGGAACACCAATTCCTTTTCCTGAAGCGCATTCTCTTTAGGCATGGAATTTTCAAGCACTTTCTGTGTATTACATTATTTGGATAAGTAACACAATCGTTATTTGTAATTAGCATCAAAATCAATGCTTTTACAAATTAAAATAATACGTTGCACGCCTAGGGAAGAGTACTCCTAAGGTGTAAATGGAGTTACTTTCTCACCCTCCCCTTGCCTGCAATAGCTACTAGCACACATACGCATTTGCTGGAACGATTCTCTGAGGCCTTTGAGCTTTAATGGTCACGTGGATTGATGAAATGGCTCCCCTACCTGCAATAGCTACTAGCATACTTACGCATTTGCTGGAGCGATTCTCTGAGGCCTTTGAGCTTTGATGGTCACGTGGATTGATAAAACGGCTCGGTGGAATGGCCTGATACTTTGGTAGTAGCGTCGCTGTATTTCATTTATGCTAAACAACAACGCAGACATGTTAAGTTAGGAAGTCAAGAGGTACTGTATGAATTCACAGAAATTCTCTATTTAACAAAGTACAGGAGAAAAAAGTACACCTGAATTTACCTCACCACTTTTGCAAACGTAAGAACCAAATGTCAGAACTTTACATTTATATTGCTTTCTATATTCATTGTATTTTTAATCCATACAGCATTCCTTAACATTACATTTATTGTTTTCTTATCTACTTCATATAATCGAGGTAAATCTCTTTGTAGAAAAATTCATCAGAAGTTTCGTTTAGAGTATAGGAAGATACAGGCAATCTGATTGCAATGTTCCTAGGCATCCTAGATATTATATTCTGTTTCAAAAACTTCGCAAGAGACAACAGAGCAGCGACAACACTGTATATCATGATGGTATTCAAACATTGCAAGCAATAATAATGTATTTTTTGGCGGTTGCTAATACAAAAAACGTTATTTGAAATACATTGATAGTTTAGAGAGATCTGAAATATTTTTATAGTACAATTTCGCTACTTTTATGTTTTACAACTTGCAGGAAACTATAACAAACTGTTTTTAAATAAAGAGGATTCTATTCAGACAAATGTTGCGATATATTATTTATTTATGAGATAAATATTCTTAAGATGTATTAAAATCAAATTATAAGAGACAAGTTTGAAAGAATAAAATATTTTCCAGTGTTTCCCACGAAAATTATACCTTGAAGGTATATCTTGGGGGTTTTCTTGACAATATTTGTGTCAAAGCTAAGTCTTAGTAACAAATTTATTAGACAAAAATTTCTAAGGTTGTGCAGTTCAAAGGCAAGTGGTAGAATATAATACTTCCACTATCTGCTGTAAGAAGAAATTCACAAATTCAAAACGATGGTTCATTTTGAAAAGTAAATCGAAAAACAATATAATTTTGCTCAGCGTCCATTCTCCGCAATTTCCGAATAACTACAGCGGCAAAACCATTACTCAGAACTTGTTCAAAACAAACTTCCGGCGAACAAAGTTACACAACTCCCTCCGTCAACCGGACAATGTTAAGTTGTAGGGGCCTGACTTTCGAGTGGCTTATCTAATAATGAGATATACATTTCAAACAGGAGATGCATTTTAAAGTATTGCATCTTCTAAAATAAATAAAAAGATCTGGAATTAAAGCTTAACTGCTTATTTCTTATGTTCTCCTAACAAACGAATCTCAGTTTTGAAACATACAAAAGAAAATTTATATGCATGTATTTATTTAATCATATTAATCGAGATAAGCCAAATTACAATATGTTAGGCTTAGTTGACACTCAAATGAAGACTTGTTCCGTATATGATGGCTTTGAAATTTCAGAGGAAAATAAATAGTAACGGCACCCCATGTGAAATTAATATAGGTATTTGAAAATAGAAACCAGTTAGCAGTAACTAAAATTTCATACGTAATATTTTTTTTTGTTTAATTCTGTTTCGGTTTCAATAGGTACAGTAATTAACCTAAATGTGTGCAGTGGGAGTTGTTAAGGCACCAAATTTTAAACGGAAGCTATGCAGTTCAAATCTCGCCTTTAAAGTTCCGTATGACCGAGTTTCCTTCCAAACTTTCCTCATTCGTCATAACCAGAGGAAGACAGCTTCGAGTGTTGTGAGGTATTTCAGCCTGGAGCTAGGCCTGCACTGCGTGTGACGTCAGGCATGAGCCGTGTACTACTAAGTTGCCTATATAAATGGCGCCGTGAGCACAGAATCTGAGGGTTCAGTCAAGTGTAGCGCACTCGATGACAACAATGTAGCTGCCACGTACCAAATGGAACTGATAAATCTACAATGTGACGATTTATTGAAGGACAAATATACGCACAAACACTTGGCTGATTTTTACAAGAATGTCCCCCAGATCAGATTTCCAAGATTGTATTCACTGGCCGCACGGCGCCCGCCTCGGTACCGAAGATGTTAGCATGTCTGCCTCACGTTCAAGAGGCCCCGAGTTCGAATCTCGGTCAGGGTGAGTTACCTGGATAAGGTTTTTTCAGGGGTTTTCCCTTATCCTGATAGACGAATTTCGGGTAACTCTAAGCTCCATGGACCCCGGACTCATTTGAGCACTATTTCACCCATTTCATTCATCGTCCGATATGACTTCATGTTGGAGGACGTCAGCTGCAGCAACAACAACAACACAATTGCCACACGGACGTGTGTATGTTTGGCTCGACATATGTGCGAACGTTTTTGTTTCTGTTATGAAGTTAGCTAAGTCCAAACCCCGAAATACCTTGTCGGATCACATTCTAACATGCAGCATCCGATTGCAAACGCCCCAGATATAAGGTTCTGACATTGATAAACTAGTTAAAGAAAAACGAAATAGAAAGTGTCAAAAAATGTTCTGTTCGAAAGTGTCGAAAAAGTAATTTTTTTCTGAATGGGTCTCGTCTAATCTGCAGAGAAAATTGCCTTATGTTTTATTCTATTACTTTATAACATACCTGATCTTCAGATAAACTACGAGTTGAAGTTTTACATATGTTCTCATAGCATAGAGCCAAAATTTAATTATTCATAAACTGTGACCAATTGCGAAATTGAAGCAAGTCAGCATTTATATTAAAACACCCAAGATTTAAGTTTTACATATTATTAATACCAGATACCTTTCCTGTCTTTCCTACGCTGTCGGAACCCAAACACATCAAATTATTTCCTTCCTCTTGTGCAGCAGAAATCAGTGCGGTGACGTCACACGCTAACCTGCCCTTCGATCGGGGGCTTATTTGGCGGTTACAGCTGACGGAGCGGAAATCACACCGCCACTGCCGGTGTTCCTCTGGTCATTTCGAGAACGTAACCTAAACTCAGGCCTAGAACGTCTCCTTCCCAAATGTTCTTGCCCAATAAAATTATTTGATTTTATGAATTTGTATTGCCCACCACCTGTCAGGCCATAGGTAATAAAACTGGACGTTAAATACTATTTAATTGAGGAAAATATTTATGACAATTTGTGGGTTTCTTTCCATCGAAACTACCTTCTATAAATTTTATATAAAGCAATATAATATGTAACTTTAAATATATAGATATATAATCTCGTGTATCTGATTCCCAATTCCATATTAAATTGGTGGGGAGGTGCTTTATTGATACATAAAGACAGACGGACAAAGCTCCATACCATGCACATGAAAACGCGTAGGTCTTAGAAAGATATTGTAGAATTATCAGAAAAATGAGACGTGTAATGTGTTATTAATCATGCTCTGAGTTTAACAGTAAATGCGTACAAAGGGCACAATGCACTCCTTTTGTCGCTCATATTAATTTAAATTTATTTATCTATAACAGTCACTTACTGAACTATTAGAGACGAAGTAATACTTCAGAAAATTTCAATTTACATGCACTATAGCACATTCCTGCCCGTGCTGTCAGGGTTGGATACGTTCTATAGAAAATGATATAGTAGACCATACTCTTTCTGAAAAAAAAAATGTAAGTACAGCTGAATCAAATTTTTCATATAAAATATTTAGGCTATTTAAACTGTTGCAAACAATTGCTTAAAGCTTTTAGAAGACAGAAAGGAACTATAGACCACCATAGTTGTAGACTAAGTCCCGGAGGAGAGTAGTTGGGATGGAGATTTAAAATTGCTGAAAGTCGTACCTTTCCTCTATAATTTCACTTGAGCATTTCCTTTTAAGGACTTAAAAGAATCAGCCAGTGGAACACAACTTCGCTGTAGTTGAACATCCAGAGCCACATTCAGAGAGAAACCTGTTCGAGGATATGGAAACAAAGGCTCCACACGCATGATGCGCAGCATGAAGCCAAATGGGAGCTTATTCGGAGAATGTACATTAGAACTAGGCTTTAAATTAGAGATTTTATGGTTGGGAGACTCGATGAAGTACAACCCCCACTATCCTCTCCTAATATTGCACTAAACGCATATAGGCCTATGCTAATCTCGTCGTGATGTAAATTAATTCCAAATGTATTCTGACTGTTTTAAGATTTTATATGAATCATGGCAGAAAACCTTTGAAATAACATTGCAGAACGGTGTTCGTATCATGTTTTACATTTAAATGCCTTATATACAGCGTACTATAATTAGGTTTTTGGTATTTAAAGTAATTTATCACAGTTTATTTTTACAGCTGGAATATTACGGCTTACAGATTACATTAAATTATTGAATAGGGCGGTAAAATTGAGTTTATTTATGGTTGTCTCAGAATGGAGATGCAAACGTAAGAGTATGAGCATGGATAATGAAATGGAAGAACTGGCCTCACGGAACTAAAACTCTCCCTGCAGTCAAGGAAGATGCCAACCGCGTGTCTCTCCCTTCATGGGGATTCCACTAAGCAAATAGAGTTCTTAAAAGACACCACCACCAATGGTCTCACCGGCTGCAATTGCATAAGCCAGAATAAGCGCATAAACCCCAGAAGAGAAGACTACCAAAATATCGGTAGGGTTATTAAGATTCTAGTAGGCCAGTTTCATGCACTTCAAGCTACTTCAGCAAGACAATGAAGTATCTTACTGCACCACTTGGACATCATTGCTTACATGAATCCAACTCCTATGGATTTTTGGAACCATTGCCACGCCGAGTGCAACCCAATCTTAACAGCTCCCAGACATAAGATGTTTTCGTGCCGATATAAAGGATTTCTATGAAGACAAAATTACGAGTTCTAGGTGTTCACAGCGCCCACACTATAGTTTATCAGTTTTCGTATAGTGTCTAGAAACAGCTGATGTGGGATACAAATTCTTAATCACAAACTTAAATCTAATATACTTCATGACAGGAAATTTAAAGTACTTGGAACATTATAGCCCTCCTTTGAGGAATTACATCCAACATTTAAGGTTGTCTTGAAGGTTTACGTGAACACTTAATGAAATGATAAATTAGGGCATCAAGGATATTATCCTATGATGTGTTTCAAATGGAAAGAGTTCTCGCCAGATGCGTTAGATTCTTCAGCGTTGCCACCTCCTTACCCCCGCTCTTCTGATATATCCTTCTCTCTCGCACACTTGCAAGTCCTTTTGGCGCTAAACTTAGGAGAACGCAAACTGAATTTTCCAAAGTTTTATAATAATGCAGTTGTTGAGACCACAATTGAAATCACAGTGGATATTGTATATTACGCAAATGGTTTAACTATTTAGTTTAAAATCAATTATAATATATGAATTACTTAATTTTCTAATCCAATTAAAATGCCAGCTGTGTATCCATATAGCTGTGAATGTTACGTTAAGGGATAATTCATCATTGTCATTGCCTTCATCGTCTGAGTACTGCAAATTTATGATGATAGGTTCCAATATCTCCATTACGTGCTATTTATTTCCAAAAGTCGTCTTCTTGTAGTTTATCTGTTGTCTCACACAGTTTACCCAGTCTTGTTGTGTTCCTTGTTAATTTCTTCGTGAGTAAGTCGTTCAACGTCAGTCATTTAAAAATATTATTTCTATTTGCAACATAATTTGAGCTCACATTGACTCAATTGGATTGTTCTGACAGTGGTAAGGGGGAAGGTGGATCGCATCTCATTCATCCAGCTAATACACTTTTTCATGGAAGAGTAACTGAATAGTACTGCTTTGAACTCTCTAAATTAGAGATTACGAACCATTCATAAACAAAGACATAATGTGACCAGACACGTTCTACCAGATCAGAAGTCTATTGTTTCCTCTCATAGAGTTTAACAAACACCTTGGCTTATTCAAAGTACATATTTCTTTTATTACGTCATGACAAATGTATACGTTTCACTTCTGAGTAATTTCAAATCCTACGTTCACACATACATGTCAACCAATAATGGTGTTCAATACAGTGCTCACGTCGCAATGCATTGTTATAATATAATGGTATCTACTTTATTTGAGCTAAAGATAACGAGTTTTACGGTTATATTAAATACATTACTCTCTCCTTACTCATGGATCAGTTTTTGCAAAATCGGAATTTTTGTCTTAGGGCGAATAATATTTATTTGATATTGATTAGTTTGGCGCTCATCAAACACAGCTTAGGGGGGAATGCAATACTACAACACCGCAGGACTCCGATGGGTTGCTTAATTAGTAGCGCTCAAGGACAAACATCACCCCATTTGAAACATATAATTGTAGTTCCGTCAGTATTTAGTGGATATTTATTTTATTGCAGCATTCCATTGATGCATAACCGTGCTATTGCACATTATCTATTACAAAATATAGGTTAAATTAAGCTTGTGCTGTTTATATCATCTAGTATCTCATGTGTAAACATGCATCCAATGCATGCAACTCCACGTTTTTGGTGTTTTAATGTTTACTCATTTAAATTATTGAGAGGCATCAAAGGCAACCTAATCTTTTCTATTCACAGCAGTTCTAGTTCATTAAAGTACTTAACTAGTTTTAATATATACATCTGCAGTTTTTCTGTTCTCTTATATATATATATATATATATATATATATATATATATTTCTTTTCATTCACTTTTGATATCCCTGTATAGATTCAGAGAGATTTTTCCTCTCATTATCTAGTTGCATTTGCGATTCCCTAGTTATTGAAACTTGTTTAATAATATCACTTTCTTCCAATATTTCAAGTATTTATCATGTGGACACCGAGAGAAAAACATTTTTCCATCCCCGGTTGTAACACTGAATTTTTTATGTTTCCATTCATCTTTACAGATTATTATAATACTGTGTTATGAACACAATCGCATTAAACTCTAGTAACCGATACAAATTCAATGCTTTTCAATAGTAGCCTTTGTGTTCAAATTTAAGACCCAATCAGTATTGTATTGCTGGCCTTTGAATGCATTAAAATTTGTATGTAACGTACAGATTGAAATTAAAATAACAGTCAAGATCCATACGAGTTTTTCTGTGTGAATGAATACAACATTTTTACGCATTGCCGTGCATGCATTTTAATTAGGATCTCTCTGTGTTGAGCTGGCTGTAAATTAAGCTCATTGCGCTTCTCGTCAAATAAAATCTCAATTAAATGGAGTGATTTACTGGTATTAAAACGTTATTGATAAACCTTCCAAAGGAAGCTTAAAATTAAAATTTTGATCTATTCAAAAATATCACACAGTTTCATCCTACATAATAACGAATTGAACTTTTACTTCTTTATCAAAATGCACAATTAAAACATCAAGCATAAACCCCAGTTAATGAATTGTATGAATAAAAAGCGTTTGAAAGCCGTCAGCGGAATCAAAACACCTGAATCTAAAAGAACTAATTGGCTGGAAAATATAGCAAGCATGATTATTTAAAGTATTTCGTTTTTCTGCTCTTGAGAATTTAAAATTTGAATGAATAGCAGAAGAAGTTGGTAAACGCAGTAATGGAAATTCTGAAAGGCTTTTGTTTCCGTTCTTCAATTTGCATAGTTTGTTTGAAGTTGAATATCCCCGTATCCACACGTATTACAGAACTGCGGTCTGGTGTTTGTATAAGCCAAGCGTCTTGCATGGAAGGCTTCTTTTTTTCTTTTTTTTTTCAAAGTCCTTCTTTCAACGTTTATTACAGAGCTAATTAAACCTCTGTAAGCATCTGTGTTTGCTGTGACATAACTCTAGTTTAAAAGACCGGAAAGTGATTAAAAAGTCTGTTTTATCACAGTGTCTTACAAAGCCCAATGAGTGAAACTAAGCGTGCTTGGTTTCCATTACAAGTACTTTAAATTATTTTATTTAAAACTAAGTAATTTATTATTTGGATATTTGGTATTTATTTGTACAGTTTATATTACAGTTTCACTAAAATGACTAACACCGAACATGCACTATTATACATCCTGTACAAATACATGAAATTACTGACCCTGTGATTTACTCGCTGACTCAGGTCCCCTGGCCATAAGCTGTTGGTTTTCCTGAGCAGATTGGCGTCATTTTCTTCTTGACCTTCGCTTCTTTTACCCTAATCCACTTTTCTCTTAACCTATATAAAAATTCTCCTATACATCTATTTTTCTTTTCACCGAGCCCCGTTAACATGCGTAACGCCACTACCTCTTTGCTCACACTGGCCCATTTCTTATCCCATATTTTTCTCCTGTAATTTGTTAACACCTTTCATTCTACCAGATAATGAACAGTGCTCTCTTCATCCCCAAATAATTCACATATCCCTACCTCATTACTTCTCAGCCATTTTAGATATATTATTCCTACTCTAATCCATGCTATGCCTTCTCTTCCAGTTTTGTCACATTGATCTATATATTTTTCCCAAACCCAATCTCTCTTTAATTGCTTATAAAATTTCAAAGATTTCTTTCCTTCTATGCTTTCCCATATATCCTGATTATCTATGTCTTGTAGTCTGGTTCTCACTTCCTTTCAAAGCTATGATTTGACTCCTTTACTCTCCATAAATCTCCCATGCCTATCTTCTATACCATCTTTTCCAAATCCGACCGCTAACTATGTGTTCTTAATGTTTTTCGTTGCTTCATGCACAGGTTTAATAATACCCCTTTCTTGACCTTTAATACACTTATACCGAAATTTCATTATTCTGTCTATTATTATTCCTCTCCTTTTAATACAACGCAGATCTAGTATTGCCACTTCTCTTGGTGCCTATAAGTGATTTATTAAACAGTTGAGTGTATGAAAACACTTCAGTGCTTCAGTAATTCTAAGGTCTATTTTTAAGACAGAAATGCCTTATCGGTGTTCAACAATACTCTGAAACTCAAACACACACGCGTTAGCCTATGAATGAAGATCAGACCTAGGTTAGTCCGAAAGGGAAGGAGACGGAGAAATTTCATCTGGATGACAGGAAAGCATTCCTTGCAGCAGAAATCTATGAGGTCCTGACTGAATCGGTTTCGCATTGATCTGGTGTCAAAACAAGCATTCATCCTACACATTTTGGTTTCGGGATAGGAGCGAAAGTTAAGGTGAAATAAAGCTAACATTAGCCGAGTAGAACCGGATAAGAAGCGTTGGATGGGACTTCCTTAACAGCAATGTGCACTATATCCACAATATTTAAGGTACTCCTGTCTACAACGAAAAGAAAGACACGAGGGCGATTCAATAAGAAATGCAACACCCACTTTTTCTGAAACAGCATTCAAATACACCATGTTATTCCCCAATCTTTTAGCTACACATTATTTGTAACGTAATCTCCGTTCAATGTTACGGCTTTACGCCACCTTGAACTGTGGGCCTGTATGCCTGCACTGTACCATTCCACTGGTCTTTGCCGGAGCCAACGTCGTACTGCATCAATACCTTCATCATCCACGTAGTGCATTCCACGGATTGCGTTCTTCATTGGGCCCAACATATGGATATTCGACAGTGCTAGATCGGGGCTGTAGGGAGGATGCGGAAGAATAGTCAACTGAAGTTTTGTGAGCTCCTCTCGAATGAGAAGACTTGTGTGAGGTCTTGCGTTGTCATGGAGAAGAAGTTCGTTCGGATTTTTGTTCCTACGAACACGCTGAAGTCTTTTCTTTAATTTTCGAAGAGCAGCGCAATACACTTCAGAGTTGATCGTTTGACCATGGGGAAGGACATCGAACAGAATGATCCCTTCAGCTTCCCAGAAGACTGTAGACATTACTTCACCGGCTGAGGGTATGGCTTTAAACGTGTAGTGGATTTACTTCCGTTTTGTTTCGGGTTCGAAATAATGAACCCATGTATCATCACCAGTAACAATGTTTGACACAAAACCTCACCATCAGCCTCATGGCGAGCAAGAAATCCCTCAGAGATGTTTTTCTTTTCCTCTTTATGGTCTTCGCTTAGACATCGAGGGACCCAGCGGAAACAAACCGTTGAATATCCCAGCTGGTGAACAATTGTCACAGCACTACCAAGAGAGACAGTTGGGCACTGAGGTGCTTGATTAAGATCTGGCGATCATCTCGAATGAGAGTGTTCGCACGCTCCAACGTTGCAGAAGTCAGAGCTGCGCACGACCACCCAGCATGCGGGAGACCAGACAGTTTTTCTTGACCTTGCGGCGATGATGACACACGCTTTGCCCAACAACTCACCGTGCTTTTGTCCACTAGCAGATCACCGTAGACATTCTGCAAGCGCCTATAAATATCTGAAATGACATGGTTTTCCGCCAAAAGCAACTCAATCACTGTCCGTTGTTTGGAGCGCACCTCCGTTACCTGAGGCATTTTAAAAGTTGCGTATAGCGCTGTCACCTGTTGGAAGCCAATGAAACTTTACGAGACGAAGCGGGAGTTGTGAAAATGTTACACAAATGCTCAGGCTTTTCCACCCAACATCGGCCAAGAAAAAACATGTGTTGCATTACTTATTGAACCCCCATCGTATACAACACTTCAAAAGCACATCATACTATTCACTACTTTCTCTGTTATTCATCCATGCAAGAAAAATTAATCAATTAATAAAATATTCCATTGGATCCCAAGCTTCTATATCGTAATGGAAATTAACATTTTGATTTCCCTATACAGAAAAGGTTTCACTCAAACTGTATGTGCTTGTTTGTATAATTGAATAATACGAATAAAGGTACGAATGTATACAGCCAGCGATCTCAGATAAAACTCTTCTGTTCTTTGTAACAATTAGTTTTTGTGTTACTTTGCTTAAATATATATGTACTGTTTCTTTAGTTAAGTTCAGATGAATATACTGATACCAAGCACAGTATACCTACTGGTACCATGGCTTCATGCTTACCATATTTAACTTAAATCTTGTTGATTTATTTACCTCACATATGCTAATAGTACATTTATTACATAGTTGTGAAAGCAGGCGATCCATGCTAATCTCGACAAATGATGTGTTCGTCATTGAACATACGAAAGCTGCGTTCTCCTGTCCCAGGTGCTTTAGCGTGCCTCGTTTATCTTGTTGAATTATTTCTGGACAAGCGTATATGTCCTGCTTTAAATGTAAACTGACGTACACCTGAGAAGCTATAAGTAGTGGGAGGAAGCACTTGCCTACCGTTCACTGTTTTAGTTTGAAAGCTGACTTATGAAGAGATGTGAAAAAGTTTCTAATGTAAATTATTGAGTATTACATCAGCAGAGTGTCAGGCTGATGTTTAAAATTTAAAAAATATAGCATTTTTTCTATTATGAACTTCCAGATATATTTCAACATTTGAAATATATATCTCATATACATATTTTAAGCTTTGAGAGTCCCATTTTGTTAAAGAGAATATGAATTTTTAGTCGCCTTTATATATCTCAGGATCGATTCTGTTATCTGTATGCTTCTTTTACGAGCAAAATGTGCAATGCAACCTTTCCTAAAACTAAGTATCCCGAGTAAAGTAAGAGAAGTATGTAGAAGTTAAGTCTTTGAAAATAAACGATAGTGATAGAAAAATGCATGTACAGCAACACAAATGTCTTCCAAAATCTGTAGTAAACGACATTTTCTTTGGAGAATATTTGAATTTCATAAACATTACATCAATATTTTTTTTATTTTAAAACATAGGATATAAAGGAAATTAAATATTTTGAAAGGTTTACTACACAATTTTTGCTTAGGTTTCAACGATATACATGCCAAAGTGAATCAGCATTAAGGGACTAGAATACAACTTCCATATATTTGAATCAACCCGTTAAATGTAAAGGCTTCATAAACTTACGGTTACATAAATAGCTTCGTCACATTCCAATGGATTTCCCTTCCCGTGCAGTCTATCTCCCTTATATGTACGTTACAGTATAATAAACATACTTACTAAAACATTATAATAAACATCAGCCTTTCTGTGTGCGAGTGTGTTACGTTGTTCAAGCAACGAGAGCTGATAAAATTACCATAGCATTTTTCACCTTTGTAGCTATTGAACCAACACCAACGTCAAAACGTACGAATTTTCTGAGATACTCTGTAAATGCGCGATGCTAGTTCAAGATAACAGCTTTTAATGCTGCTAGAGGATTATTTAGAAAACAGATAGTAAAAATAACCCATGCCGCGATAGTCCATATAGGGCCAAGGCCTGCCAACCCAAATGCCCACATATACAAGGACAAGGTAGAGGTGGGCGATCATCCAAACTATACGGCGAGGCGATGTGGTCAGCATCGCGATGCCCCCACCGGACCAGGACTGCTTACCTTTTGTAAGCTGCTCAATTTTCTCACGATACTGAGTGGGTACCCGTCCTATATCCGGGTCTTAATATCCGTATCCTAGGTTTGGGATCTACTCCTTGTCACAATCCATGGCAGGGAACCAAAGCATGATGTCATAGACCACTACGCCACGGAACAGGACAAGAAAACAGATAATGTTCTAAAATTATATGATATACGAGACGATTTTGAATGTCTATGAATGTTTAGTGTAGTTTGATCTTTCGTTTTGGGTTTAGCATATTTGCAGAATAAATTTAGAAAGCAAAATAATTCAGAGAGTTTTCATAGGATATTCGAATGAAACATTTTATTTACCGTATGGAAAGGTAGAATCAGACTGAAAAATTCAATTCCATAACCGGGACTTGAACCACGGATCTTCTGGTTGCCGTCCAGCCGCTCTAACCCTTGAGCTACTATGGCCAACGTGCCGACACGACACTAAATTCTCCAAATGACTCGTGTTTTCCCCGGTAAACCACTTAGGAGTTCTCATAAACACATGAGACAACTACCTTAATGGCGACTTACATGTAAGTACTTTAAGGCCTGGGCTTTATAATTAACCACTATTAGGTCAATTATTGGAAATTAATTGTTCTTTCACACTGGCCGTGTGTCGGGTAAAGTATGGAAAGGTATTTTTCAGTCTGATTCTGACTCTGGAAAATAAGAAAATTAAGTAATTCCAAATTAAAATTGGCCTCAGGGAAAAGTGATGTAGACCAGAATATTTAGTTACCATGGTGATAAGGTAAAAGGCAATAAGTGAAGAGGACGAGATAACGTCTTTTGCATTGTGATTTCGAAGTGAAAGGACGCGTGTGTGGAATTGCTGCATATCTGCAAATGTCTGGTTTATAATGAGAGAGGTTAAGTTGTATTAATCATTTATAAAAGGGAGAAATATTGTTTTAAACTCGTATAATAATATGATTTCAAATACGAATCAAGTTAAATTCGGATTTAACTTAAAGAGACTTTTTTCAACTTCCTTATTTCCCTAATATTAAGTACCAAAATCCACGTACCCGATACTACGCCCGAGATAAGATCTCATGCAAACTGGAGCTACAAATAACGTTACAATGTGGTGCATCATAAATCTGCATCAACGCAACATCACCAATAGAGTACGCCTCCAAATGCTGCAGTGACGAGGGACAACCACCATTACACCGTTATCACCATCGTGCAACCGCTACAAACTGATATGATTCTTCCCCCGGAAGAAACAGGCACTCTAGAACGCAATTTTAAAACACCCAGACAACTATTAGCCTTAGCTGCGTGTTGCTGCTCATCAGTGCGATCAGTACGTGACGTAGCTCGTCGAACATTTGGCTGACCTCTACGACTTGTGTTCTGCTTGGCATAGAAAAAAAAATCCGCGAATTTCACAAACTCACAAGGGAATTCAATTAAATTCACATTCACTGATTATAGTACAAATTATAAAGAACGTATCCAAGGATTCACTAATACTTTACAACAATCGTCCGTGCCAAATCCTGATAGTGTTATGGTGCATTTAGAAATTTGTGTCTAATATTTGAGAGTTATATCACCATGCTACATAAAAAGGCAGTCTTAATAACACACGATAGACGTTATTTAATAAAATAGGGTAAGTGAAATAGTTTTGAAGTCTTTGGGCAGGAGTGGAATATCCTTATACTTTGTAATGCTTATGTGTATAAATCATAAAAGACGGAGTGTGTGTTCCGTAAAAGTGGGTACCTCCATATTCAGTTAATAACTCGGTCCTTTATCGGTCCATGATATTTTCTCACCTTTTAAACCTTTCTTGGATTTACTATTCAAATATTTCAAAACCAAAACTAGAAAAATATTGTGATGCGGAACAATCATACAGTTTTCTCTACCCATTACAATTCCCTTACATTCCTTACATATTACAATATCATATACATGTAGGTCTACGTCTATGTTACGCAAATTTCTGTCTACGGAAAGGCAGTAAACTGAAAGTAGGTAATTTTTATGGAAACAGCATTCAGACATTTAACCAAAGGTACAAGAAACAAATGATTCTCAACTCATAACAAGCGTTCCTATAATAAAAAGCAAAACAAAGAGAACAAAGAAATAAAACAAAAGAGGAAACCCACAATCTATCAAGTGCACTTCATTATATCAAGCACCCATATTTGAGATATTTATGGAATATTACAAGAGGAGTTATTGTTTCGAAAACTCTCATATGTTTCGTTCACCATCATTTCTTGAAGAACTACCGATTATATTACACTTCCCTTACAAATTGTTGTTAAAAAACTTTAATTTTCCATTGATTTATGTTGAACAGAGAAACAGTTATAGAAATAGTTTTGCTAAACGTTTCGTACGGGAAGATTAAGTGATTGAAGTTTACAATGCGAATCGGCATATGCTGGCTTTATAATTCCATTCTATCCAAGCCGTTACGAGTAATAAATAACTAATAAAATAGCACATAAAATTCATAATTAGCGGACATTCCAGAAAATACTAATAAACATCTCGATTGTACTTAAAGCAATAACAAATTTGCTGGTTTATACGCGGTACGTCCAGAAGGTAAGCTCTTTTTGGAAATAAAATTAAATTGTGTAAAAATACAGAAAAATTATTTATGGCACAAAATTCTACAACTCTTAAAGTACTTTTCTACATAACTGGCGAAATTTTGCAGGCATTTGTCATAGCAAGGAACAACTTTATGTATACCTTCTTCATAGAGGTTTGCCGCCTGTGTCTTCAACCATTTGGAAACATTTTCATTCAGCTCTTCGTCATTGTTGAAGTGTTAACCACCAAGGAAAGATTTGAGATGCAAAAACAGATGAAAGTCGCTAGGAGCGAGGTCAGGGCTGTCCAGGCTGTGGTCAAACATGTCCCAGCCAAATCCCTGTAGGATGTCTTTCGTCGCATTTGCAGTGTGTGGTCGTGCGTTGTCGTGAAGGAACACAAAACCTTTCGACAGCATTCCTCGGCGCTTATTCTGTATTGCGCGGCGCAATTTCCTAAGTGTCTCGCAATAAGCATCTGCTTTCATTGTTTGAACACGCGGTAAGAAATTAAAGAGTAAGATGCCTTTCCTGTCCCAGAACATTGTGCACATCATTTTTCGAGGTGTCAAGATTTGTTTCGGCTTAACCTTTTTTGGGGATGAGGTGTGCCTCCATTCCATTGATTGACGCTCACTTCCACGGGTGTCATAAGAAACCCAAGTTTCATCTCCTGTAACTATCTGTGTCAGAAATACTTCGCCGCCATCATTATAACGAGTCAAAAACTGAAGTGCACTACCCATCCGTTTTGTTTTGAGTTGCTCAGTAAGAATCTTTGGCACCCAACGTGAGCAAAGTTTACGAAATTTCAGTTTTTCGGTAACAATTTCATGAACTAGTGATCGTGAGATTTGGGGAAATTCCATAGCGAGAACACTAATTGTAAACTTGCGGTTTTCCTGGGTCTTGTCATCAATCGCGTGAACCAGTTCTTCTGTAACCAAAGATGGACGTACTGGGTCCAATGGGACTCATTGAAGATAAGAGAGTGCATGCTGTTCCACGTATGGGAATCGCCCAATGGGAAGACACAGAGAGAACAGTTGGTATTCCCCGAAGTAAAATCCCGGAAGTCCTAGAAGAAGTGCACGCCGGTACTTCAGGAGGACACCTGGCAGCAAACCGGACGATCGTCAAACTCCGACAGTGCTACTACTGCCTAAGGCTCCGAGCAGACGCTGAGAGATGGTGCCGGCAATGTCACGTGTGTGCGGCGAGTCGGGGGCCCCAAGCTAGGAGCCGGGGTCGCATGCAGCAATAAAACGTCGGTGCTTCATTCGAAGGATCGCCGTCGACATTGATGGACCATTCCCAGTGTTTGACCCAGGCAACAGGTACCTGATGGAGGTCGTGAACTACTTCACCAAGTGGCCGGAGGTGTATACCATCCCGAACCAGGAGGCGAAGACAATCACAGTCTGCATCGTGGAGCAAGTTTTCAGCCGATTTGGGGTGCCGTTAGAGCCCCACAATGACCAGGGTACCAATTTTGAAACGAACCTGATGAAGGAGGCTCTAGAAAGACTTGGGGTGAACAAGACCCGCACAACACCCCTATATCTACAGTCGGACGGCATGGTGGAGAGATACATCAAGAACTTAGAAGAACACCTGAGGAAGGTCGTGGCCAGCCATCAGCTAGACTGGGACGTCAATGTGCCACTGTTCGTGCTGGCCTACCGCTCGTCAGCACACGACACCACTGGCATTACGCCAGCCAGCTTAATATTGGTCCGAGGATTGCGCTTCTCCTTTGATGTGGCTTTTGGAAGCCTCCCGGATGAAAAACAGCCAGCAACCGAGTATATGGAGAACCTGGTGGACATGCATGAGATGGCTCATCAGAACACCCAGAAGGTGAGCGACCGCATGTCGACCCGCTACGTCTAGGCAAGCCAACAGACAAGGGTTCCACCAAGGTGACCTGGTCTGGTTGTATCGCCCTACTCAGATCGAAGGACGCTGTCCGAAACTTCAACAAACATGGCAAGCACCCTGCCGGGTGGTGAAGAGGATTAACGACGTGGTCTACCGCATCCAGAAGGTGCCCCGAGGGAATATGTTAATGGTACACTTGGATCGTCTGACCCACTACGATGGTGCTGTTCAGGACGACCAGCCTTGAGGAGGGAGCAGTGTCGCGGCGAAAAGCACAGAAAGTTCGGTGCCGAGAGATAAGCGCGGCTTGTTTATAAAAAGAGAGTGCAGATAAAGATAACAGTCGGATAGTGTATCACTGAGATAAGACACCGACACAGATAAGCGAGGTAATTGGAACATTCTGGTGACGTCTTGATTGTTTTGTAGAACTTTCGATGTCCCGTGTATTCCAGAAATATTTAGTGATTGTTAAAGAAATCTCTCGAATTTATCTTTGAGGTATTTAAGAATGCGACGACTCGCCTAGAGTCAGTCGTAAACAGAGAAGAGTAAACAGCTGTAGAGTGTTATTGTAAGGAGAGCTTTTGTTGTAAGGTGATGTAATCAGAACGCTGTTTGGTCATCGACCTTGGTAGACTGTGTGTATGTGACGTAATGCTGTTACGTGAGAATTGATCAAAGTGTATTTCTACGGAAATAAAGAACAATTGGAATATCTGCTACTTTGACTTTTAATTCTATGAACCCACAAAGTCACAATATATTTATCTGCGTAGGAATATTTGTTCCATACTGTCACCAAACGAGAATAATAATCTGCGGGAAGATAGCCTGGCATAATATCATTTTGTTTAAGGGTGCTACGAGCTAGTATATCATGCATAGATAGAGAAAGAAAGTAGATTACCATGCGAATTAAATGCAATTTAATTTATTCAAAAAATTGTGGCCAGGAAGAGAACGCACATGTTCTGTTTTATTTTACCATCGTCAATAACAAGATAAGAATCCAATATCTTGATAATTTGAGTGTACAATATATAAAAGTAGTGGCAATAAAATCTATTTATCAATAGATGCATATCAGATTAAAATGCCTTGAGTTAAAGAATATTTATGTGAGCAGAGTACACATAAGAGAGAGACAGTAACAGAGAGAGAGAGTGTGTGTGTGTGAGTGTGAGTGTGTGTATGTGTGTTCGCGCGCGCACTCGCGCGCATGTAAAGAACACAATCCAAAACCGTATCTACGATAAATAGGTTCAGAATCTTCCCAAGACATGACACGACCTTTTTCAAAATAATTATACTCTACAGTAGCTACTCTGTACATGGAAGATTCTAGGTACTTTTATGCTCCTCAGAAACACCTCTAATGCTTTTTTTCAATTTGCGTTCTCCAACTTTAAATCATATCGTACGATAAATAAAATGGGTGAAGTAATGCTCAAATGAGCTTTCTAACGCTTTGGATTAAAGTACCATATGTTGCATCCATTTGAATGGCAAATACAATACAAATCTGGAATTTCCTAGAAAGAACTCGTGAACATTTCTTCATTCAGAAGGAATTTTGTTTTCATAAGCGATTGGAAATAGATTAAAACTGAATGTGCAAAAGTATAGATCACTTTATAATATGGAATTCATTTCAAATAAGTTTTCTCTAGCGTTAGTCATTTCCAAGATATCCACTGTTGTTGGTTTGAACTGTAATTCTTTAAAGTGGTTCCTATTCAGTCGTTTTCTATGACGATATGGAAAGTCCGTATAAGTTTTAACTTCATTTTCATATTATCTATACCCTCAACGAAATGTGTAAAATGTAAGGCGTAAGGGGCACATCTCGATCTCCATCCAGTTTAATGGTGTCTAACGCTGCCGAGCATTTATAATGTGCAATAATCCACGTCATTTGTCCGGTACCCATCTACACCACGAGTCTGAATGCACACCTGATACGCGATATAGAAATGGGGCTCACTGTGAAATCCTACAAATTTTTGGCAGGTAAAGTTTTTGTGAAATGAAGATATGTTATTTCCTACAAATTTTTTGATTATGTATACGTTGATATCTATTTATCTAGTAACACGCGATCAGTTGCTCAATCCGACTCAGTCGCCGTCAATTGTCAATAGTCTGCCTGAGCCTGTTTATCCACAACCTTGCAGTCACTGACTATTCGCAATCACAGTCTGCCGGGGCATAACGCTTACACCACCAGGAAGTTTACAGTGTGCAAGGTGAGAAAAGTAAGCTTCTACTCATGATGAAGGGTTATACATTTTTGAGCAGTACACACCTGTGAAGAACAAGTGTTTATGGCACGTGTCCAATTATTTTAATGATAGGCCACAGCAAGACCTCACCAAACAATATCATGGTTGCATAATCAAGCCTTGTAATTTTTAAATAATCTTAATTATGTCTATCACGAATTTACAGGAATTCACTTAACTTCTAATTTTGTAGGAATTCACATATCGGTTTGAAGAATTAGGATTTCATTACTGAGGGAATTCGGCACGGAGACCAGTCGTGATACATTGTACCTATGCCGCCAATGTGCCTCACCCCCAGGAGGAAGATTGAGGCGAGAGGAGACAGAGGGGGCCGTCCCCAGGAGCCACGACAGTGCAAATGGCAGATTCCCTACATTTTACTTAGAGACCTCCGCAGGCAGGCCAGGACAACAGACATGCCCGCTCTAATGTGGAACGAAAATGATCCCGGAAGCCGGTCCCGAAATGGTCCCAGCAGCAGGTTCGGAGTACGGCAACCGACCTATCGGAGGAGGAAGTAGTTTTCCTCAGGTCAGATCATATCATCCTGCCACGCACCGCCGAGACACCCGCCGACACTTCTACCCTGAAAGAGATCACCAGAAGAGAGATGATGTAAAATGATAATGGAGATGAAATGAAGGGACAGGAATTTCGGGGGCGTTAATTAACCAGTATTCGCTTGGCGACTCGGGAAACTCCTCGAAAAATCTCATGGGTCAGGTAGGTCAGCCACCGGAATCGAACCCGTGCCTCCCGAATACGGGCCACAGACGATACGAGACATCCCGTTCGGTCATCGCTATGTAAGAATTCCGGTATCTAAATTCTACTAACCTCGACTTTGTAGGAATTTGCATTCCCCTAGAAATGGAATTAAATGAAATTATGGAGAGCAGATCAAGGTAGAAAGCATGCACCCCAGTATTCACCTAAATGATAAGGAGAAACCAAGACAAAGGAGATCAAACGCGTAACTTCGCGCATGTATTTCACTCGATAACAAACATGGAGTTATTTTTGAAACGTTTGTTTCAATTAACATGTATACATTAATTGAACTTTGGCATACACAGTTAATGGAATTACAGAGTTGGCAGAAAATGTGATGTAAGTAATGATCTTCTGAAAACAAAAGCCGCCTCAATTTTTTCAGTGTTACCTTAATCACAGAAGTTAATTTTTTTCTACTTTAGAGAAAACAAAAGACAGTCTCGTTTCTGCTTCCTCGTAAGAGTCATTCGAGGGAGAAAAAAATATTCGCATTTCGCTCGTTATGAATTTTCGCCCTATGTGTAATTGCGTAGTATGAAATTTACTACACCAGCAAATGAGCAAAAACCAACTGCTGACCTGCACACTAAAATACGAGCTGAGAGTGCAGGGAAATTAAATTACCCACCTTTTATGAACACTCATGCCTTGCCACACTTAACAATTTCCACGTTCAACGTTAATGTTGAACCTAGGTATTAGTCTAGTGGGTGGCCAAGTACAAGGGGATTCCTGCTGTTGAAGTTGCGATTCACACGTGCTGTGGTCTTCCGCTGGAAACAAGTGGATCTGGCGCTAAGCCTCTAAAATGGAATGGAAGTATTTTGCAAGGAGAGCTTAGTGAATCTTTAGATCCCATGCGTCGTTCCAAATGCAGTACCTATGTCTGTGCAACTCAACGAAGCGGAATGTGTGTATGTGTGTGTGTATGTGTGTGTGTGTATGTGTGTGTGTGTGTGTGTGTGTGTGTGTGTGTGCAGGGGAAGAGAGTGTAGATTGCGCCGGATTACTCCACCTCTCCACGCGACAGAACGGGAGAGACGAAAGAGAAACCGGGTGACTGCTTAACCTTCACATTCAGAAGGAACGATATGGAGTGAGGGGTGTTTCACTGAGTGAATCAATAACCATCTATTGTAAACTACTTTATCTTGGCAAGGGAAACTTTGTACTAGCATGGGTTTGACTTCTGTGAGCATGTCCAGCGTGGACGACAGGAGTTTGCCTCAGCGGTTGGAAAGAAAAGGATTTGTAGAGATCGGAGCGAAGTCGACAGCCTGTCAATTTGGCTTCATTTTCCACCCTAATACTGGTCAATGGCAACTACATTGGATTTAGCTTCCTTCCATTCCTTTTATCCACCTTGCCTAGCCTTTCATTGGTGTTCTGAAAGCAACCTATAAACCTTTCCTTCTCTCTACCTACAACGTATTGCTCTTTTCTCTGAAAGAATGAAGGCTTTAGCAGTTGTTTTGGAAACGTATTTTTATTTGTTTAAATTAAACTTTTACAAAATCTTAATTGCTTTTAAACAATTATTCTAGGATATTAGGAAGTAACATTTTGACACGATTTATGAGTTACTTGTCAAGTTAAAAAACACCCCTTACTTAAAAATAACAACTCCATCACAATGCCGTTCTGAGGACTAAGTTGTTGTTGGGACATCATTATCGGGAGAGCTAATGCAAATTCACGAATATTTTGGGTATAATTATGGAAACAAAGAGCTGTTAAAATTGTTGGTATGTATTAAGGTTCTCCAATCTCATCTCCCTGGGCTTTACAGTTTCTGTAAAGGTAAAATATAATATTTTAGTTTATGCACTGAAATGAATTGAATAATAAATGTTTAAAAGCATCTGATACATTTGCAGTCATTTGGATAGCACTAGGTTACTTATAAATGTGATTTCATATTTCATTTGGTTTAGTTCTATATTCAGAAACAGAAAAAGAAAACCTGAAACAAATGTCTCAATTATATAAGTAGCATACTTCATATTGGAAAATAATAGAAAAAAATTCATTCAGAGAATAAGAAAATGTGGGTTACATTCGTACCCCTTATTGAAATCCAGACAATTTCATATAGCTTTTAAAATTATTTTGTAAATATTTACTTTCTATGTATATACTTTAATTAAATTAAAATACTGTAGCAAAATTCTTTCATTGCACTTTCACTGTAGATAATATGGGAATAGTATCACTCAAATTATTATACGGCTATTGACCTAGTAATTCTATGCCCTTTCCATGATACAATATTATTAGAAACAAATTTTGACAGTTCTTATAACTTGTTCAAATGTAAAGGCTTACTGAAAATGTGTAACTAATATCGACAAAATCCTATAAATGAACGATGCCATAAAAATATTTGAAATAAGTTTTCTGTTTTAAGAATACACATTTTTCTGTAGCACTTTTTATCCAACTCCCTTGTTTGTGTAACGTAAAATTATCCAAATCTACTTCAATATGAAAAGAACATTATAGAATATTGTTACAAAAAGTTAATATACATTTCATTCTACATGTACAGTGCGAGCCATATAAACCTGAACTATTTCAATAGGCCATAACTTTTGAACCAATAGTAGGACACACGTGCAACTTTGGGAGCATATAGTACACAATTAGGAGATTGCATTACACCATTTGCATCTCAGAGTAAATATTGGAAGTGTCCACCAGCATCTATACATATTTTCACTCGTCTCATCATATTCTCTGAAGTTTTACGGAGAGTATCCTCGCCAATGTAACTCATTTCGGTTCGAATGGATTCCTTAAGAACATACATTTTCCGTGGCGTATTCTAGTACACTCTTGTTTTAGATACCCCCACAAGAAAAATTCCGATTAAGATAGCTCAGAGGATCTGGGCTGTCACAGACCTTTTGAGATTATTCGATTATCAAAGAAACTGGTTACAAATTCCATGGTGCCATTAGATGTGAAGCAATATAATGTGTGGCGAGCAAAGGGTTCCACGTTGGGCCGACAGTTTGAAGCAGCAAATAAAGGGTGACGCACAGTTCCACTTTCACGCTACAGTTTGAAGCAAATAGTGTTTAGCTCAGGGTAAAGCAATGAGGTTCATCTCAGAGTATGCATGAGTATGTATGAGAAGGATGGTTTTAATGACACTGTAATGCCCGTTTCAAACTGTTTTACTGAATGCTTCTTTTTATCATTACATTAAACTCGAAGTTGCCGACCATGGGTTATAAATATCACTGTTTAGAGTTACTGTATGTGAACTGCTTATTACTCGATAAGACTTAATTCGTTCTTCACGTACATATGAACCGACAAATATCTTCTTTCATCACTTCTGGTCTGCCTTGTCCAAGACAGAAGAAGGGGAATGTCTAATCGGCTTCACGCCACCAACTGAATATCCACAGCTGCGCATGGGCGGGTGTGACTTTCACTTTCTCAAAGCCCTTTATTCAACCAAAGATTCCCTTTGTGACTATTTTGTCATGCCATTATGAAGGGTCCGAAAAATACCCTATTCAAACAAAGTCAAGTGCTACTCTTTAGAACTCTGCTAAGGACACTGTTTCTTACGTTTCTTTTGTTGAAACAACTATTCAACCCCGTTGTCATTCGACTCAACTGCACCTGCACGCGTTGTAACAAAAGAACCCTCATTCCTTTGAAATTCATCATGATTCTTTACTTATGACAATCCTTTAATTTCGGTATCAGATGTATGACACGTTTCTCCATCTTGCTGGAAATAACCTTCTCTTAATTCCATATCATCCAGCTGCTCTACAAATGTATTGAAGATGCCCATATAAACTTCAGTGTTTACAGTCGTATCAAAGAAAATCACAACAAAAGAAAATCAATTCTCCCAGAACCACTGAGATCATTAAAACAAATTTCTATATTCCATGAGATTTCAAAGAGAAATTGTGGCCTATTGACGCGGTACGTTTATATGGGTCGCACTATACTTTAATTAAAACTTCTTCATAGATAGGGACTAAACCTTTTTCTAGCATCTTTCGGATCTAGGGGGCCTCGAAAAGTATTTCTGTAAAATGTTATCATTCATTTTTGGCGTGAAATGCAACATTTTTTCTCTGCAAAATAGGTACACAGAAGAGAAATAAGGAAGTTTAAATCTTACTTTCGCATAGCTCATAATGCAATATATTTTCCTAAAGCTTGCTTACTTTCTCAGAGGAGTTAAATTCTTTAGTTGTTGGTATGCTAAATTCAGCAAGAAATGGATTTATTTTCTTAGACTATCTTTGCATTAAGCACCATATTTCATACTAAAGAACACATTAGTATTTTTAAGTTCTGAAAAGATAACTGAAACTGCATTATTCTTAAAATATCTTAAGTATGATACAATGTAATGAAATTAAGTTCATTATACATGTTTGTATTTAATTAGGCTAAGTGCTAACCATTTGATATAGATATTGACGAAGAGTGTTAAACCTCAAATAATTGCCTTAGTGACTGACCTATCGATGCAGGTCCTCATTGAATGACAGTTCAGAAAACGAAGACAAAAATGCACCTAGCCCAATAGTGATCTTTCTCATGTTAATTATAAGGATAATACTTATGCCAAATTTTGGTATTTACAGAATTAAAGTAAAACGAATTATTATGTATATTCTATCAAATAATCATTTCTATTATTCGATAACTTAAGCAGTAACTCTAGAAGCCGTTAGTTTAGCATAATGGATCTTATAACTGTAAGCAATACATGCAAGTCTAAACACTAATAAAAGTTTTATTTCTTACATTATAAACTTGTTTACGCTCCACAAAATAAAATAATTAGAAATAGATTTATGAAGAAAGAGTTGGAGGGGTGATGGAGAAAGTAATAGAGTAGGAGAGAGAAGAGCAGAGGAAAGGGAAAGAAAGGACGGTGAGTGGGAGAGTTAGAGAGGCTATTAACCGCTCTGGTGCAACGTTTCATCCTATATTGAATGGGAGGACCATTTAATTCTGCTCAGATGCATTTTCATCCCGCTGGAATCTTTTTAAGTAACAACAGGCACAACCAGCTTTACCTCATTCACGAACTAAACGGCGCTAAGAAGTTTTACTCCTGAGAAAGCATTCGCTCCTCACGATGTTTGAACCCACGACCTTGGAATGAAAATGCTAGGATGTTAATCTTAGACAAAGGAGATTGAGAGGGAACCACTACGGAAGAGAGGGAGGGGGAGGAGTGAGAGGTGGGGGAAAGAGAAAGAAAAGGAATGAAGCGTCTCAGAGTTGCAGATTTTGCTTTCATTTTGGAGGATGATGGAATACCAGTATGATAATTCAAAATTTATTAGCTCTTGTTTCTCTAATATTTATTTAATAATGAGTTTTTGTTTTCGAATATTATTAAGTTACGTATATGATCTTTTAATTTCCATCAGGTTGATCTTCGTACACGGTTGGTCCGCGTTTACATTACAAAGAATTTTTACTGCATTGGTGCATATTTATTTTTATAATGGAATGCTCCTAAAATAATGATGCATTTTTTAGTGTTCTTTCATACATGGTCCATTACAGCTACACTTAAGGCTTTTGTAACATGTGGTTTCATATTGATATATGATCTACTAGCTTCAGCATTATAATATGTTACTAAATTACAGGTTTCTCGTGGCTGGAATGGTGACCTAGTTCCTAACAAAAGAACAGTAGATAAGATTGCGATCTGAATACATTGTAGCGCAGTCCTTCAGACGATGTCAGAATATGGGACAAAGACTACAGCTATGAAAGAGGTTATGATGAGGTGACTGGGGCAGTGTTTGGACGTAATAACCGTCAAGAAAAGCTTGCGCTTCAGGGAAGACCAACTTCCGTAGTAGCAATTGAACTACAGGGCTCCATTGTAAATAGTGAAACCCGCAATCGGGAGGTTCGAGGTTCGATTCTCGTAAGTATGTTTATTCTTACCTTGGGTCTTTTGGGGATTTTTCCATTCGATAAGTAAATACTGGTGTAGTTACTAGTGTAATATTTTATTCCAGGCTCATTTTTTTCATTTGTTTCAGGGCTTGTGAGATCTGGCTGGGTGCTGGCCATGTGGTGCTGGCTGGCTGGCTGTATATAGCCAGAAGGTTTTTGCTGCGTGCCCACCCGTTAAGGGTTTTACTGCAGGTAAAGTATTGAATTTGGGATGTTATAGGGTAATATGCAGGTTTTAGATTTGTGTTATTTTATAAGGTTACAGTTTTGTACCCAGGGGTTGAACAAACAGCTGGGTTCCATCGCGAGTTCCGAGTAAAGATGACCACTGCTACTAAGACGTTATTATCGAGTCTCAACTTCCCAGAACCGCAGAGCTGATGATGACGACAGCGTCAACACTGATGTGTTCTGCAATCGTTAGGAACCGCGTCCTTGCAGAGTGCATCGTCGTTCAGATCTTATCGTCTTACGAATGCTCCATTGTCATCCTCACAAGGTTACGTGTTCTAACCCCACAGAGGGCAATGGATTTCAAGAGTAAAATTCTTTAGTATGGCTTTCTATCAAAGAGAAGTAAAACTGGTGGTCCCATATCGTATATTTACTGTACTTAAAGGAACCATAACCCTCAAAGATGCATACGAGCAAAGTTAAGTTCATATACCATGGGAGAACTATTTCGGTTAAAGATAATAAATTAAAATTCCATTTTTGGATCTCAGCTTCATATTTTTCTTCCAGGAGTCACATAACCTATAAAGAGCGTACTAGGGAGTATTTGCAGTCCTGAGGTTCAGGGTTTTCAATTGCTCCTCCGACTTTGGCAACATACCGTCAGTAAGAGATTTTTTTAAGATACGACTACCAGAAGTGCATTTGGTTAAATGCTAAATCCTAGATGAGTTTTTATTCTTAAAACGGTTTTGTAGATTCTCTGAAAGTGCTGGTGCATCAGTTAATACAGTTCTACACTACTCAGGGACTAATTATTGGGATAAAATACAAAATTTACCTTTTCTAACTCTTAGTTTAGGCACAGCAGGTTGCTCTGTGAACAATAAAAGCTGAAAGATCAGATATGTTGCAGTTACACGGCTTTCATTACTCATTCTTCTACAAGGTATTCCTACAAATGCTTGTTCTTTCTAGCTACTTTATGATAATTGAGATATACATTTGTAAACAAGTTTTATTACATAGTAATTAGAGAATATATTAGGTTAATATGAAAGAAAACCGCTTTAATAACGGTCGCTAGTAATGTCTTAAAAATTTCGTCCTATTTGCACGTTCAGAGGCGCCATATGAGAAACGTACAAGTACAAAGCGTAACAAGAAATATCTCGTAAGTAGCTAAGTATAGAGAAAATCTTTGCATAAAATAGATTATGTGCTTTAACAAGATTTAAACTTGGCTTCACTAAGGTTTTATCCATCCCTCACGGTTTACTATTAAAGCAAAAGTCATTCAAAATGAAGAGGACCTATAAAGTTCAATATAAAAATTTCATTTGTCACAAAAATATTTTAAATTGCTTATAATACAATCAAAATCGATTTTATTTTTAAAAAATTAACATGTTCGTTAATCCGTCATTGGCTACGTTTACAACAGGTGAATCTAATTGGCACTCCGTTGGGTCTTATATCCAAATTATTGTATGTTGCAAAACAGTAAGTGAGAAAACGAAAACTCATGTGTTCTTAAGCATTAACTGTGTTGTCATTGAAGATAGCATGGTTGACACCCACGCTGCCCATCTAGTTCAGTCACAGGTTTTGGTAACTCACTCACAACCTATGAGTTTGACTTTAGATGTGAAATATTTCGAAGCTTAAAAGTATATTTTGTCTTCGTTCTGTTAATTTACTGCCACGCTTATCGTTTGGGCAGATTACTGATAATTTATTTTTAAAATATTATGGATTATAGTACCTTAAGAGTATATGGATACGTCAATATCCTTTAGTTTCCTATAATATTTTTACTTATTTACTTTCAATAGAAAGATCCTCCCACTGTGTTGGACGACCGTCAGCGTGAGCGCTTTCTTATTGGTTTTAATTTAAGCTCCACACATATGTACTTGCCTAAGATCAAAGATCAGACTTAGGTAAGAGGCAAAGGGGAAGGTGCACGGAAACATTTCATCTAAATGAATTGGCAGCTGTATTTTTGTATATATATGAAGCTCTAGTTAGGACAAGAATTGTACTTGCTCAATTTGAAACAAATTCGCAGATACATACACAATACAAGAAGTAAATCAGCTCTACGCATTATAAGCCACAATACAATTTATTCACACATAGCTTCGAACATAAAGCAGTATTATTATATAACAAACTACCCGATGGCATTAAAAGTATAACATCGGAAAAAAGGTTTAAACTGTCTGTAAAATCATTTTTAAGAGAAGGTTGCTATTATTCAGTGGAAGAATACTTAAAACATGATCAACATATCAATGCTTCCTAAAATGATGTTTGTGAATGTGCAACTTCGGACGTAATACTTGTAATATTCAGAAAAGCTGTAAAAAATATCCTACTAAAAGTAATGTCACAGATAACAGATGAGCTTCTAAGAAGTAAAATTAAATAATAAAGTAAATATTGATTTTTTTGTAAAAATTATGTCTCTTACAGCCTAATTCTTAAAAATGTAATAGTTTAAACTATTATGTGACCTAAGTTGCCTTATTCTTAATTACTACTGCATTACTTTAATCACTAGTGTATTATTTAACTACTATTGTATTATTTAATTACTATTGTATTATTCATAATTGTATTACTCATAAGAAATGTATTATTCTTATGGGTACAAATTAGACGAAGCCATGAATATTGTATATTCCTAAGGTGAATAAATCCATCCATCCATCCATCCATCCATCCATCCATCCATCCATCCATCCATCCATCCATCCATCCATCCATCCATCCATCCATCCATCCATCCATCCATCCATCCATCCATCCATCCATCCATCCATCCATCCATCCATCCATCCATCCATCCATCCATCCATCCATCCATCCATCCATCCATCCATCCATCCATCCATCCATCCATCCATCCATCCATCCATCCATCCATCCATCCATCCATCCATCCATCCATCCATCCATCCATCCATCCATCCATCCATCCATCCATCCATCCATCCATCCATCCATCCATCCATCCATCCATCCATCCATCCATCCATCCATCCATCCATCCATCCATCCATCCATCCATCCATCCATCCATCCATCCATCCATCCATCCATCCATCCATCCATCCATCCATCCATCCATCCATCCATCCATCCATCCATCCATCCATCCATCCATCCATCCATCCATCCATCCATCCATCCATCCATCCATCCATCCATCCATCCATCCATCCATCCATCCATCCATCCATCCATCCATCCATCCATCCATCCATCCATCCATCCATCCATCCATCCATCCATCCATCCATCCATCCATCCATCCATCCATCCATCCATCCATCCATCCATCCATCCATCCATCCATCCATCCATCCATCCATCCATCCATCCATCCATCCATCCATCCATCCATCCATCCATCCATCCATCCATCCATCCATTGTTCATTCTGTCATGCTGGTGTCGGAAGTCTATTTCTCAAACATTAACCTGAAAATACAAAGTTGACACAGAAGTAAAGAAACAGAAAAAAGTAGGATTTTAAGTCGAGTGCTTAACGAGGTAAGAAGTGGGGACTGGGCATGAGAGAGTTGACAAATTAAGCGGTTATTTTAATCGGAACGAGTTTACCTACCCTTAGCTGTGCAAGTTTCTCGTCGTATCATAACCTAATGCAGCGACATCCAAAACTGAACCATAAATGGTTAGTCTGTATATGAATTTTTGAGTCGTTAATGTTGGCCATATTGTGTAGAATAATGAAAGATGCATAAGGTGCAGTTTATAATTACAGATGAAGCTAAACAATGAAAAGTGTAAAATTAATTGCTACGAGCTAGAGAATATGAAGTACCAAATGCATTGTAAATGCCTTTATACTGAGAACTAAAAATAATTATGTAATAATTGGGTCATAAATTTTAACTCCCCTAGACCATTTTCATAAAACCAGTATGGAGTAGCATCGGTACCAAATAAAGATAAGTACACCAACGGTGTAAAGAACCGAATGACAAGCACTTGACAAATGTGTAAGTATTAGAACGTTTAAGAATAAAGAAATATGCCACATATGGTTCAATTACTAGATATTTATTTAGAGCTTTAACGGATTTACATTGTTTGTGTGGTAACACTTTTTCTAAGTTTTAAGCGTATGACAAACTAATCGAAATGTTACAAACACATTTTAAGAACATAACTTGATAAATATTTCCCATGCAAGGTATTGTTTGAAATTATACCATTTTTTGAAAATCTTTATGTTGCAAAAGTGGAGGAATGTGTTTGATTAAGTTTTCATTTATGCATTATTTTGCTTACACATTTTTTTCTAAAGTCATTCTGTTTTTAATCCAGGAAGTCTGTAAAGCGCCTATTTCAGATTAAATTTCAGCAAGGAAATTTTCAGCGAAATACTTCTACTTACTCCATTTAAAAGAGAAAGATAAAATGTATGTTGTACACTCAGAGATTCTCAAAAATATATATCTGATGTAACCCCCATATTGATTTTTGAGTTGACTCTCCTTGAATTATTCTAGGAAGGAAAGTACTTGCGTTCGAACAAACAAATATACTCCAAAATTGTGTGAGAGATAATTTAAAGGTCCCTTATTGCACAAGTGATACTCGTTCATCTACAAAACTCTGTAGTCATCCGTCAAAGGTATTTGCGTGTGCCATTTCTCATTGCTGGTGGAAAGTTTAAACCCAATGTGTCAAGAGAAATAGAAACTGCGTGTCCTTCAAATGTCTTCGTCAATGAAGTGTGAGTGGGAAGATGACGAAACAGCAGCTGAATAACTTTTTTTTCAATTTTGAATCCAAATTTGTCAAGAAAGTCATTGTGACTTATGCTCTGGGCATAAGGATGAAAAGTACTATGGGAGGATCTGGCGGAAAAGATGTATTTTTAAAAATCATTCCGCCTAGAACTAAAAAATACGTACAATCACTGGATGGGTACTTCTTGAGGCAGTACAAAATACATTCCAAGAGAATAACAGACTTTATTAAACTACGTTCCAGTAATATGCAACCAAAATTGCATGACAGATTATTTATCATAAATTTGCATTCTGTCATTTAGAATCAGTTATCTGCGGGAGTATAAAGGATGTACTCTGCCACCTCATATATTTCCGAAATGAAAAAAAAAAATGAAAATTTCAATGGTCCACGACTATGTCAGGGACTCACACAATAAGATAAGCACAATCAAAATACGTAAACAAATAACACTTCGAACACCAAGTTGTGTTTAATGGAACACGCATGTTTATTCTAGCAAAATGACAACTACAGCTACAATTAGTGATAAGACATTCGGTTCCGCTCTTCTAAACACATTTATTAGTGGCCTATAGCCCTCAGGAATTTCATTATTATTCACTACATCCGGCATGGAAAATGCATCCACAAATCACCAGTAGTGTCCTGTCCGATGAAACAGTTTCACTTGAACAGATGTTTGAAGTGTCCTTCATTTGCATCAATACACTTTTGGAATCTGGTAACAAGAGTGTTGCACAGATTGCAGTGTTTCTACAGATATTGCCGCACACGCCGCATGTAATGCTGCATATCCTCTTCTGTCGTTGGCAGTTCCTGATACACTCTTATCTTTCACTCTGCACGAGAGAAAAAAGTCTAATGGTGTCTAGTCTGGTGACTGAGCTGGCCATCACACAAGACCTCCGCCTCCTATCCACCTGTTTGAAAACATCGCATCCACAACATCTCTGGAAACATGTGCATAATTTGCGGGACGTCCATCATGCTGGAATTAGATTGGTCCACGCATTTACAATCCCATATCCTCCATGATCAGAGGTAAATTGTGCTGCAGAAGTGAGGCATATCGCTGTCCATTTAATGTTCCTTGATAAAAAGAGATCTAAAATTTTGTTACCAATGATTCGCACCAAACATTGACACTCCACTGTCGCTGATGAGCAATTTGGCGAATCCACTGGGGATTTTCCACGGACCAGTGATTTATGTTCCGCAGATTCACATGACCATGATTTGTAAATGAAGCTTCGTCCATAAATAGCATATTTCTTGAAATGCTGTATTAACTTGCAACTGCTGAAGTGAAAAAAAAAGAAAAACAGAATACAATGCGGGAAACAAAGTCCTTTCCGTACAGTTCCTGGTGCAGTGAGATGTGGTGCCTTTGCAAAATTCTGCTCACGCTACTGCGTCTTATTCCGGAACCTAGTGCAATCTGTCGGGCACACGCCTCAGGATTGTTGGCTACAGCAGCCAGAACAGCAATGTCGTTTCCAGTGGCAGTCGCTGCCCGCCTCGGTAGCGTAGATGGTAATGTGTCTGCCTCACGTTCAAGAGATCCCGAGTTCGAATCTCGGTCAGGGTGAGCTACCTGGATAAGGCTTTTTCCGGGGTCTTCCCTTATCCTTCATTAACCGTCCAATATGACTTAATGTTGGAGGAAGTAAACCTACAAAAAAAAGTGCCAGTCACTGTCCTTGTACGTTATCGCTTTGTGGGAGCCCCGCTTCATGTTTCCCCGAGTTTCGTGCAGATGTTGGCAATGGTACGCAGCTAAGAACACCGTCGATCTGGGTAGTGTTCAGCGTACTATGCCACAGCTGCAGTGCATTTCTGCGACATTCGCCGTAAATTAAAATACTATAATATCCGGGGTACTGTAGGAGAGGGTATCCGTCCCCTTCAGCTGCAATGGTGCGGGCACTGCGGGCCCCTTAGCACTCGTGGTACCTCTGACGTTACTAGAGGAACCTCGGGCCGAACATTCGAGCCCCTCCCTGATAGGGAGTTGTTCGGATTGAGTTGGACTCGAGGGTGCAGTGGTTCCCGATACTCGTGGGTGATAGCGTACGTCTCCGGACGTGGTTGAGGGAACCCATTAATATTTCCGCGTACTAGCCAGCATAGCTAGTAGAAGGTGTGCTAGATCACCAGGCGGCCCCACCGAGGTCATATCGGTAGCCTTCCAATTTTGGTGTTGGCGTACGACAGTGGCGTATCCAGTTCCCTCCCATCTTGGGTCCACAGGACCAGATGAAGGGGAGGGTTTGTTAGTCTCTAGGTCTTGCCCTATGGAAAGAGCCTCGTAGGCATCGGGAGCCCTTTCAGAACAGTTCGGTAACTTCCTGGTAGAAGGAGGCCTGGGTCCTTGTTCCTACGGGTCCAGGACGAATGAGAGTAGATCCTCTGGCATGAATTGAATAATATCCAGGGTCCCTTCGTTACTGAAGGCCGGCATATCGACTAGATGACGGCAATTGCTACACGCCAGACGAGAACATGGCTTAGTGTGTCAATATGGAAAGCAATATCCGAAACGTGCATGAATTACGTTACAGTATGGCAGCAGAACAAATCCGGAGACACTAGTACACGAAGCTAGTACGTACGGAGCTGATACCGGTTTGTTTACAGCAGGCTAGTGGCCAGTGCAAGCAACCTCAGTTCTAAGCACAGAATCGATGCTGCCATTGCCAACCCCTAACATCCACGTGTTCCAGAACGTATGAGGTTTAGAACCGTGAAAACAAGAGTGTTATCACTATCTGTAGCTCTATTTTTTATTCTGCTAGAATAAGCATACATATTTCATTTAAAAAGACGCAATTTGGTGTCGCAAGTGTTATTTGCTTACTTATGGATTGCTCACACTTTGAGCTGTGTGAGCCGCTGACATATGTACATTCCTGGCCAATTGGAATTTTCATATTTCGTTTCATTTCGGAGATATTTGAGGGCGCAGAGTTAGGTGGGATATCTTGTATACAACACTGCTTCTTTACGTGTGGCAGAAAGCTGGCTACAATATTGGTGAGCCAGTTAACGTGGCGTTCAACACTGATGTCATAGATCAACTTGCTTTTCTTCACTGTGCGTTTTGCAGTCATTCTAATTGCTGTGAGTGTTCTGTTGAAAGTCGCCATATACATTTACAGTTAAGATATGTGCATTGCATATGGCACCTACTGTGACATTTACAGTGATATCTAGAGCACGATTGCAGAGGTTTGTAAAAAAACGACACCCACCAACACATTGAGAGGTACGTGATGGTCCTATAACCAAACTTTCATACAGATATTTTTATTCGAATGTAAATGAAAACTTACTTGTGGAGCTGGATACGAAGTGATGCCTACAGAAGAAAGCGTATTCCGAAAGTGATGCCTGAGACAGCTACATATATAGTTAATGTAACAGTGGAATGGGACGCTAGCCATAGAATGTCCTACTTATTTACAGTTCTATGAGTGTGTTTCTGATTTTAAGGAAATTAAATTAAATCCAGGAATTTGCTATATTACATTTCTTACTCTTTTAGTCCAGGCTTTCATTTCATCAGGCAGCCGCCACGTTTGCCATATTTTTCATTTAGGGTTTTAAGTAGATGGGATGTTACTTTCAACCCTAAATAACAACGGGGAGTTTAGCTCTGGATGGAAGGGTGAGTAAGGTGGTGGAACAACATGGGAATTGTACATGTTGTAAGTCACCATTAACGTAGTTGTCTCATGTGTTTATGTGAACTCCTAAGTGGTTTACCGGAAAAAACACGAGTCAGTTGGAGAATTTAATATCATGTCGGCACGTTGAACATGGTACCTCAAGGGTTAGAGTGGCTGGACGGAAACCAGAAGATCCGTGGTTCAAATTCCGGCTGTGGCATTGACTCTACGTTTCCACAATTTAGCCTACACACGGCCAGTGTGAAAGAACAATTAATTTCCACTATAAATTTTCTGTTATCAAGTGTGGGATTCGAGCCTATGCCCACAGAACGGATTGAGATTGAGCGAATATGTAACATATGTAAGTTTGTTTCTGATTTTTAAGCAACTATGAATCTGATAATGCCAAGAGTGGGATTCAAACCAACAGCCACAGAGAGAAATGTGTTTGAACGAAGTGTTTTGGACCAGTAGGTCATCCTTATTTGGATGTTGCTAGACTTGTTTGGAGTGAGATACCAATCGATGCCACAGAATGAAATGCGAACTTAACTGAGCACCTTAAACCCTAAGTTTGTATAAAATAATAAGCATTACTATTTTGCATCGTTTTCGTTGTGGTTTCCATATTTAAGAAATTAATAAATATAGGTAACGTTATAAGGATCAGAAGTCGAAAGAATATCCACATATCTGCGACCTAAATTCAGAGGCATAGGTCATTCAGCTTCCTTGACTTGGTTGCAAAAGAACATTGTTAGTAATAGGATATTTTAGAATCCTTTCTGTATTTTTTTTATTTTGAAGAAATTAAGTGATTCTACTGCACAAATGTGGATTGCTACATTGACACGCAACGCTTAAAGCTATTGGATCATTCTAAATTTGGCGTGTTAACATTTTCCTTTGATTTATTACTTTTATTCTCTTCCTCAACAAATTAGAAAATAGTTAATGTTAGTTGTGGAGTAGAGATCACGAGCACAAAGTACATGTCTGAAAAGCATATTAGACCGCTCGTCATCGAGATTAAGGTATATTAGCACCTTTTATTAAATCAGAGGTCTCTAAATGGGGCTTAATTTGGGGGAAAAAAACGTAATGTCAGGAGTGGGATTCGAACCCACGCCCACAGAGTGGACTGCGACCTGAACGCAGCTCCTTAGACCGCTCGGCCATCCTGACCTACATCACTGTTGTCTAGCTTTACATCAATTGTTGATATGTTTGCCAGAAAGTGTGTACATTTTTCGCCTAAACCAATGATAGCTGGTCGAAGGCATTAATGAAGCTGATCGAATAATAATTCCATGGCGTACACATTGCCCGAATTTTCCACATAGTGCAGAGTTCTGAAACTTTTACAATGTCCTTGTCCCTACTAGAAAATTAAATAACTCTTATATTTGAAAATATTGCAGGGTATTATTTATTCCATTATTACGGTAATATCATATTATCAAACCTTAATGAAACTGAGGAGCACTATAAAATAATATTTACATTTATAAAGCCAATAAGCTCGGACCGCTCTTTTGTTACAACTGGGTCACCATTCCAGCCACGTGAGACCTGTAATTTAGTAACTTATTATAACGTTGCAGCTAGTAGAAGATCACATATCAATATGAAACCACATGTTAAGTGTAGCGGTAATGAACCATTGCATGAAGGAACAGTAATTTAAGGAATCATTATGTTAGGAGGATTTCGTTATGAAAATGAATGTACATCAATGCAATGAAAACTATTTGTAATGTAAACGCGGATTGGGCTTTATCCGGAGCTTTCCATTATCCTTAAGGTTGGATGTTGGTAACTAAGCTCTGTGGATCCTATCACCTATTTCTTCAATGTCCGATGCACCTTTGTAATACCTTTCTTTTTCCAATACTCTTAAATGGATGCATCGGAACACATCCATGTTATTGGTAATGCTTCGCAGTTGCATTAGACTGAATCGTACTAAACCAGCTGCAGCACTGAAACTGTGGCTCGGGGGGGGGGGGGGGGGGAAGCAAACATGCCTGAGTTCATTAAAACTGAATTAATATGGGAACTATTTCTTTGTCCTTAATCAAATAATTGAACAACGAAGGGAAAAGAATTTGGAAACACATATCGCATTCATTGACCCGGAAAAGGCTTTTGATAGAATAAATAGATCAAAACTGGCAAATATCAGAAATTAAAGGTTACCCACCAAATATGATTAATGCAATATGATTAATGCAATAGGTTAACAGAACAAATTTCTACCAATACTGGACTAAGACAAGGGTGTAGTATATCACCTACTCTTTTTAGTATATATATGGACGATATTCTAAATGGATGGAAGATTTTAGTAGATCCAGAAATCAAAATAAAAGAAAATATTTATATTAATATCCTGTGTTTGCGGATGACCAAATGTTGATTCATCGGCATGACAATCAACTGCAAAAGTCAACGTATATTCTAAATAAAATAGTACAAAAGTATAATTTTAAAATATCGGAAGAAATAACAAAAATTATGGCTTTTAAAGGAAATTGTAATGTAGGATCAAACATTTCTTTGGGAAATAGGACTTCAGGAAAAATATCGAGTTTTAAATATTTAGCATGTAATATAGGTTTTAGAAACAAGGCTGATATAGAAGAAAAAGTAAACCAATTCCGAGCAATATGTGGGACAATCCAAAAAACCTTTAAAAACAGAGTGAGAAGGGATACAAAAATGAAAATGTATAAGGTAATGCTATTCCAACTTCATTATATGGAGCGAAACCTGGGTGCCAACACAAAAGGATTTAAATAAAATACAGACTGCAGAAATGAAATTTGTAAGATTGTACAATATTGGACAAAATAAGTAATGAGGATATTAGAAAGGAATTAGAAATCGAATCAATCCATGACAAAATATCAGAACGAAGGCAACAATGGCATGAACATATATTAAGAATGGAGGGTTGAAGATATCCAAATGCAGTACTAAACTATAATCCAAAAGAAAGGACAAGACGACCCAGAAGACGCTGGAGAGATCTATGAAGCCGGAACGGGCGATATGCCCAAACCATGGAGTGAAGAAGAAGATAACTATTTCTTGCTTGGTTTTAGTTGTAACCAAATGCTACACTCATTTGTTTACATCCTTTTGGGTAATTGTTAAGAAATATCGAACAGCAGAAAGTCCTTGGTGGTTCTAGATTAACATTCTTTAGTCTACCTCACTCTCTCTCGCTCTGTCACTTGAACTCTCCACTGAAAGGCTTTACATTTCTATGGAATATTCCTCCCTCACTTGACCACTCTAATCATGTATCAATTTCTTAAACAGCTTCTATGCTGCACTTTCTAATATTTACGACTCTTATGTTAAAATAAGACCTGAAGCTTTCCTGGAGACGAGTGCGCTCTCTTCCTGCTCGGGCAGTCAGCCAGGTGAAAAGATGATTAGACATCAACGTTTCGGGAGTGTACATCTCTCCCATCATCAGGATATTTATAAAATGTTATAACCACAAATGAAACACTATATATAACACTTATATTTGTTTATAGTTATGTTATATCCATATATGTTTCATTTGTGGTTACAACGTTTTATAAGTATCCTGATGATGGGAGAGGTGCACACTCGATATATTTGTCTTTATGTTTTATTAGATTTTTTTCTTTAATATCTTTTTCTTTATTTTTATATTAAGTATATATTTTATTTTAAATTAGGAGATCCTGATAATTTTACCTCCGCAAATCCTTTAGTTACACCAGTACAGAAAGGTATTTAATATACCCTTATTTATCAAATTTAATTCATAAAGCTAATCATCTTTTTACCTGTCTGGCTGCCCGAGAAGGAAGTAAGCGGACTCTTATGTTTCCCAAAATGCTCTGAAGCCTTTAGAATATAATTTAAATAAAAATAAAAATTTTAAAAGCTTCTATGCTGCACTTTTTAATAGAGTAAAACCTCTCTAAAACAAAACGCGATCGTTCTAAGTTTCAGGCGTGGTTCGGAATAAAGTTTCGGAGATGTCAAATTTTGTAACTATTTAATTGTATTATTTGGATTACATTTTACTTGAACTTCGTTTCCCAGTCTCTTGCAGGCTACTTCCAACATATCGATAAAATCTTACCTTGTTATATTTAAACAGTTCCAACTATTACATAAAAGTTCTTGATCCTGCACCACTATTCATCACACTCACAATTACAAAACATCTCTACCAAGATTATTGATTTTTCGTAACTATCGTTACTCCTACCTTAATTTTGTGGTTGGCCGATTTAATTCCACGTCACAACATTACGTCATACAATTATTACTACGGCCAATTACAAAATTAGATATATTTTTACTTATTTAAATTACTAAATAGATTTACATAATCTTTTTATAAATTTATAAACTTTTCATAACTTTTCTAAATTAACTCGAAACTACTGCCCCCCAGGGGCCTACTTCGGTAGGTAAGGGTTTGGCGCACACGGGGTCCCGAGCCAACAGTCTCCCTCGTGTGGGCTCCTCTTCGTGGTTGAGGGAGACGGTCAACAGGCCCACCCACGTTTAGGCCGTGCGTGGAGACCCTTGGAGAAGGTTTTTAGATTCTTGTCTAGTTTAGAGTTTAGGATTTAGTGAACGAAATTTTCAGTAGGTTTTGATTGATGTTTTTATGTACGTGTATTTTAAATAGGTTTTGTTACACTTGTATAATTTTTAGAAAGTTTTATATCTGGCTTTTGCCATGCCTAGTTTTTTAAAGTGTACTGATGACCGCCGTAGTTGAGCGCCCTTATATATCATCACATCATCGAAACTACTGTTACAGAGAGCTAATGCTTTGTTTTCATTTTCCTGGAAGATTACGGATTATGACTTAATGATTCATGGGACTTCGGTTCAAGCACAGTTGCCCTCTAAATTATTGCACTTTTGAAAATACTTGCGTAGCAGCCCCTTACATATCAATTAATCCATTTTAATCCAATTATTTAAGCAAATAGTTCCCGAAAAATATTTCCATTTAGGCAGTTTTCCGGCTTGGAGTTTAATTTTACATGAGATAGCTTCGTTCCAAAGTTATTCTCTATTTTTCCAAGTTTACGGCGTGAAAGAGGTCCGTTTTAACTAGTTTTAGTGTATTTACGAATCTTAGGTTGTTTCCCAAAATTTTCGGAAACTTGTAAACTACAAGTAGAATAGAACTAAAATGAAAACTATGAATCAGCGGAGATTCCTATTTGAATAGTATCGTGTTGTTTACATAGATTAGAACACTTTAAAAAGTGTGACATAAAGCTGACGTCAGAGTATTGAATTAAATGCACACGTTAAAACAGCAAATATGTATTTATATGAAATGTCCACCCTAAGTGATAAGCACAGGTGGCGGTGCCACGTCAGCTCTAACGGCCAAATATGCACACGAAAGAAAGATAGGTTAACGTAAGACGTCACCTCGCTGATTTCTGCTGCCCAGGAGGAAGGAAATAGTTTAATCTGTCGGGGTTTCGACAGCGTAGGAAAGACTGGAAACGTATCGGGTATTATTAATATGCCCCGTAGGGGAGGAGATACGTCCCCTTCAGCTGCTGTGTTACGGACCCTTTTGAACTCGTGGTACCTCTGACGTTACTAGAGGAACCTCGGGCCAAACATTCGAGCCCCTCATTGATTGGGAGTTGTTTGGATTGGGTTGGACTCGAGGGGGCAGTAGTTCCCGATACCCGTTGGAGATCGGGTACGTCTCCGGACGGGGTTGAGGTAAGCCATATATTCCCGCGTACTAGCCTGCATAGCTAGTAGAAGGTGTGCTACATCACCAGGTGGCCCTACCGAAGTTAATCGGTAGCCGTCCCCTTTGGGGTTGGCGCGGGTAAGTGGGTATCCACTTCCATCCCGTCTTGTGACCTTCAGACCAGATGGGGTGGGGCTTGTTAGTCTCTAGGTCTTGCCCTATAGAAAGCCCCATGGAGGCGCCGGGCGCCCTTTTGGGACAGCTCGGTAACCTCCTGGTCATTAGAGGGGAGTCAGTCTTCACTCTGTGTGGATTGCCCTGTTGATGCCATCGAGTTTATATATATACATACATATATACACATACGAGGGCTATCCAGAAAGTAGATTACGTTTTCGTCTGTTTCCGCTAGGGGCGGGGCTAGCGCGGCCATCTTGAAGTCAGAGCGTTGCGCAGCTCAGTCGGCATGTAGCCGTGCTAGTGAGAGGTTCGTGCTGTGCTCCGTTCAGATACTGTGACGGTTTGAAATGTCTGCGTTAATTGAAAATCCCGCGAGCTGCGAGGTGCGTGCAGTAATAAGGTTTCTGACTGCAAAAAACGGTAAACCGATAGAAATCTATCGGCAGCTTTGTGAAGTGTATGGGGACAACATTATCACTGAAGGTGGAGTGCGTCAGTGGGTCATCAGATTTAAAAATGGCCGAACCAATGTTCACGACGAAGATCGAAGTGGGAGACCCAGCATAGTGACTGCCGAACTTGTCGAAAAAGTCGATGCTAAAGTCCGTGAAAATCGAAGGTTCACAATAACGGAACTTTCTTTGAGTTTTCCACAAATTTCGCGAAGTTTGTTGCACGAAATCATCAGTGAAAAGCTTGGTTACCACAAGTTTTGTGCAAGATGGATTCCAAAAATCTTGACAGAGGACCACAAAAATCAGCGAATGGCTGCAGCGTTGAACTTTTTGGACGTTTACCATAAGGATGGTGACTCTTTACTCGATCGCATCGTTACTGGTGACGAAACATGGGTGAAACACGTGAACTGTGAAACGAAATTGCAATCAATGCAGTGGGGGCACACAAGTTCTCCCCAAAAACCCAAGAAATGCATGCAAACAATGTCGGCAAGGAAGATGATGGCGACTGTTTTTTGGGACAGAAAAGGTGTGATTTTGGTGGACTTCCTGGAAAGAGGCACTACAGTAAACTCTCCAAGATATTGCCAAACTTTCCAAAAACTCAGAAGAGCCATTCAAAACAAGCGCAGAGGAATGTTGAGCTCTAAGATCTTGTTGATTCACGACAACGCCCGGCCCCACACGGCAAATGTCACTCGTGAAGTTCTTGAATCTTTTAAGTGGGAGTTGTTTCCTCATCCGCCGTACAGTCCCGACCTGGCACCGAGCGACTTCCACCTATTCCCAGCAATGAAGAAGTGGCTGGCTATGCAGCGTTTTGATGACGAAGTACAGCTGCAAGAAGAGGTAACGAAGTGGTTGAAGGCGCAGGCGGCCGAATTTTTCGACGAAGGAATTTCCAAGCTCGTACATCGCTACGATAAATGCCTTAATTTGAATGGTGACTATTTCGAAAAGTAGTATTTGAGTGTGGCTTTCATCTGTATATAATAAAATTTGTTTCCTATACTTTGTTTACTTTTTATTCCAAAAGTAATCTACTTTCTGGATAGCCCTCATAATATATATATATATATATATATATATATATATATATATATATATATATATATATATATATATATATATATATATTAATATGTACAACTTACATCTTGGGTGTTGTATATTAATTATATTAATGCTGACTGCTTTAATTACACAATTGGTCACAGTTTATAAACACTTGCATTTTGGCTCCGTGCTATGAGAAAATACATAAAATTTCAACTCGTAGTTTATCTGAAGGTCAGATATGTTATAAAGTAAATAAAATAAAACGAAGTAATTTTCTCTGCAAGTTTGAAGAGACCCATTTAGAACAGAATTACGTGGATATTTTCCAACACCTTCTCTTTCGTTTTTTCCTTAACTAGTTTATCAATGTCAGGACGTAATGTCTGGAAATTTGTAATCGAAGGCTGCCTGTTAGATTATGATCCGACAAGGTAATTCGGATGAATATACATAATATATTTAAAATGTTGATGAATATATTTTTAGGTAATTTTCTGAATATAATATTAATTAAAATTTCAAGTTAAGGTGCAGTAATATATAAGTTGAATAGTGGATTACAATAACTTATATTTATATGGATTGTTATTGAAAGAATACTTTGAAGGTGGATTTAATTGTAATTTTATAAAGATTATTAAAATGATTTATATTTGGACTTAGTGAATTTCATAACAGGAAAAAAATTCTTCCCACACACATATGTTGAGCCAAACATACACAATGCGCATGCTGCAAGTGTATACAATCTCGGAAATCTGGTTTTGGGAATATTCTTGTAAAAATCAGCCAATTCCTTCTTGTGTTTATATTTATTCATCTATAGATCGCCACACTGTAAATTTAACAGTTACATTAGGTACATGGCAGCTTCATTCCTGTCATTGAGTGTGATACACCTGACTAAACCCTCAGATTCTCTACTCATCGCCATTTATATAGGCAACTTGACAGTACACGGCACTTGTCCCTACGTCAGATGCATTGCAGGCCTCGCTCCCGACCGAAATACGCAATTCTCTAAGCTGTCTTCCTCTGAATAAGCAGAACATTGTATAAAATTGTGCTATTTTTACAATTTATACATTTCCGCTGAAAAAGGATACATAAATCATAATCATTTTAAAAGTGTGTTAACCTTACAGTTATTCTTTAAACAATATCACTGATCTGAGGTATGCATGTACAAATTTCTTAAATTTTAAAAAGCTTTTGCAGTTGCAAGGACCCATTTATCTGAGAAAACAGAAAAAGAAGAAATAAAAAGGAAAAAGTGAAAAAGTGCCCTTCGCACATAGTGTCAAAATCTGCTACTTAGATACCTGCTTATGACCCCTCGGCTATTAGCACATATTTGCGTTTAGAATTTGATATGCCTGATGGTGGCAGAATGAAGTTGTCACACGCAGAAATGCCAGAATGGAATAACAAGGAGCAGAGAGGAAGTTGGGAGTGGCTTAGGGAGTCCTCTCATTTTGACTTACCTACCTGGAAAGAACTTCATCTAACGCAAAATTTCTATATGGAGATTTCGCTTAAATATAATTATGTCAAGGGATAACAAATTGTAACTAATTGAAAACAAATCTACCTGAATAAGAGAGCAAATGTGTGATAAAAACAAGCTTGCTACTTTATTTCAACATCTCTCCAAAGGATGACAAGATTTTCTTCAAAATAAGGCCGCACCAAACGTTTAAATGTAAGATTTTTATACTTTCTTTGTAATTATGTATGTATATGATTTTTAAACAATAGTGTGTTGTCTTTAACATGTGATAGGTGCCATTGTTATTGAGTTACAGTAGTCATTTTTCACGTGGTTACATTTATTAATGACAAATAGCTATACAGCTTTCAGCAGTACGTAGAAATTGCGAAAATTTATTTTTTCCAAGACGAAGATGGGGAAGGTCTGTCAATGGAGAGATATGCCAGGCTCTTATAAGGGACTATTTGTGACCTTAATTGGTTGTTATGGATCTCGGATACATCTGGTTCCAGCAAGATGCTGCCTCATGTCATACCGCTCTCGAAACAATCGATATTTTGAAGTAGAATTTAAGAGGTTCCATCGTTTTGCATGGTGGTGATTTTAACTGTCCCCCGAGATCATGTGATTTAATGCCGTTGGATTACTGCTTGTGGGGTTATGTTAAATCTCGAGTTGATGCCAACAAGCAAGACACAGCAAATGATCTTAGGAAAAGCATCACGCGGGTCATTCGTAACGTTGGGCCTAATTTATTTCTTTTGTCACTGAGAATTGGATCAACCGTATATGCGCAATCCAACGAAGATGCGGCGGTCACTTAACTGATATTCTTTTCAACACGAAACGACATTAATTATTTTCCAAAATAAACCTCTAATTCTAAGCATTTCCAAGTTATTCTTACACCCCTTATTTAACTTAATGGTCACACTGACATTTTTTTCTATGGAATATGTAGCCAATTGGCAGTGGTTTTAACTGATATACAGTAGGTTTTACATATGTGGATTTTGTGCATTAGATCACACATACATACAAACTTAAATACTAATACATTGTTTCAGACTGGGAGTAATCTCAACTAGACGATAATTCCAGTTCCCCAGCTGAAAATCGACCACGGGAAACCTTGAACAGAAGCCAGCCCAAAGCAATATTGTCGGTACTGATTTCAATTGCTAATACTATACATTTATTTAGTACTCAGGCATTCTTTAGTTTTTAGTCACGTCAAACGAAAAATACATAATTTCGTTCCCAAAAAATCTAAAAAAAAAAAAAAAAAAAAAAAAAAAAAAAAAAAAAAAATCATATCTTCAACCTGTTCCATTTTCCTTATATTTAAATAAATGTGTTATGAAACTTTCTGCACATCTCGATTAAAATGAATTAGAGAAATGAGCTTTAGTAAGAAATACTGGTTTGTGTACTTAGCTCATAACATGAGTCACAGTTTACTTTTACTCACTGAAAAACGATATTTATGTACAAACCTGTCTACGACAATATTGGTTATACCTCTAAAAATTGATATTCACGGGAATCATTAATAAATTTATTTTATATATTACGCTAACCACCGACATTGTTACAGCTAGTTTTTGGTGAACGACATCAACTGCTTATAAGGTGATTATTATGCATTACTTCAGAACATAATAATGTAGAAACTCAGTATTATTTTAACATAAAATTCAATCTTAAGAAAAGCATGTGCGTTATTTACGACACTTTCCTTTTCTCAAAATTTCTCTCTGCCCCCCCTCTCTCTCTCTCCGTCCCTTCACCTTGCCATCTTAGGGGTTTCTCATCTCATTTTGTTTAACCTCTGCCACCATTGTTTTTGCTCGTTTCTCCTCCTTTCCCATCCTATACCTTACTCTGTTTTAAACAGCTCTTAGTTGACTTAACATTAGCAAAAAGATTGTTGGAAGTGAAAAATTTACTTGTAGATCATAATAGTCCAAGAGCCAACTAAATTATTAATATTATATGTATTGTGTGAATACCAAGCTTATTAAAACACTTGTAGGACTAATTTAATGTAAGGAACGTTAAATTACTACTGCGGTAACTTAATATTTTCTAAAAGTTTCAAAATATAAAACAAAAGGTATACTAAAACATTTTGATGCATCTACTCTACTGGGATACATTGCTTCATATTAAGTGACAATATAAGCTATGTTTTTCATATTCTCTTCATCAGGAATTTGTGTTTCTTAAGTAACTTTTTCATCAAGTTTGGTTTTGTCTAGCAGCATAAGGAATATTTCAAATCTAGCAAGAACTCATTCTTTGAGAGTACAATCTGGCACACCAAACTGCAATTAAGCGCAGTTTTCGAATATGTTGTCAGGTTTAGTTTCACTTTGCGTTATAGGTTAGAAAATTTGCATTATTACATTGAAAACTGCCACCTACCAGCTATATTGGGGATAGCATTACTTAGAAGGGCAGAATAAAGTAACAAGGGAAGTTGCAGACCACTGGCCAAAAAAAGGTCACATAGAAGGCGCTTTAGTCTCAATAATTTGGCTCCAAGATACAAACTACCCTGGAACTGCCTAAAGAGTTCTGAGAGCAATCTTGTCAGTAGGTATTCTACTTTTAATTGGAAATGCTTTGCCATCGGCGCCACTTGTCCGGCACCGCACCATGCGACGATACCTGCGAGCACATGCGAAATATGAGAAGGAAGCGGAATGAAGGTAAAAGAAAATAGTGTTTGACGAAGTCATTCCAATTTTCCTTTAACTACTGAGAAAACCGCCAAAAATTTAATGTCAGATTTGGTAGCTAAAGATACCGAACGCCACATACAGGTTAACAAAGGCATGGCAAGAGGATTTTAAATCTTTATAACTAAGGAAACTCTCATAACATTTAGCTCAGTTTTACAGATTCTATTGATAATTTTAGCCCTTTTAGGTTATCAATGCTTGAGGTTACTCAACCTCCAGGAAATGTCGTTATCTATCTGTAAATTACGTTTTGATCCTTTTTAGATAGTCCTTAACTACTTAAACTCACTAGTGGGACTTTGAACTTTTTCCTTTTCTTCTTGAAAATAGATACCCATCTAAAGCTGCAATCAACCCAATTTATAATACAGCTTTCCTCTCTAGCTCTTCATTTGCTCTGCGCCTTGGAGCATTATTCCATAGACATAAAACCATTTATTTTACTCTTCTTGGGACAGATGACATTTCCCCTCTACTCCCAGTTAATGTATTCCTATTCAAATGTCAGTTTCTTCCATCTGTTTACTTAATTTGTGGAGAAAATTTTCCCTCTTCGTGGTATCGTTAGTTCCCGTTCTTCGACTTCACTTTTGTATTTGCCTTTATTTTTCTTTGTCTTTTTAGCTTATCCATTTTGAGAAGGAAGCTGCATTAAGTATTCTGTTCACTTTAAGAATACGTGTTTTTATGCTATCAAACATATGTCCTCAGGCAGTGAGAAATTTGAGGCAGCCATGTCAAAGCTTCTTATTTTGACTCAAATGTTATTATATGTAGTTATATAAACACCAGGGAAGTATATACTGAGCTTTTTCCAGCTTTATTTATTATTCATAAACATATTTGCTCTAAGTTCTCTACAAACACAGAGGGATATGTTGAAAGTTCATATAAAAATGACTCGCAAATTCTTTTTGTAAATCAACAAAACTCAGAAGCACACCTGTATTTTAGGCATTAAAATATGAGGGTGCATTTTTAAGTGGAATTGATTTTACCACATACATTTACTTTACTGCACAATATCTTAACGAAAATACTTCATCAGGTAGTATGTAGTTTAACAATATAACAAATATGAAATTCTCAGGCATTTACTATATGTTATATACAGTCAAATGTCATCCACACTGGGATGATACATTACTGCAACTTCCATTTTAATTTTTAGTTATATTCTTCTTTCAATTGAGTATAATCGTTAACTTAACAAACACTTTATAACTATCAATGGCAGTTTCGAATGTGCTTCACATATGTGTCTTTCTTTACCTCTAATATCCTTTTCTGTGTAGTAAGGCTGCCTATCTCTTACTGTTGGTGTTTACCAGTTATACAAAATCTTTTAGGATGAAGAGGTCTTTTCAGAATATTTCCAGAAATTTCAAGACATACATTTCATTTGTCATGATAATAAATTAAACATATTGTATTTTAGTCAAAATTGCCAGCAGTTTTATAAAATCTATATTTAAAAACATTCAATTTAAAGTATAGTATGAAGTAAGAGAATTTTCTTCAAAGCCTTCATTGTAGTTGTATTTAAATAGCAATGACCCAGTGGTGTCATTATTAACAAGGCTTTACAACAAAGACTTACGGACTAAGTATAAAATGAACGAGTTAAGCTGTTGTCATTTGTTTCATCACAGCTACAAATACTACAAGATTTTATTCTCGAAAAGCCTAAGATAGTTGAATATATAACTACCCTCTTAAGCGTAATCCCAGTTGAGTATTTTCTTGCAACGGTGATGATAATCCGAGGACACCATGTAAGCTCACATGATAAGAAAAGCCAGATGTTAAAATAAATCCATCGTGATAATATTCCGCTAGAATCTAAAAGTAATGGCATTGAATAATTCGCTCTGCTTGCAAGACTCCCTGGCTATTCCACGTTTAATTGGAAACCACTTAAATTGATTTGTTCTCTCAATGTCCTGTATTCGCGATAACATATGAGACTACTTTCGGATGACCCGGGCTCGATTCACGTGGACGTCTCACTCCAGGCTGGGCTTTTTTGTGGTTTACCCAGGTCTGCAGGTAAAGTTAGGGTACTTCATTCAGCACAATCTCCTTTCCAATTTCGTTCCCCTCATTTTTCATGCGTGCTTCCAGGTTTTGTCGCACATGGACAGAACGCAGATGTATGCGGAAGGAAAAAGTACTCCCTATGAATACTAAGTTTTATTCGACTGGTTGTTCACCAGTCTGTCTGGACTCTACAAGAGTCGACCGGGTCTTCGAGCCACACACGTCTCTGTGACCTGACTGAGGGTTGCCTGTAGCCTTTCACTTTGTACTTTCCTTCTGGGGATGCAGAAACAATCTAAATCTGGCAAGGTGTGCTCTTCTGTTGTATAACCTATTGTTATAATATTCTGCAGGTAACGACAATAGATGAAAATCCGTTTTTGGGACTCACTCTCTTGATTGAAGTCTCGTCCTGCGATGTTGTCGTATTGCATTCCCCCTAAGTGCGGTTTGACGAGTGGCAAACTATCAATCTCAAATAAATACTATTCACGCTAAGACAAAAATACAGATTTTGCAAAAACTGATCCATATTTTTAGCTCAAATAGTTTTCCTAATACAAATAAATAAAGTAGATGCCATTATATTATAACAATGCATTGCGACATAAGCACTGTAATTAATTTCATTATTGGGTGGCATGTATGCGTGAAGGTATATTTGAAATTACTTAGAACTGAAACGTAAACATTTGACATGAGGTGGTAAAAAATATATGTACTTTGAATAAGCCAAGGTGTTTGTTAAATTCGATGAGAGAAAACCATACACTTCCCGCTAGTCTGGCAGAACGTGTCTGGTCACATGTATCTTTATTTGTGAATGGTTCGTAATCTTTATTTACTCTAGAGTTCAAAGCAGCATTATTCAGTTACTCTTTTATGTAAAAGTGTATCAGCTGGATCAGTGAGACACGATCCACCATCCCCCTCACTACTGCCAGAATAAAACAATTGAGTTAATTTGGGCTAAAATTATGTTGCAAACAGAAATAATATTTTTAAACTAACTCACGTTTAACGACTTATTCACGAAGTAATTGACAAGGAACATAACCAGACTGGGAAAACTGCGTGAGACATCAGCTAAACTACAAGAAGACGACTTTTGGAAAGAAATAGCACGTAACGAGATTGTGGAACCTATCATCATAAATTTGCAGCAATTAGACGTTGAAGACAATGACAATGACGAATTACCTCTTAACGTAAGTAATATTCACAGCTATACGGATGCACCGCTGGTCTTTCCGTTTGATTAGAAAAATAAGTAATTCATAAACTATAATTAACTTTAAACTAAATATTTAAAACATTTGCCTAATATACGAATATTCATGTTGATTGTCATTTCAACAACAGCATTATTATAAAACTTTGGAAAACTCAGTTTGCGTTCCCTTCCTCTAGCGTCACGAACACTCGCAAGAGCGAGAGAGAGAGAGAGAGAGAGGGGGGGGGGGGTATTACGAAAATAGTGGGGATAGCGGGGTGGCAATGGTAAAGGCCCTAACGCATCTAATTCGCTACAGGCGGAAACACATAATAATCACCAGTTATAGTGCATTTCAACAATGACGGGGTCGGAGTTGGCACGTTTTAATATGCCTTCAGCGACCCTTATGCGATTGAGATTTTGCGGAAAGTTCAAGTCCTTTGAAACTAATCAGGTGGCAACACGTGTCATGCCCAAACAACCGTTTAAATGGTACGAAGCGATTCATGAGACACAAATCAACAAAATTCTCTCTCAGATCTAAATGGCAATTTTCAGACAATTTCCTTCATCTAAGCGATGTTCAGTTCAGTTGAAATTGTTGATGACCGACCAGACAGAGACAAATCTTTCACCATATCTTGACCAATTTTGAATTCACTACACCATTCATAAGTACGTGTTTTTTATAAAGGTTTTCAAAGAAGAAAGGAAAGACGCAAATTTTAAAACACCAGTTCTTTCAGTAACTTAAGTCCCAATTAGTTTTTGCTACACACCAGCGTTTCTGTATCATGTTGAAATATCTTAAACCTACTAATTTATATTTGAAACACAGTTTTTACTTTGAAATGAAGTTTTTGCCCATTCGTAAGAATGAATAACTAGTGTTTATTGATGTCTACAATGGCTCAACCTAACTGAACTCCAGAAACATCATCACCCTGTGGTTTTCTTCGCCAAACTAATTTATGCTACTTGTCTTTGCCTCGACAAGAAACTTGATGACCCCAATCGTGACGAACTTCTGTACTTCTTACTTTATGCAGTAATTTTAACAAAGGAAAATAAATAATTCCAAATATTTTCGATCGCCATAATTGTTTTATAGTATTATAATATTAGTCTTGCTACTCAATAATTCCCTCATACTTTAATCGTATGGTAGTATACCGAACTGAAAATTTGTAATAGCGTATTTTCTCTGTTGATTATCAGTGGATAGAAACACACGGAAATAAAACTTCCGTTGTATGGACGCACTCACCTGCGTGTATAGCAGCTCGCAGGTTTTGCTCAAAAGCGAGGCATGCTCGTATTTCCATTCAAAACAGTGTCAATATCCGTTTGATGGTGTATTCTCGCTCCAGAGAGTCTTAGCATTCATAGCTAAAACTGCACGGTTTATGGTGAATACGGGTATACGTTATATTAAATTATTAAAACAAAAGCTGCAATTTCTTGTTGAAACTCATCCTAGATCTCGAAGCCAGAAGAGAAGCGATAACTTCTGAGGGAGTTCCAAATGGCGAAAGTTGCCAAAAAATGTGATATTTTTCAATTTTTTCTGCAGCCATTATAAATTGGTATTTCCCCTTAAGTTGGTACCCCTTTTGTAATTATGAAAGCGATATTATATTACTCTAAATGCAATCTTTTACTTTTGCCACTACGTAGAGCAGCATTTTTAGAAAAAGCTCTGTGCACCTGTGTGTGTGTGCGTGTGCGCGTGTGCTTGTGTTAGTCAAAAACAAATATTCGATTAAATACCAAACTTTTCAGCTTAGTTGAGCAATGTCTCCCTAGGAATCGAAAACAAGACTTTAGGAAACATTTCTCATCTAAAAATACCCTTTATTCGGCCCTTTTCTCCGCAAATGTTAGATTTTAAAAAATAGCTCGGTGCTTTAAGTAAATTGTCATAGTTTTAAGATATTTTAAATATAAATGAAATGTATATCTTGAATATTCTAGAAATAACTAATGAAGTCCTCTACATTCAGAATGAATTTTGCATAACTAGTAAACCGTAAGATGTAAACGAAGTCTTGGCTGGTCAAAAATCTATTTTCATTCACAGTAAACGATTATGTCATAAATACTTTTTTGGGCTGAACTATTTTGAAGAGATTTATGGTTCAGTGCTCTAATAATTGTATTTTTATCAAATTGGTATTGATTATTCTTGTTTTTCTCATTGATGATATAAAGAGAATAAAATTTTAATGCCATATAGAGACCATCTCTTAAAAGATTTGAATACTGCTTAAGCGTACTGTATTCCTAATTCCCACTTTACCTGCCAAGAAAACGTACTAAAATCATTTCTACACATGTGGTATCCATTAACGTGAAGTAGAAATAAAAAAGAATGCAACTTATAAATCTGATCTATCCGCCTAACCACATGCCTGCTTAACTATCTATTTATTTATTCCATAATTTTAAATCATTTTAAAAATGATAATGGCAATAATGATGGTGATTATGATACTGATGATGGGAAAGATCATGGTGGTGATGATGATAACGATGAGGATAAATTGCAATAATTATTTCCACAGGGTAAAGTAGAGAGCATTTTGTGGGTGTAACTCATGAAATCTTTTAAAAACGCCTGCATATGTCCTCAATTAACGTACTCTAATTTCTACATCCCCACGACAAAAATACATAAGTCCTATTTGGTAATTTTTAATTGAATATAAACTTACTCTTTGTGGTGGCTACCTTTATGGACAGCTCCACTTGACAATAAACATTTAAAATCGAATTGAGAAAATAAACATAATAATTATTAGTAAATGTATATGATTTGAAATAACAGATCAAACTAAACAAATAAACGTGATTATAGTTATAATGTTCCATGTCGATGTTCCTTTTTATGTTCTGCTCATACAAAAAATCCAAATCATTTCATAACGATCAGTTCGTGAAATATCTTACTATAGCTTAAGTGCAATATATTACAATATTTGCATAGTAACTGAAAGAGTATTATAACCCTTAATAATATGTACTTCTAGCGTAAATTTTAGCATAAAAATGTATTAAGGTGGAGAAATACATAAGTATAAAATTAGAAGAATTATATTACATTTAATTATATAATACTACGAAGTCAAGAATGCCGAAACTCTTGTTGCGATAATCGTGATGTTAATTTACATATATTTTCCTACATTTAGCCTTTGAGTGAAGCACAAATTTACTTGCTTCAGAATTATTCATTGCAGCATATGTCACTATGTGCAATATTACTCTCATAAATGAACTGGAACAGGCTTTACGTTTCATGTATATTTCATGAAGGGCATACATTTCAAGAGAGAATCATTACTGAGCCCTGATTTCTGGTGTTTTGGTTACTGTACACTACAGCAGCTTTTAATGAAATGGTAGCCGTAGCTAAATGTACATTGATAACTATTCTGAACTTAATACGGAATCTACCCTTTATTCGTGTGAATAACCTTTAACCTTAAAGTTTTAAAATATAAAGCAATTAAGATTTGCTCTAACATTCACATTTAACATGAGCCATACTGCATTTGAATTATTAGTGATTGCAATTTGAAACTTTTTACTGATTTATATTCACCTGAACATTTTAGAGCAGTGGATTACAAAACTTAATAGCATCCTGTCTTATATAGTTGTCTTATATGTCAATTTCTATCGACTACGTAACAAAAATACTGATATTTGTGAGTATTTCATCTCGTGGTTAGCATGGTTAGCATATTACCTTCCAAGTTATAGGTCTCTGTTTGGCTGCTCAACCGGAGGATAGGATGGAACTGAAACATGACGGGATGGGGAGTAGGGACAATCCCTAAAATACCCGATACCATTGAAGAGTGGGGTAATCGAGGGAACATCAATGTTTCTGAGCAATTATTTATTGTGCAAAAGACTAAGACACACATGTGATCCTAGATGTCAAACGCGGTACATAAATGAAAAACAGCAACATTCGGATAAATTAACATCATTTCCGTGTTTGTTACACTATAAATTATTGTAATGAATTTGTTAAACCTGCTGCTGTAAGAGTAAACGTTTTTGTTTCTTACATTGCATTATATAGTACTCCAGTGCCACAATGAAAATTCTTCTCATTATGCCTCCTCCTGCATGGATTAGTTGTTGCCTGTTTTGGTCTCATAGCTGCTGGGTCCATCTTCTTTGGTCGTCCAGTGGATCTCATTCCTCTCGGCTTGTAATTTCGTGCTTGTCTAGGAATAAATTCTTTGTCCATTCTGCAGAGATGATTTATCTATTTTATTCTGCAATTTTTCACTTGCTCTAAATAGGCTATACTTTTAACTTTTCGCCGATTCCTCCTTTGTACTTCCTTTAATTGAACAAAAGAGGCTCGTTTCAGCTGCATATGGCCAAAGTTTATATTTCATATATAGATTAGCTTCCGTAAAATACATCAGTAGTGCAATTACTGAACAAAACCTATTTATTGTCTTGCTTTACTTCTGAATATTTGGTAAATTGTTCAACATGTTGCTTCAAATTTGTGCATTTTCTGCTTACATAGTGTCCGTGAAATGTGAAATGTGTAGTGTTTAACGCCCGCTTTTACTATATAGGGCACCGCAGGCGGTGACACTGATGATACATGAGATGAAGAAGGAGCATCGGTGGAATCAGATGGCGGGGCAAACCGGAGGTCCCGGAGAAAACCCGCCCCAGGGCCGTGTTGTCCACAACAAATCTCACATTGCGGTCGCCTGGGATCGAACCTAGGCCGCCTTGGTGAGAGCCAAGCGGTCTAACCACTGAGCCACGGCGTGGCCTTAGTATCCGTTATTATATGCTGTATCGCACCTATGTCCTGGAAGATAGATACTTAGTGTAACATATTATATATACCATCGTAACCTTACTTCATAGATAATACCTTCCCTGGAATGTAACTTATTATTACACTTTCAGAAATGTTCATATTGTATCCTTTGCACACTAACTTCTGAAGAATATCTCTTATCTCAATAATTATAATTATGTTATAAGTGGATATCAATCTATCAAAACATCAAATTGCGAATCTTCAAAGGGGGTACCGTGGTTTAAGAGAGTTCTTAAAAAATCGACAGGGAATTATTTACATATTTTTGACAATTTTTTCGACAGTCAAATTTATTAGAGTAACATGCTAACAATTCCATTTTTATGTTTATTTCATCGGTATTATAAGTATTTACTGCCAACACTCGATAATGCGTTCTCAGCTGTGTGCGCATTTCCCCGGTTTACTTCCGCTGCAGTGTAGGAGGGCTCAGCGCCCTGCTGGTTTCTCTTTTCTCTTTCGTCATAGAGGCTTCCTTCCACTACCCGGAACCTCGGTGGATTACATTGATGATTAACTCTATGAGATTGTTGCTCCCCACAGGTTTCCGCAGCCTGCCCCTAGAAACTGCAAGTGCTAAGTCCACGTAACTGATGCCCTAATATACATGACTTAATGGCAATGAAAACAAACAATATCGAAATGACATTTAACGTTAAGATTTATGGAAGTATCATGGCGAAAGACTAAATTCTTATTCGCGACTATTACTGCAATCCATTAGAGGGAGATCAACTTATGTAAGGATGTTCATAAAGTGCAGCAGAGGGGAATAAATGTTGGGCAGCGAAAGGAGGACTTCTCGCTCTGTCACGTTCGTGAACATGTATTGCGGCTAACATAACTCAGAGAAAGTAATAAGTGAGGAAACCACAAAAGGTAGGAGGGACATAAACCGACAGGACATAAGCATGTGTGGGAGTCCGTAACAACTGCTGAGAGTTCATCCCGCGTGAGAACCACCTGCGCAGCCACTAACACTATGTCAATGACAAGCTCGTGACTCCCATGTTAGGACAGCGATCCATAGTGTCGATCAATGACGAGAACACCACATGCAACGTGCAAGCATAAGCGTCATTTGTCCAGCACAGTTACACACCAAGAGCCCGAAAATACAACGAAAATTTAAGTAAATCACAATAAAGGCTATGGACAGGAAATTTTAAAGCATTGAACTGTCAAGGGGAGGACACGAGAAAACCAAGTGCGCGGTCGACGGGGCTGGCACACGTTAACGCGGCGCTTCTACCCGGTAGCATATGTGATTACTGTAACTGTCTACAAATTATCAAATTTCAGTACATCCGATGGCAGTCTTAGTCGCTTAAATTGTATAAATCCAAACCAGAATTTTCTAAATCGTGGTTTACTCTTAATATTTCAAGGCCTTTCTGTACCTGCCTTTGCAGGTTTAGTGTTCACGGACCATAGCCGATGAAATTCTGGGCGGCGGCGACAAAGTAAACAAATCTGACTCATGCGCACTCATTCAAACTACGTACGGTCGGTATAAAATAAATGTGCACCTGTAGAAATGTGCCATTAAATCGCACTTTGACAAAGGAAATAGGGAGGGAGCATTAAAAATACTAAATTTATATGACACATTGAATAGTTCCAACCATTCATAAAAGGATACCAATATTATTTTTATAACTTCTTGTAAAGTATGTCCATAAACATTTGCAGTGTCTCAAAAGCTGAACTTCTTCGGACAGGTTTGAAAGACGATTTATACTCAGAAAATATTCTCATCTCCTTATAAGACCTAGTGGCTCAAAACTTTAAAATCTAATTTGCTGCTATCTTTAATTTGTAACTTAGTTCGCTTCTTTCATTTTCTATTAAGGCACTGTAAACATGACAACAATCTGGGACCCAATGTTATAGCATGTTCCCAAGAAAAGTCTTTCAGAAGGTACGTTTATGCCCTATATGTTTCTTCATTAATGTAACAAGTCTTAATTCATAAAAGTGGTGTATAGTTTTGTTATGGCACATGATAATTTTACACAGACCTTTACGAAATACGTTGTCCGTGCTTTTGGAGTGGAAAGCAGATTCATCATTTCTCTTTTAGTAGAATACTCTCTTTTGCTACTTTTTGAGAGCAATAAGGGTAGAGAGTTATTGCAGAGTGATATTATGTACCGTCACCTCTTTCATTGTATGACTCACCTAACGTGCAATATTTGAAACCTTTCCCGCAATTATGTGCATAGATTTATAGCCGAAGAGCTGCATTTATCACATATTTATAGATTTATTTCATTACTAAAAGAACCAAGAGTTAATTTCCTTACTCTACAGAATTGCTGCACTGTCCAGTGCGTGTTGGAGAGTTCTGTGCATAACATGAGTGTCTGATCCTGTTTTAATATCCCCGTGATCGAAAACTGGAAAAGCTCTTGTGACCGGAAGGTACTGAAATGCTTCCTCCTAGTCATTATTCCTTAATAAATTGCTTTGCTTTCTTCAAGTGAGGTGATATGAAATAATGTCTTAATTCTGATGCTATATTTAATAACGGGAAAAATACACAATTGTCGTAAAAGAGTTATTGAATGTTAGGTATAGGGTGACATGGTAACTGCCTCAACTTGCTATGCCCCGATACTACGTGAATCGAAATATTCCAAACACGATGCAATGTTTCATATTTATTTTAAAGCGCGTTGCTTTAACTGCTTTGGGCATTATAAAGATGTAGTTTGCTATGGAGATCTACGTTCATATGTTTCGTTCCACGTTATCGATTTTCCATTTTATATTTGTATTACTTTTTTGTATAGAGAGGTACTTCCAGTAAAATACATTTTAGCACAAATATACTTTTCTGGAGCCAACATAAATCTTCAGTAATTGAAGTGGTCAGAAGCAACATTGAAAAACTTTGAAATCAAGAACTTCAACAACTGGAGTGCTATCATTTCAAAAGTTAGACAAATAACTGCTAAGGTTGCCAAAAAATGTTTCCGTTATCGGTCAGTGGACGTTTGACATGGACAACATCATTGGGCTTCTTCTATAGTGAATATTTGATCAGTTTCACCCATTTGGAAGGGACTAAGACTTTATCCTTTCTTCTTCACAATATTGCCAAAAGTTCTGTCAGTAGACATGAAAGAGTTTCCTAGTATTCGGAAGTACAAATAAACTTTCTGAAAGTGCACTTGAGGAATGTCTAAAAACGTCTAATGTCTAAATATCTAAACTAAAATATACGAGGGCTGTTTAATAAAGAACGATCATAATTTTTTCAGGTCATAACTTTACGCACTTAATTCAATCATCTTCTGTTAGCTTAATGTGAAACAATCACGCCGTAGTAGTTTCATTGTTGGTACTCCTGGCTTCCCCCTGTGAGAACCAGGTAAGTTCAGACATGTTCAGTATCGCCTACCGCTGCAATGGAGGTAACATACAGTTAAAGTTGATGTTAGAGGAAGATCCGAAGTTTCTTTCAAACGTAATCACTTCTGATGAAACTTGGCTATATCATTTTGATTCTGAGAGCAAACAGTAAAGCTCAGTGTACAAATCTCCTTCATCACCAACACCCCAAATAGCAAAACTGGTTGCTACTGCTGGGAAAGCTGTAGTCATCTCATTCTTTGATTTTCATGGAATGGTTTATCAGCATGTTTTACCTACACACACTTCAGTAACTGGACAATTTACCAAGATGTCCTAAAAGCATTGAAAGTCCATATCAGGCACAAAAGACCACATTTTCATGAAGCAGGCTGCACCATGATAATGTGCGGCTGCATATTGCCAAAGTTGTTGCTGAATATCTTGCAAAATTCAACGTGAAGTGCATCCCTCACCCTCCCTATAGTCCGGATTTAGCCCCATGTGACTTTTTTCTATTCCCTAACTTGAGGAAACGCCTTTGTAGGAGACATTATTCATCATCAGAAGCAATGGTGCAGCCTGAGAAGGCGATTTTGAACGATTTCTCAAATATGGTTTCCAGCATGTCTTTAAAGACTAGCATAAATGCTGGAACAAGTGCATCGCATTAAGGGCAGACTATTTTGAGAAGGACCATCAAAATTATGAGGTTGAGTAAAGGTACGTTGTCAATATATATACATATTGTGATTATTCTTTATTGAACAACCCTCGTATCAACAGCTGATATCAAAGACCTAGGGTGACACAGTGTAGTTGCACCACCGATCGGTTAATGCGGCAGCTACTTGACTTAATAACATCTAACTCGAAAAGGTAGACACTTATTTATGAAATTGAGGCCCATTCAACATGCCAGGGTCATGTTTTCGACCTAACATCTTCTGATCTGCAAATCTTTTAGCACTATTGCAGAACTGGTAATCAAAGTGTTTATCGTGTGTTCCATAGGATTTCTCAAAAGAATTGTCTTAACAATTTCAGAATCTGAGTGCTTCAATTGTACTACAATAATCCATATTTGATATTTTGTCATAGAGAATAGCATATCTTGAATTCTGTCTGGATAGCCCGGCAAGCCCTCCATTTTCCTATTTGGGAAATATAAGAGATTAGCAGAGATATATTTGTGCTGAGGTTGCAGTGTGCGAGCTGTCCCCCTTAGTTCCTCGACATTTAACTTTTCTATCTTATTTGATGTGTTAAGGTTAGTTTCGTAATTTCGAAATATGTTTATTCTCTGATTGCCTTGAAATTCAGTCTGATTTATAAATTTTTATTATGATTACATATTATGTATATAATACGAATATAATATTGATATATTTGTTCAATAAAATTACCACTCTTCGTTTTTTTTACACCACATCGACTAAAATCAATATTTCACTCCCTTTATAACTCTTCTAGCTCACAGATTCATACACTACTCTTGGAACAGCAGTCATGATCTTTAGCCTTATTAGCAGTATACTCGTGTTTCCTCAACCCAAACAAGTTTGCAAATCTTAATACTCCTTCAACTTGTAAAAAATTCCTAAGTGGTTGTAATCTCTATTACTGCCTCTATCTGGAAATATTGAACACAGTTTATGGAAATTGCAAAACAGAATAAGCATTTGGGATGAAATCTCAGTCATATATCTCAGTTTCAATGTACCAAAAGGGAGTAAAGTAATATTCATGTAAAATTTTGAAAGCTTTTGTAATATAAATTACCGAAAATAAATTACTGCATTTAAACCTATAGTTTACAGAATAAAATATAATTAACTTTCCTGTCCTTGTGGTTGTTAAAATATTTTTAAACTTTAATATAAGAAGTGACTTCATCAAACTAAAAGTCATGATGCCTCTTTAATTTCAGTAATTTAAATAAGTTTAAGGAATGTTAAATATCCACAGAAAAAAAAAAGAAACATAAATTACAGTCCCATCGCTTTAGCTCTACAAATAAACTAACTTATAAATCTTAGGTTGTAAAACGGATAGGGATGTCTAAAGTAGATAGATGTATTTGGGTACCATCCCTCTCCGTAGGAAGGGAAAGAGTGAAAGAACACAGAAGTCTCCAAGCTGTATGCGATAGGCCACTGAGACCCCCAGAAGTCCCAAACAGTTCCAGGCTGGATGACCAGTCCCATTGCTGGAACTGTTCAGAGAGAGAGAGAGAGAGAGAGAGAGATAGAGAGAGAGAGAGAGAGAGAGAGAGAGAGAGAGAGAGAGAGAGAGAGAGAGAGAGAGAGAGAGAGAGACTGATGTACGATTCATTGATCACCCTAGCACTTACGCATGGGGATAACTCTCTCCCTTGAGAAAACATCCAGTTATCTGCCAAGCACTTACTATGCCACGAAACATGAAACACAGCTTAGAGTGAGAAGGAAAGGGAGTAAAATCGAAATAGTGGCAAGAAAATCGTAATTGAGAAACTATCCCACAACCCACTAGGAAGGAACACAAAAAACATCCCAAATCTAATGTCTGAATTGGAAGTGGAATTGAAGCCGGGACATCCCAAATGTGAGAATCACATACTATCGCGGAACCATCACGCTCAATATGCAAGAACATAGTCCCTTAATTGTAATACTTATCTCATCTCACGAAATTGTGAATTAAAGGTTATATTCATTTATATTCATGAATCGTCATGTAAGGTTAATATTTATGAATACTCAACGGGAGAAGTGCATTACCAAATTCTTCAACAAATGAAACCTCTTCAAACCATACTGAATATCAATGCCGTTGCAACAGTGGTCAGTAACTGTTTGTCTTTCATACATAAGTCTTTCATACATTTTCGCCATATTTGTAAAAGTAAATCCCAGCTTGCCCCACCCAAATGCAATACGATCTATTTCTGCAGTGTGACTCATCTTCCAGTTCATGTTTTCAGAGTACATAATCTACAGTTGAATATTTTCTGTAATATTTTCTCCAGCCTAGTGCTAGTATTTAATTATATATCCATGTATTAAATTTATTTCTGCAAAATATAAGATAACTGTACTCCATATGACGTACCCAAGGATAATTATTATTTATTTTCTTTTTTTACATTTTAGTGAATGGCAATAAATTATTGTGTTTGGTTACAATATAAAGTTCATCAAACTGGACATGTAATTATGATGTGGAGCAGCTTAACTGATTACACAAGTCACAGTAACAAATACACAAAAAGATTAGTTTTGGGCATATTGAGTGTGCACTGTATTCCCAATAGGCCTACTTAATTTCCGTTTTAGCGAATTTAAAATAGTGAAAACTAATGAAACTAATGAAATATGATTTAGAGTATGCATTACGTTTATTATCACCAGATAATATAAACTGAACTTTTACATCCGGTTATGGGCTGAACACCCATCCTAGAATCAGACACTTCCGTTTCTCAAACCGTTGCCTGCGGGCCTAGGGTTTCAGCGATTCAGAAGGCTCTATGCCCCACTTAGAATTCATTCATTATATACTGAGATTCCTTATGTGACAAAGGTTTTAAGGACTTTTAAAGGATTTTTTGAATAGCTGCTCCTGTTGCAGTTGCACGAGAGACAACAGTTACATTTTCTCCATGGTCATTGCCAATTATGTGTATTCTGCGTGCGTTCTTTTTGAGAGTACTCCTGATTCTTTATATGAATTCAATCTGCAACCTTTCTCATCCAATATTAAAAAGTCCTTCAGAATTTCCAAAAATACCAATTTCTTCAAGAAGAGTTAACATTTTGAAAATGGTCTTGAACAACTACTTTGCTTAACTTCTGTGTCCTAACTGGATTAAGATTTTGGGATTTTCTGATACAAGTTTCCTTGCCCACTTGCGGCTTCCAATCTTGCAACATCATAAAATTTATGAGCAATATTGTTTCTCTTGCAATATCTGAAGATACATAATCCTAAGTTTTAGTTGTTATTGGATATTCCACTTCTGCCAACCTCACTATACGTACACAGAGTTCACCAATTAGTTCTTCAGACAAAGTAAACTTGCGTCCCTATTTTGCTTTGATTTTGCATCCAGATTTGACACATCTACAGAAAGTTCTTCGTAGAATACCAAATTTTGTTTCTGTTGATAGTCCTACATTTGTCTTACTGATGGCTTCACCAGCTTTAGTTAGGTCATCTTAGCACCATCGACCGCGTATCTTATCGTGATTTGAAATCATAACTACAGAAAATAAACAAAAATGTCATCAGTTAAAGTATATACCCAATATGGCTTGCTACGGCTAAAGTGAATACTCAGTATGGCCTACCTGGACATGTTAGTTTCACATTACAAGCAACTCATTTCACACGTATAGCTAAGCAAAGGTTGTTGCATTCAAAACGCTGTTTATACAATTTAAAACAGGATAGTTACATGAAGTAATTGGCACGGTAACACGTTTCTAGAAACATTCTAATGTATCAGTAACACAAGAAGCTTACCTGCATAAAATAATAACACTTGGGCGGTAAACAAACGAATCTCAACTGTGAAATGGCTGTTTGTCACTGCGCACTAGGTGTAACACAGAGATAGTTGAAATAGCTTACCAAACATGAACGAGCAGCCATCTAGCGGATTACCGTCATAGTTATAAAGAAATAGCTACTAGGCCCTATTGAGAATTAGGCCATATGAGGTACAGTTACCTTGTTTTGCCCAAGAATAATAATGAAAGTTTGTTATAGTAAATCCTACTTCATATTTTATTTGAATAACACAATTTTGTCAATCGCTAGATGCTATTGCAAACATTTGAGTCAGAGCAAATTCTATCGCTATTTAGCATGTCCTGGTGAATAACTTTCTGGCCCTTATGCCACAGTTTGGCCACTCCTGGTTTGCGTAAACCGTTTATTTACTGCGAATACTACTCTCACATTGTGTGCGGTGTCTACAGTGCTAGTCTTTGAAGTCGATGATTTGCTCTTGAGTTGCTTTCTTTTGTGTTTGATGAAGCGTTGTTTGCTGTTGAATGGGCAGAATGGGTTGCGGTCGTATAGATGCTTGTTGCCTCATGCTTTATTGATCAGCCTTCATTGTTGCAGTTTTGACGCGTTTGTAGCGAATTGACGTTGGCTGCTGACCTGCATAATCAGATACAACCGGCTGGTCTTTTCAGTGCAAGCGCATCGCTCTCATATTATGCTCAATCTGCTCTAGGTCAATACGCTAGTACAGATTTAAAAAATGCAGGGAAAAGGGTTTCTGATGAAGCGTTCTTATGATGTTTAAAGCCGAGCGAAGTGGTGCTGGCATATCTTACAAGGCTAGCATTCCGAATGTGCTGGATTCGAAAGCTAGTGGCTGCCAACTTATGACCCTAATTTACGCTGGCCGGCTAGACGAATGCTGGAGGTCTTCAACTTTTACCACTGCTCTGCTCTCATTGTGTGTTCCTTTTTTATGATGGCCTTTCGTGATCTAGGAGTAACAAGCTAGCTTCCGGTTCCCGAGATCGCAGTTTAAATCCCGCTTAAGGGGGAGAATCAGTTTCGGACGTTCTGAACAAAATTGAGTTGTATTTCACCCGCAATATAGAATGGAACACTGAGAACCATTGCAGTTAAAGAACGAGTACAAATAAAAAAAATTCAATTTCTCCCCTTTCATGTGGCACTACTCTGGGTCCGTACGTCGGCTGAGGCGCGCAGATGGTGCTGAAGTTTAAGATTTGGAATTTATCAACCCTGTTAGAGGGATATAGGTGTCATCAATCAAATTGGCATTTGGAGTTTTCAAATAGCGAAATTAGGGTGAATGACTTACTCTTTTATGATGATTCCAACCCACCTCAACCCTGGCTGTTGGTTCAGCTGCAGCATAGGTAACTAAACTCAATGTGCGCAGAAGCTTGAACCTCTGTTACTGTTACACACCAGATAATGATGATTTGTATTTAAGGGCGCTCAACTCAATGGTTATCAGCGCCCTTTCAAAAACTGTATTTCACTTTACTATCCTTACTTTGACTTAACTTATATTTAGCTTTGCTTTGGCTTTGCTCTGGCCCCGCTTTATCTTTGCTTTGGCTTTGCATTAACTTTTCTCTGGCTTTCCTCTATCTCCGCTTTGGCTTTGCTTTGGTTTTACTCCAATTTACTCTTTCTCTGTTCTAGCTCTGCTCTGGTTCCACTTTGGCTTTGTTTTGGCTTTACTCAGGCTCCATTCTGGTTCCGCTCTGGCTTCTCTCCAGCTTCACCCTAACCTCACTCTAACTCCACTCTAAAATCACTAACTTGGCTCTGGCTTGGCTTTGCCCTGACTAGGTTGCGGCACACCTTCGGTCCCGCTCGGGCTTCGCTCAGTCTTCGATCTGGCCTCACATTATCTTCATTCTGTACCTTAACTCTGGCTTCGCTCTGGCTTCGCTCGGCCTTCGCTCTGGCTAGGTACCGATCACCACTCCGGTCCCGCTCTGGCTACGCTCTGGATTTGCTCTGACTGCATTCTGGCTTTGCTCTGGCTAGGCCCCGGTCACCGCTACGGTGCCGCTCTGGCTTGGCTCTGGTTTCGCTCTGGCTTCGCTCTGACTTCACTCAAACATTTTTTAACTTAACTCTGCCTTGGCTCTGTCTTCGTTCTGCCTTGGCTCTTGCTAAGTTCCGGCCCCGCTCCGGTCCCGCTCTGGCCTCACAATAACTTCATTCTGTAACTCATCACTTGGCTTGGCTCTGGCTAGGATTCAGCCACCACCCCAATCCCGGTCTGACTTGGCTCTGGCTTCACTCCGGCTTCACTCAAATCTCACGCTAACTTCACGCTGTATTCACTCTTAACTTGGCTCTGGCTAAGCTCCGGCCTATCTTCGGTCCCGCTCTGGCTTCGTTCTGGCTTTGCTCTGGCCTCACACTAACTTCACACTGTAACTTAACTCTGGCATGGCTCTGGCTAGGCTTCGGTCATCTCTCCGTCCCCGCTCTGGCTTGACTCTGGCTCCACACTGGCTCCCATCTAGTTAAGCTCTGCCTTGGCTCTGACTTTGCTGTTTTTTTTTTAATTTACGTCCTCAAACGTTAAGTCATATCGGACGATGAATGGAATCGGTGAAATGATGCTCAAATGAGCCTAGGGTCCGCAAAGCTTACAGTTACCCGACATTCGTCTTTCAGGATAAGGGAAAACCCCGGGAAAAGCCTTATCCAGGTAGCTCACCGTGATCGAGATTCGAACTCGGAACCTCTTGAACCTGAGGCAGACACGCTGCCACCACGCAACCAAAGCGGGCGACTTTGCTGTGGCTGTTCTCTGGCTCCGCTCTGGCTTTGCTCTCGGTTTGCTCTGGTTTTGCTCTCGCTTTGCTCTGGCTCCGCTCTGGCTACACTCAGGCTATGCTTTGGCTTTACTTTTAATTTAGCTTAATTAACTTTATTTATCTTACATCAGGGTCAAACACGGATGTGGACCTTGTTTGAGCGTTTGGCATTAGCTCTCACTCAATCGAGATATTTGGCTCAGGACTCCGCGATCGCCAATTCCCGTAACTACCGAGTAGGCCCCTGGGAGGCTACAACCAGGCTATCACTATCAGGTATGTACTACCGCAGTCCACTAAAGGCTCTATGTTCGACATTATCAACACTATCTCGAACAATAAACAGGTACCCCTGTAAAACGTTTCATTTCACTTCTAACTGAGAACTTCTATGCAAGCTAGTTTCGCTATTTTTAATAAGTAACTCAGTATCCTCACTGACTAGGCAAGTTAACTAATGGTGGTGCTTAATGGAGGGTTAGAGTCGTGAGGTCCAAGTCAATATTTATATGCCTTACTGCTATGGGCTTTTCCATTAGTTCTAAAGGATTTTTCACATGCTAAATTGTTTGGGGATAATTATGCCATAGGAGCCCACACTGTTGGTTCGAAGTTTACGTTTCCGCTTTGGAGAACCACCATCCCGTAGTTTGCCATCGAAGGACTCATAGCTGGAATGGCAAGCCAGTAACTGTAAGGGAACTGAGCACGTCACTGCCGCTTACGTCGTCCGTTCCTGTATGAATCATGCTGTCCCTTCATCGCATTAATTCCAACTGGAGGTGTACGCACAAGAGATCTAACTATGGGTTATGACGCTAATGTCTCTCCTTTAACTCATTCCCTATCTACATTACTTACAAAGATTCCTGTATGATTTGGCTATGCAAATTAACCTCAAAAGTACCTTTATGAATCCCAACTTATCGGCATATCAGACCGTTTCATGTCCCAGCATCTTGACAAGACCTTAAATAATCATAAACTTCGTTATGTGATATTGTTGATCATAAATCAAAATTAACTTTCAAAAAAGCATAATTGAGATGTGTTTTGCAACCTACCAATATTTATAATTTATCTTGAAACACTTTAGCCGGTCGTTATTGACATTCCATGGAAATGTGTGTTTACCTCTGAATGGGAATCATATTTCTACATCAAGCATGCGCACAGTGCCTGTGCTTATGCATGCGTGAGTGAGAGAGAAGCTTAGGAGCAAAAAGAAAAACCAATAAGTATTCATGTTATTTATATTTAGCAGCGTCATAGATTGCAGAACAAATATTTTCAAGGAAAGCTCCTGCGGCTACAATCTAGTATTTAGATGGATATTATTGTTATGGTTATCTTTCTGCCAAACTGCACTAATGTTTTTAATTAAAATACCACCTGAGTATCACCATTTATGACAAACAAAATTGTTGACTTTAATTTACTGCGAACAGGTTGTGATCTCACCTTCACTGAAAGTGACTCGCATTACTCTCTGATACAGGTATAGGCAAGGGACTTACAATCTTTGTATATCTAATAGAATTTTAAACTATTTAAAGGTTAATGTATATATAAAATTGGTTGACAGTATTGCGATTAAACAAATATACTAAATATTTACAGCCAGTTAAAATATCCAGTGATATCAATAAGTTTACTCAACTTTGTTCAATACTTTATTTCGTTCAGTTGCAGAAGATCGCTTATGCTTTATTAACTAGGCATCTGTTATATCATTTGAAACAATTTTAATCAAACTGTATCGTGAATAATGTGAGGGGGATGAAATTGACAAGTTTTCATCTTTCACACAGTGTACGTGAGGCACAGCTTACATTCTCCACAACGCATTAGGAAGTACGGATTCCTCATGAGAAGTTGTAATTCTTTGGGGAGCCACTCAGTCACTGCCTGCTGCACCTGTTCATCGGAACAAAAATTTCTTTCTTTCCATTGCCTTTTTGAGTGGTCTAAACATGTGGTGATCACTCGGGGCGAGGTCTAGTGAGTATGACGACGACGAGATGAGGTGGTACTGAGGATAGCCCGCGGTTTGTCATTCATGTATCTGCCCTTGTTAGGGCTTAACCACTCTAATGACGGATGTGGGTTTGCAGATTGCCGGTGTATTATTGTACTGCACTAATGATTAACATGCGGCTTATCAAAGCCGGGTCAGAAGATTAAGGTATTCAGCATCATGAAAAGCAACCTTGCTACGTTTTCTCCATGCAGGCATTGGCAACTCTACTTTTAGAAAATCAAGGTGAAAAATAGCATTCACAAGGTTTCTTATTGGGAACAACAAATTACTGCTACATAATTCAAATAAAATCAAGCAATTTTACAAAATGCTGTCTCGTCGCATTCCTCACTGGCAGTATTTTCTTTCACAGATGTAAATACTTGAGTGTCGTTGTATGATTCCGTAATCACGCACCTCTTATTTCTAAAACGGAACCCTTAGTTCAGTAACAAATATCTAAGCGGAGAACTTTTTAAAAGAAAAGATGCACAAAGTTCAAATATCATTGAGCACTTCTGACATTTTTAGTGCTTTTCCACTTTTATAAACCCTATACTCTTGCTACGACTATATTGCAGGTGAAGCTATCAAGCTTCCTTAACATAGATTTTCTATCCCCCTTTTTCTGGCATTATGGGAAGTTATCATGCAACTTAGCTGACTATCTGACTGCATTTGCCTATTACTTCAGCAGTTTTAAATGTATCTTCCCTACTTTATTAGCTTCCATGGACTGAAACACTTTACATATCTGTTGAGACCAAGTACGCATAAAGGTGTCTTGCTTCATTTTTTCTCCTCCCATACACCTACTGTCTCAACAGCGATACTTGAAATAGCTGTCCTAAGAATACTGTTAACAATTCGAGGAAACGTAGTTGCCCTACTGACTATTTTTCTCAGTCACAAAAACTAGATGTATTTGTAGGTCTCCACACTTAAAGAATAGACAGCAAAACATGATTAGCAACTGTGGTTGTTACGAGAAAACTAACACAATGAGAGAGAACACAAGGAGCTGTTGCAACGGTGTGTTTCATTCCACATGGATTTAACAATTGCCTGTCATTTGCCAGATCCTTGATATTGTCTGAAGTGACACTCTTGTTGGTGCAGTGATCAATAACTTCCGCGAACAAATAATGCATGCCGTGTACGTTACCTGTGAGGCTTCTGATTATCAAAGGTGAAGGGCATGTTAAACATTAACGGTTCTGGTCAGGATTCAACAGTCCCTTTGTACTGCTGGTGGGATCTGTGTTTCAAAATTTTTAAAATTAATTCATGTTTTAAATTACAAACGTCTAGTAGAAGATAGCAGATATGGAAGCTTTTGAGTTAGATGCAGTGGCATGTTTCTTACAAACACTTTGAAAACATAAACCTAATCAGGACATGAATATGATGTACTATAAGACACTCATATTTGTAGCTATTTCATCCACTGTCACAGAATGAATTTCGAACACATGCACTCAACTAACACGGAGTGACTGGCCTGAATGGGGAGCATGTGCTACAGAAGTCTCACCATAACTAAACTGTCTAGTCTAATGATACTTGCTGTATTATGTGTTTCAAATGGGAAGAGTTCTCACTTGTAGCGAATCAGATGCGTTAGCGCATTCAGCATTGCCAGCTCGTTACCCCCAGTTCTTTTATATTTCCCGCTCTTTCTCTCACTCGCAAACCTGCGAGTGTTCTTGGCGCTAGACGTAAGGGAATGTAAACTGAATTTTCCAAGTTTTGTAATAATTGAGTTGTTTGAATTGCAGTTGTAACATGGATATTCGTATACTACAAATAGCTTAAATTTTTAGATTAAAATTAGTGTTTATGAACTATCTATTTTTCTAAACCAGCGAAAATGCCAGCGGTGTATCCATATAGCTGTGAATGCTACTTACGTTAAAAGATAATTCGTCATTGTCATTGTTTTCATCGTCTGAGTACTGTAAATTTATGATGATAGGTTCCAAAATCTCGTTATGTGCTATTTCTTTCCAAAAGTCGTCGTCTTCTTGTAGTTTTTCTGCATGTCTCACGAAGTTTTCCTAGCCTTGCTGTGTACTTTGTCAATTTCTTGGTGAATAAGTCGTTCATCGTCAATCAGTTTAAAAATATTATTTCTGTTTGCAACATAACTTGAACCCATATTAACTCAATTGTATTGTTCTGGTAGTAGTAAGGGGGATGGTGGATCGTGTCTCACTGATCCAGCTGATACATTTTTTTCATGAAAGGGTAACTGAATAGTACTGCTTTGAACTCTCTAGAGTAAACAGAGATTACGAACCATTCATAAACAAAGATATGCGACAAGACACGTTCAGGCAGGCCAGCAGGAAGAGTATTGTTTCCTCTCATCGAATTTAACAAACATCTTGGCTTATTCAACGTTGATATTTCTTTTATCGCGTCATGTCAAATGTTTACGTTTCAGTTCCGAGTAATTTCAAATACGTTCACACATACATGCCAACCAATAATTATATTCATACAGTGCTTAGGTACCAATGCATTGTTATAATATAATGGTACCTACTTTATTTGATTTAGGAAAGCTATTTGAACTAAAAATATGGGGTTCTTACGGTTATGTTAGATACATTACTCTTTGCCCTCATGGATCAGTTTTTGCAAAATCTGAACTTTTGTCTTAGCGCGAATAGCATTTATTAGAGATTGATTAGATTGATGCTCGTCACACGCCACTTAGGGGGAATGCAATACGACAACACCACAGTACTCCGAATGGTTGCTCACCAACCAGCGGTCAAGGACAAACATCATCCCATTTGAAACAAGTAATAGTAATAAACAGGTACCATCATTCTGACTCTCATTCACCAATGAACTTCAAAAATTTCAACAGACAAAACTTTCATTCCTATTTATTACATTGCTTATCTCTTCTGCTGGTTATTAAATTGTATGATTTACGAGGAAACTTCTTTCTCTGCGTAATATTCCTGTATGTCGGATATAAATGTACATCTTAACTGACGGTGTTCTGTAGGGAGATCCTAAGGATCGTTTACCTGATGTGTTATGCGCTACTAATAGCTGGTGTTCGAGTGCTTTTAGTGCATAAAACTGAACCACCCGATTATAGCTCATAGCCTCTATTCGCAAACACAGTCTAGAGAGACCAAGGAGCAAAATGTGCACCACAAAACCAATCGAGATGCTCCGCGGTAACGTGTGTGATTTTCATTCATGTTCGATACCCTTCAACTTCAAATTATGACGGGGTTTTCCTGATTTTTCCATTGAAATAAGGCTAAATCTAGGGTGCTTGCTTTCATATTGCAGTTTCATTTACATTATTTCTTTTAAATTCATGTCCTTATCATCTTGAAAGTCTGCTTTCAGGTACATGGTAGATGGGGATGCGGACAAATGGCCCGCATGCTTGCGCATTGTACATTCTGTTCTCCGCGCTGTCCGCGTCTGTGGAGAGGTGTTTGTCGACATCTGGCCCGAAGTTGTGGTGGCCGTGCAGTGGATCCTGGTGCAGGGATGAAAACATTTTAGGGATTTCCACACGCCTGTGTGACCGGTCTGCCTGCGACCGTGTTACCTTCTGCGGTTCCCTTTCTTCTGGGAGAGGGGTGATAAACTAAGCAGTTGGCAGCGCGTTAGTTTTTTTTTCGTTTTTGCCCCCTTTACTATTCGCCTTTTTTGCCTACCTTTTCGTCTACTACTTACCACATAAGTAGTATGTAAAGGAAGTATAGTATTCCACTATTGCAAGTATAGTAGATTCTATAAATCGAGCCATATGGTTTAGTCTTCACTACCTCGCTCCTTTTCTCCAGCCCTTCATCTATTCATTGCTTCTCTTTTTTGCTGAATAATATTGCACATTTTCTTGCATTTTAGTTTGCACCTTTTCTGTGAATGATATCTTCAAGCATAAGCGTTTCGTTTACTCAAGAACTTTGAATGTAAGTACCAACTCCTATTGCTTGGGCAAACGTATCGTCCTTTTATCTACAGAGCAATCTTAGTTTATTTGCTCAACATTTTTGCTCATTTTATTGAATACTGCATATGCAAACACCTTGTCAGAATATTACTGTCCCTATTACGATATACATAGCGTCGCGAATCCGTATCTACGATCGCGTGGCTTGTTTACACGAAAGAAACTGATAGGAGGGCAGTGTGAACACTAAGAGCCCGCGTACAAAGATAACAGACAGATAAGGGTCTGCCGAAACATACAAACTGAGATAAATGGAAATTTCTAGTTACTTATGGACTGATAGAGATTGTTCGTGTTCTGGTTTAAATTTGCGAATCATATAGAAATTGTCTGTGAAGTATTTAAAGAGGCGACAATTGGCCAGGAGGGAGTTAGTTGTGAAACAGTTGTTGTGTAACAAGAGTGGTGTGTGAAATGAGAGACAGCTGGAAGTGTTATTATAACGAGAGCTAATGATGTAATCTGCTGTCATTGTTATTGTCATCGACCTTGGTAGACTGATGGTGTACGTAACATAATGCTGCTGTAATCTATAAAAGTATTTCTACGAAAATAAAGGAGATTTTTAATTTATGCAACTCGGCCTTTTAATTCTACGAACCCACAAAGTCACAATATATATTGTGGTGCAAGACACACCGTGGTTGAGTGGTTAGATCGCTCTACTCTCACCAAGGCCACCTGGGTTTGATCCCAGGTGACCACGAAGTGAGATTTGCTGTGTGCAGCACGGTCCTGAGGCGTGTTCTCTCCGGGATCACCGGTTTCCCCTGCCATCACATTCCACCGTCTTCATCTCGTATCATCGGTGTCAACACCTTCGGTGCCGTGTGTAGTAAAAGCGGGCGTTAAACACTACACATTTTCACATTTAGTGGTGTCACATTCTATGTCGTTGTGTTTTAACCAGATCGTTTTAGCGAAAATCAATTTGATGTCCCTGTTACCGAGTATTCCGAATTTGATAGAACATATTTTTCTCCTCTATACTAAGAACCTGCAGCTGGGCTACGTAAATCAATGCACGGCCCATCAGCAGGTCAACAGACATCTGATTTACAGTCGATAGTGGAGTTGTTGGTTTGTGGCACGACCTTTATTGGATCACTCATTGCAAGAGAGCAAATTTAATTTTAGTCTCTGTATACAGCCAACTATGGTAATGGAAATCAATAAATGTAGTAATATATCAGTCTGTGGGTATTGTTCATTGCTTTGTCTTGTTTTATATGACTGAACAAGCTAACAGAAAACTGACATAGCCTTGTGATTGTAACAGCATTAGTAATTAAAAAACAGAAATCAGATATTGTTTTAACCCGATATCTAGTTTAACTAATGTAAAATTAAAACGTAGAGAATGAATAACAGTCTCGGATACTTTCAGTATTGGCTCTGTTGCTATTTATATTTTACTTGTCCCTTTCAGAATATGCTTTAATTATGTATATCACTAATAAATATCTTCTTGCAAAAATTTAGGATACTCCTTTGCATAAAATAAAAAGAAAAATTATTACTTTAGTTAAAGATAAGTTTAATGGCATTTTATTTAAACTACAAACGCATATTCGTGATAGGTGCATTTCCGCAGTTCAAATTAAAATGTCCTTTTGTGAGATTTTTGAAACTGCCATCATCAAAGGATGGAATCAAGGGTTTGTGCTATGGTAATTATTAGACAAACTAGTAGTTTGAATTTTCCTTGTGACACTAAACCATTCACAAACTGTTTCTTTTGTAGGGAATCAAGTTTGATTTTGTGAGAGTTATTTACATGTGAGTAATTCTTTGAATAAATATAATTAACCTCTTGGTCTGCTTGCACATTAATATGTATGGCTGTCGAGGAACAATAATACATACGCATAATAGCTGCAGAAATTCAAATCAATAAATTAAGCAAATTTTAAGTTGTTATATTTGCACAATTACTTAGTTTAATGGTTTTATTTTTTCTTTACAACATTTCAGGTATAGACGGTTTAATACCTTGCGTTTCTTTCAGAATAACTTGCAACAATATTCCTACTACTAAATTTATTATCATATTTACCGTTAAGGATACTTTTATTTAACGTGGTATATGACTTTTATTTGAATTATTATTTAATTGACTACCGAAATAGTTAAATACAGGTACTCCATGATGAGCAATAATTTCTCTCAACGCGGAGTATTTCTGAAGTATGTATAATATTAAACTCACGTAATCTCTCCCAATCCACACCGTACATATTATAAAACACTGTAATAATCTTCTTTGTATTCTTCTTCGACCTGAATCAAATAAGAATCCTGTTGTTTATATACTCGTAGCTGGTTTATTTATCTTCCTTGACAAATCGAGGTTATTGTTGGTTTGTTGCTATGAGCGTGCAACTATTTTTCATTGACACATTAATATTATATTCATATAAAATACCTTTTATTTGATAATATTTCTCTTTTAAAAGCATTTCTCTGTTTCTAGATTGTATTTTACAATGTTTGTGTGTAATATATATTTATATTATAAAGTAAACATTAATTACATATATCTCTTATTACTTTCTTCGTCGTCATCAAGAATTATATGGGAATGAGGTTTTTGCATGTTGGAAACTCGTCCTTGTTGTCTGAAACAAGCTATAGTGTGGTATACTGTAATTAATTGGCTTATTTTCAATAAAAAGTAAAATCTTGAATTAATGCGTTAAAATCTGAACCATGTGAAACATAGTCATGATTAATTTGTACGTACGTTTTCAAATGCATTTATGACACATCTGTATCTTGATATATTTACGTCCCTTTGGATGACAAAATGACTGACTGGTAGCTAACACATTGGGATGAAATAATATCTAAGAAATCTAAAAAATATCCATGTCTTAAGCAAATTAGAAGACAGCACATGGGCTAATTTTCCAATATTTGATACTTAGACATTCATCGGGTGCTTAATTACATGTTCCATATGCGAACATAATACGTAGCCAGCATATTGCAGCCAAAATTGCGATTTGGAAATTTCGCTAGAAATGCTCATTTTCAGGTATACTGAATTTTAAAAAGGTACAAAATAAATTAAAAAATTGTTTCCATGTTTGTGTGTGTGCCTACATGTGTGTATGTGTGTGAGACTAACTCCAAAATGAACAAATAGCAAACTTTATATTGATGTTTAGCACTTTTGAACAACTTTTTCAAGACAATTGCTTGTCTGCCTCGGTATCGTAGATGGTAGCGTGTCTGCCTCACGTTCAAGAGGTCCCGAGTTTGAATCTCGGTCAGGGTGAGTTAACTGGATAAGGTTTTTCCGGGGGTTTCCCTTATCCTGAAAGACGAATGTCAGGCTGCTCTAAGCTCCATGGACCCCGGACGCATTTGAGCATCATTTCACCAATTTCATTCATCGTCCAATATGACTTAACGTTGGAGGACGCAAATTACAACAACAAAAAAGATAATTCCTCATCCCACTAAATATCCTTTACCTAATGGGAACATTTTCAAAAAAAAAATTTTGTTGAAAAATACCTAACGGTTTTGACTAAAACTGCACATGCTTATAATAGTTAATTTTGTATAGCAAGTAACCATAAGAGATAGAAAAAATCTTACTACGCAAACGAAATGTAATTTTCTTTAAGGGCTTAAGTTTAATACCATTTTTGTCTAGCTTACCGTTTACGTGATATATTTACTTGACTTTTCAAATACTTTGGTATTCTTTTCTATATTCGGAAATCGCTTTATATTTTATCGCTGTTATCTGTTTTCTTTTGGCTATGAAATTTCAAAACTGTTCGTAGCAAAGTGCTTAAGTCACTGTGCGCCTACTGTATTCTCATTAAATGTACAAGATTATAAGTATTAGAGGTAAGTCACGTAAAAATCTTGTATAAGAGGGGATTCGAAATTATTATTGCCGCTATGCTGGTATCTCTTTCCCCTATATCTACAAGGAGTTTGATTGTCTTCTGTCATTTAGTTCTTTTACAGGGCGATATTCTGTTAAAGCATCTCAAATGTGTGCTGCGATTTTTCAACGAATAAACTTATTGAACAAAGAGTCTGTCTCAAATGTTGTATTCCAAGTAGGGTTCCGTGTGCTGAATCACTGAAAATACTATGGAAAGCTTACTATCAAAAATACGTGCGTATGAATGGTACAATGAATTCGAAAGTGGTCGAGATATGGTGGAAGGTTTGTGTCATTCGTATTGGCTTCAGCTTCAGTTTCAACTGAACTGAACATCACTAACGTTAGGGAAATAGTGTCTGAAAATCGACATTAAATGTCTGGTCTGAGAGAGATAGCCACTGAACTTCGTGTCTCATGAATCGATTCGTACCATTTTAAATGATTGTTTGGTCGACAATGACCAGATTTCTGAAAAGGCAATACATGGACTCTGCACCACTATTCCGCTCCAGCTCAGAAGTCTATCATTGTGAACGATTTTCTGGCGAAAAGCTAAAAGCTCTCAGTCGACAGTTAGCCCGCCTCGGTAGCGTCGATGGTAGCATGTCTGTCTCACGTTCAAGAAGTCCCGAGTTCGAATCTCGGTCAGGGTGAGTATTCTGGATAAGGTGTTTTCCCGCTTTTTTCCTTATCCTGAAAGACGAATGTCGGCTAACTCAAAGCTCCATGGACCCCGGGCTCATTTAAGCATCATTTCACCATATTTCATTCATCGTCCGATATGACAACGTTGGATGACGTAACATTACCACAAAAAGAAATAAAGTAAATAAATTCAGTCGACAGAAGACAAAGGGAAATTCGCGTTGGCAAATGACAAGGATTCCAAGAAATGCCTACAAAAATGTTTTTACTAGTGGATTATCTATAGGCATAAATTATAATTTCAGAAGGGGCCCACTTTGAAGACGATAAAATGAAATTGGATGAATAATGCATATTTTGTGTTTCACTGACCCATTCCCGGAACTTAATTGACAACAGTGTGTAATAAAATAACTTCCTAAGTGTACTTCTTTGATTAATATAAGGTAGATGTAAGGATAAATTTTTGCAAGAATGGTTTGTTAAACAATGAATAAAGAAAGTCGTGGAAACATACGTTTGGTGTTTCAGATCATTGTGCTCATACAGGAAAGAAACAGTGGGCTGTTCCACTGCTAGCTTTCGACGGGCCGTTAAACCTCATATGCTGACTCGCTCCTTCGCCACAATTGGAACAGTTTTGTATAATTAATATTGTCGCAGGAGGGCAGATTACCAGTTGCATCAATATAGAGAAACCTGCTAATTATCAAGCTATGGGTGTATTGCTTACGTGATGATGGAAGCATAGGCACAATATATACCAATTGCGCAAATACATTTTAAGAATTTGAAACATTGTTGGTTATATGTTAAATAAAGAAATAATTTTATCCATCAAAAAATTCAATACTGAGTGAGATTCCAGCGGAAACACACATATTTTGGAGTTCGTTTAATAATACAAAAACCTTTTACACCAAAAAGGTTCTTGAATATGTGTGCGAGAGCATGCGTATATTTCTAAACAAGGGTAACTCAAAACCACGATATTAAATGTTAAATTTGAACATCTACCAAGAATGCGGCACAAAGTTATCCAAGAAAAGGTGTCTCCATAAACTTTCCATAATATTTTCATAGAAAGAAGTTTTGAAAGCTCAATTTTCGGAGAGATTGGCCCTAGAGACTTTTTATTAACATACCATATGTACTTCATACTTACAGAATATATCTTAAATTATTTATGACTAGCCAATGAGATGATCACCATAAGTAGCTATACGTAAGAGATAGAAAAAATCTTGAATATGAAAATACAGATCTCACCACAAAATTGATTTCGCATATCCTTTTTGTGCAGGTTACCATTTTCAAAACATCCTTACTCATTGCCTTGAGTGATTATTCCACCCTCCCGATTACGTAAAGAATAAAATTTCGCAGAAGCCACAGAGCGACTAGCACATAAAGTGTTTAATGATCACTTAAGACTTCTATACTTTCGTACACAGGGAAATATATAGTAAAACCATTTTTACAAATGTTGATGTATATTAATATTATTTATGTGGAAGAATTATGCTCCTGTAAGATTAATTTGTTGAATTCGGCTAAAGAAATTCTTCACATTACATATATACTTTACTTCTTCTACCGCATGAGATATTTCATTCGATCCAAAAATTCAGTATTATGATTTCAGCATAAATATACGTTTCGTAAGAGTCCCTGAATCTTAAAATAACATTTTTACAGATATATCCTTTAAGCATGTGGACAGCACAACTACGCAACGAATAGTTAAATATTTTTAAATATTGTGTAGGTATTTCGGTATCATTCAGGTATACAACACAAAAGATTTTCAAGAAAATCGATCATTCCAAACTACTGTTTTCATGGAAAGGTTTTTGTATTTCTGATTTTCCTGTAAGTAGCTCAGCGGTTAAAGTGGTATATTTTAAAATATTTTCATAACCAACAAAATACACTGGCATCTGGAAATATGTGGGAGTGCCTCTAAAGACACTTATTCCGAATGAAGAGATAAACATCTTACTACACAGAAAAACGTATCTTGTTAAAGCACAAAATGTAGTCAAATAAATTTACTTTGTGTATGAATTTAACCATTTTCGCATAGTTAGTATTAACATTCCAGTACTCATACATTTCTCAAAATATTTTATTCGTGGCTATGCAAACAAAATGGAACTTCAAAGTTATTACAATGTAATCAGCTCTTAAGGATCTTCACTTTTACTTAAACCTAATTATCCACTATTCCTGATCCAGCAAGAAATTGCACAATAAAACAATTTCCACAAACTGTATTTTGATTAACATGGAGTAGAAATTCCGGCATTTTTAGGCTAAATGTTGAAGAGGGATTGAAAATACATATAAATATAACGTCATATATCCTTTTTACAGTAATACGAAACTGTTGAACCTTACATTTTTGTCATTGTCCTTTATTTGTGCTTAGTGCACAAAAAGAGGAAATGTTTTTACAACCTGTGATTGCTCTGAGCAAAAAATAATCTTGTATTCATGAAACGAATTGTTTATCTGTATCAAAGTGTTTATGTCATATACTTTCATATTAATTTAATTATTTAATATACGAAGGTAAGACAAAGACTGAGCACTTTTTGCGTCTAAAATGCAGTAACCTAGGTCCAAATTAGTATAGTATATTTCAAAGTATTCTTCGTCGATTTGAGTGCACTTTTCCCAACGCTGCTAACAGTCCACGAACACGTGCTGAAAGCCATATTTTTACATTTTCTTTATAACCGCCTCGGCCTTCTTCATTACGGTCTCCGCTGTAACAAAACGCTTCCCCCTTAGTTCCTTTTTCAGAGAGGGAATGATCTGTAATGAGAGAATTCAGGTATGTATCCCCATGCATCTCAAGCAGACGTGGCAGTTCCATCCATACTTGCATCAACTTACGTTCAGGAGCCAATAATCTTTGCACCCACCTTGCACAAGCGTGTCTGAAATTTAAGTGAATGACACAAATTTAAAAAATATTGACATTGGAGATCTGCAACATGTCTGCAAGTCTGTCAAATATTATTCGTTGGTATTCACTAAAAATGACGCAGGCTGTGTCAATCACGGTTTAGTTTATTGCTGTTACTGGAGCACCTACGCACCTTGCTCTCTTATTGAAACACGACCTTCCTAAGATTTCTTGAATCATCAAAATGCTGTGGACTGTAGGAAAACATACATAACCACTACAACGTTTCTGCAAACGAAAACAAAACTTCAATGCAGCGTATTTTTCTTCGTGTAACACCTCCATTTTCTTTGTAGGCGGCCGGCAAGCTAAACTATTTTGTTCGTCCCCGGTGTACAGATACATGCACAAGCAAGCGCGTATCTTGTCTACAAATCAAAGCCAGATCTACTGGCAGCATGAAAATTGTTTTCTTTACTGTGCTAGGTTACAAAATAAAAAATTAAAGGATAACTCTGTCATTATTAACACGCCCTGGTTATAAATGAGTAACTTCTAGATGTTCCTAGAGGTTCAAAGCTACTAAGATATAAACTAAATCCAAGGGGCATTTTAATGTTGAAAAGCTCTGAAGTAAAAGTGATCAGAAAAATGGACTTTGCTACACTATCAAAATTGTCATTTTAGCTTTAATACAATAAAGCAATTTTGCATGATGAATGTACTTGTATTACAACAGCGCAACAAATTACAAGTTGAAACATTTGTCTCAAAGTCCATAGGCTCTTTCGCTTCAAAGGGCTATACAACGGAGAGGGACATTTTGCTCACTGCAACCTACACAGATACAGCAACACAGACTTGCGAAGTTGTAGGCTCAAATACTCATTCATACTACAGCTGTAGCTCTATTGAGCGTTGCTCCATGTTGAAACATAGAACATAGAAAGGGATAGCACTGTACACCGCAAGGTAGTTCTGGTAATCCTTATCCTGCTATTCACAAAATATTTTCCGCAGTATGTTTGAAAATTCAGGTAGAAAAATTGCAGGTTGCAGAAATATGACATCAATTCTACCAAATATACTCTTTATCATTTATTGGACGATGGAAGCAGAAGAAATAGCTAATGGAAGATGATTTCAACAGTGTTTGTCAGCATTTGAGCCCCTTCCCCTACTGAAAGCCCCCCTCCCAAGCTGTTCCTTAACAGCAAAATGTGGAGATTTATACTTTAACCCTACATATTGTACAGAAGACGACAAATAATCTAGCGAGTAAGTAAAACTCCAGTATCAACTGAAAGCACTGTTTCCCTTGAACCAGCATCCGTGTCATTTGCAGATCCATACACCACAAAACCTATAGTGTTATTAAAACATAATACTCCAATGAACGAAGGAGTTAAAGGTCACCGGGAAAATTGTAGCGTCAGAAGCATATGAAAATTTAAAATATATCAGATGTCATTCTTTGGTTTTATAACTTGGATAAATTTTAATCTCTTGATAGAAGAAACACCCCATGGGTGGTTCCAACTAATTTTTGCAACACACAAAACTATGAGTAATTAAATAAAATAAGAGAGGAGTTTCATTACAGAATTATGTACCAATTTGTGGCCTACTGTTTCCCGACATCACCAGATGTGCACTTTATTCAGGAGCTTGTTTGAAAGACAAAGTGTATTGTCCTAACCCTCATACAGAACTAATGATAACTTCAAGGAAGAAATCACAAGGATTCCTGCTGTTGATCTTAGGTGATCCTACTTCAGAGTAGAAGAATTTTTACATCATCTATAAGGTAAGGACTTGAGTGCGTCTCTCACGGCACATTTTCCCGGCGACTGTCAGTTCCCTAGCGCAATGAAGAGACTAGTGAAACTGGCTACCATATACCTTAATAAAAGTACACTTGAAAAAGTAGAGAAAAGAAGAAAACGGAATGACGGGGCTATTTTGGAATGAAATGGTGGTAAATAAAGGATCAACTTATTATCTTACCGAACACAGAAAACCACAAGAAAACCATAGGTGTGGTTTGATGGTTGACGAGAATCGAATCTAGAACCATGCGAATATGAGGCTCACTCGTTAACGCGTAACCATCTTGAACAATTCGATCTAAAGTAAGCACTGTATATACATTTTATAACAGTTTTATGCACAATGGCTGATGTCAATTGTGTAAGCTAGCTAGGGCGTTGAAAACAAATTGAAATAAAATCCTCCTTCCAATTAACGTTCATTTTTGATATCGTGGTAATGTCTGAAATGTCTAACACGCACACCAACATTTTAAACAAGACTGCCAGAAGGAAAATTGAAAGATGAGAACTTGGAAGACAGGAATAAACGGCAATATCAAACAAATGAATGAGAAGACAAGGGAATGAATAAACAGATGTGCATGGCTCGTTTATATCAAAACAATACTCTTTCGCTCGGAGTGCTGCAGTCATCCTGCTTTATTTGCTGTTCAGGGGCTTAAAACGCCTTGAAGCGACCCGAAAAAGATAGATGATTATCGGAGCAGTGAAAAAGACAGGGAGAGGGGGTGAGCAAATTCTAAGGCTTTATTGTGTTTTCGAGATGAAGGAACAGAATAACGATGTTCATAATTAATGTGTTTAAAATGTGAGTGTGGGGAAAACAAGGGCGGGTTAACGAATAATTTAGGTGAGTGTGAACAATTTCACTTACGCTTTAGAAACCATTGTTCTGAAAAGTCAATCTTACAACTAAAGCAAAATCTGGAAACAATATGATGCATTGTAGTCACATGACTGTCCCTACCTCAATCTTATATTGTGTACTTTAGAAACTCTATTTTTCAATCTACTTCAGCTTAACCGACAAATGCATCTGTAAAAACTAATTTATCACGTTTTCCTTGTATTCATAACGTAAATAAGTGATAGATAACATTTTTAATTCTGATCATAATGACATTGCTCTGGAATCCCTTTCCCTTGGCACTACTAATATCAACACACCACTGAATTCCAATTTCAGAAAAGAGCTTAAAATTTGTTTAATTTAAATTTATTATTATCTTTATAAATATAAAACAGTCTTGTTGATTTCAGATTAAATCGAATCGCATTATATATATATATATATATATATATATATATATATATATATATATATATATATTTTTTTTTTTGAAAATTCAGTTCAAATATACGGCTATTACTGTGTAAAAGTATTTTAAAGAAAGTGTGATTGTTTTACCACTGTAAATGGTAACACCAATTTAATTCTACTTGAAGAATATTTTTATACACCAGGTGAGCCACCTGCCCCTATTTATTTTTTAACTTACGCAACCTGCTAAACAACTTATGTGACTTACGCCCTTCTTGAATACCTTCTAATGGATCATTTGTAGAAAGAAGGTTTATGTAGGAGGGGTAGATAGCTCAGTGCATAAGTGTTGTATGGGACAAAAATCCAGCAATATGTATGTCGATTCCAAAAACGTCATACCCAGACACAGAGTACGGTAGTGATTTTATTGGAGTTTACAAACTTTTATTCATTAGAAACATTCACGCACACCTTTAAACATGCCCCTGTAGGAACAAAATAAAAAAATTAAAAAAATATGCCGAGATCTTGCTCTGCAGCAAGACGTTGGCCTTATTAATTTTGGGAGTCTGGTGCCTATTTTACAAACAAGACTGTGTTCCACTCTTTATTATAGTTTTTGCATTTGTTTACAATTCCAGTTTTATTTGGTACCCTAGGTGTACTCACAATACTATCTATAATGTATTTACATAGTAATTTACTGACTTACTGTTACAATATGATCTAATTCTAGTGGTCTAATTCTATCTTAACCTAATGTCCTATATACTAATGTCATCTCCGGTGATTGTCTTTGTCGGGAGTATTTTTGTGCAAGGGTACCTTCTGCCGATGTACTCTTCTCTCGCCTTTATTGAGAAGCTGTTAGCTGCTTTATTAGCCCAAATTCAGAGTCGTCTGTTCCTTATGATGTCGTATATGGTGTGGTCCTGTACGTGTGACATCGCTGTAGTCCTATGACGCATTTTAAGTGGGCATTCCCATACAGAATATTCAGGTGTTTCTATCGTTCCGCATCGGCAGCTTTCCGAGTCCTTCAGGTTAAATCTATGGAGGTAGCTGGAGTATGGGCCATGGCCAGTCATATAATGGATTAGTTTCCTGGATGGTACTAAGTATTTCATTTTAAGGCGTTCCTCGATGTCTGTATGCCTGCCAGTTGTGCTCGCGTCCCATTCTTGTTGCCGTTCAGCGACAAGTACTTCCTTAATTTCTAACTCATCTCGGACCACGCCGCCGGCTAATTGTGCTGCACGAGTGCTGTGTTTCCGTAGCCAGTAGCATGCAGCTCTTCGGTGAATCTCCAAATCTAGTGGAATTAGCCCTAGCACGAGGAGGAGAGCGTCAGTGGGTGTCGTTTCAAATGCTCCTGTCATTATTAGTATTCTCCGTTGTAACTTGCGTAGTGCCCTGCTAGCCGTTTTCAGGTGGAGCCTGTGTGCCCAGGTACTAGCAGCGTGTCCGACGATGGAGCTCAGTAAGTTGTTATAGTGTACAATGACTGAATGGGATAGTGCCACAGTTTTTTCTTAATCTTGCAAATTTGGCAAGGATATTGTGCGCCTTTTGTGTTACGCAGTCAATATGTCTTGAGTAGTAGCCCCTCTTGTAGCATTACACCAAGATAGTTGACGGATCTTGCTCTTAGTATCCGGTCGGCGCTAATTTTAAGACAAGGATCGCGGTTTAGCTTTCCTTTTAATAGGATGTATTGCGTCTTCCTGGCGGATATTGTCAGTTTTAACTTTTATGCACTCCTCTTGCAGAAAGGTCAGGGTGTTTGTAGCCTTCGTCTCTATGCCTTTTCTGCTGTTTCCAGTGAAGAGTAGTATTATGTCGTCTGCGTATGTCGCATGTGCAAGAAGGTTCTATCACATGCATCAGTTTAGAATACATTGGAATACAAAATGGCAGATCTACATAGTACCTCCAATTGGATTCAATTCTTCAGCCAACACGTGTTTTCATTGCATATCCATGTCAAAATCTGCTAAGAATTAGGTAGATTATTTTCGCTTCTTTCACAAATTACGGAATTTTTAGCTTATGAGCAAAATTTAATGGTGATGCAGTTTTTATTTTTGTTAAAACTACCGAAACGAGCCAAAAAATCTGTATGAGGCTGTAAAAAGCGTCTAAATATTCGAGGTGGAGCTCGGAGGTCTGCGAATACTTATTCGTATAGGAGCCTTCTCTGTTAAGATAGCACTGGCTAAGTGGTACTATATATGTCACTTAACCACTCTGCCAGTTGAAGTCGAGTTCAAAAATGTGATTAACCTTTGTTTTACTTCTTGTGGCCTATACTTTGATATCTAACATTTTTATTACATTACAAATGTTTACAATAAAACCCATATTTTCCACTGGCAGATAGTTATAAATGTATACTTCGTTATATATATTTTATTATAATCGGTATTATGACCGACCCATTGAACCGAGTTTCAAATATTTCACAAATGCAAAGTGAAACACAAGTTTTAAGTATGAAACAAAAACTACTAGATTTAATGTCGTCGACATGCTTCTAAAATTGAAACCAACTAGTAACAAGGTTCACATCACTAGATGCCGTACAGATTATAAGAGTCACAAGGCTAAACATGATTCCTAATAAAAGATATAGATAGCCCGTAGTGACCCATTAAAGTGCAAGGGCCTCTCCTACCTGCCGATAGGGTGAGCTCGCGCAAATTATATGGACAGCTAATCCTTGCAGATCCTTAATTATCGGATTGTATTTCCTGTGTCTTTAGCTCACAGGAGAACCAATAGCAGCAATAAATAAATTAGTAACTAAAAGCAAATAATAAAGAGTTGGTGAAAGGAAAAAAAAAAAAAAAAAAAAAAAAAACATGTGATATCGTTTCGAACCCAGTCTTTACATAGTCATAATCCAGCAGTTATCTAACCCATTCGAGCAGCTGTGACGCCTTCTATGACGTTCTTTTACCACCTTGCTAGTAAAGTTTTTTCATGCATGAAAAGACTTCGTTTATTTAAGATTTGCGTAGTTTTTGGTGCTCATTCAGAGCTGTAAGTATTAATGCTTGGTGTATATGGTACCGAACAGAACGGCAGAGATGCAATAACGGCTTTTGTGCTAAAAGGGTCAATATTTTGCCATTAGACTATAAACTGCGGGTTGCATAGATAAGAATAAGTACGGGCAGCTGACTTACCCGGTATATTTACATCCTTTGGGTACTAGAAGACATAATGTGTAACACGCATTAGGCTGGTTTAGGTACAGAAATTAATACATGTAATTCAAAACCATAAATATACATTGGGAGACAAAGGAGTTCTTAACTTTTATTGAAACGTATTTGTTGTTTTAACAGCTAGGATGAAGTGAGATAGTATAAAGAATAATTCTGTAAATGTCCTTAACGATGGATTATTATATATCGGTATGTTATTCTTTTCATTTATTTTATTATGTTTTATGTTGTGACTTTTATTTAGTACCAATATATAATTTAAGTGAAGAACGTTGAAGTATAGTATATGGAATATCAGGTTTAAAAATTTTTGCTGTTTTTCCAGCTCATTGCAGGAAATTACTTTAAAGCCGTAAGGAGAGTTGTCACGGAAGCATACCTCTTTTACGAACCTCCATAAACCATCAGTATTCCTTATGAACTTATGAGAATGATATAACCGTTTAATTTCTTCCCATCAATTTAAGTGGTTACATATCCCATGAAGATACTGTTCAATGTCCATTCATTCCGTAGCCCGGTCGTCATCTTGAAACAGGTGCAAGACATACTCTCCGGTTTGGTTACGTATGGAGTTACCTTTTTAGTTACCTTTTTGTTCCTTAAACACTGCACAAAAAACATCACAAAAGTGAACATGGACATGATTCCGCCTGTTACCTAGGCAACTTCTCCGTCTTTACTAAGTAGAGCACAGTTTATGTCAGAGGAGACAGCTTCCAGAGTTGTAACGTATTTCAGTCGGGAGCGAGGCCTGCAGTGCGTCTGACGTCAGGCAAGAGCCGTGCAGTACCAAGTTACCTATATAAATGGGGCAGTGAGTACAGAATTTGAGGGTTCAGTCAGGTTTAACACACTCTATGACAACAATGTAGCTGCAGTGTACCTAGTGGATCTGTTAAATTTACAATGTGACGATTTATTGAAGGATAAATATACTTACAAAAAAGACTTGGCTGATTTCTACAAGAATTTCCCCCAAACCATATTTCCGAGCTGTATTCAGTTACCGCAACGACATTTTGTATGTTTGGCTCGACATGTGTGCGAACAATTTTTTTTTCTGTTATGAAATTAGCTAAGTCCAAACCGAGAAGTACCTTGTCGGATCACAATCTAACATGCAGCCTTCGATTACAGATTTCCCAGACATTACGTCCTGACATTGCTAAACTAGTTAAAGAAAAACGAAACAGAGGGTGTCGGAAAATGTTCACCTCATTTTGTTCTGAATGGGTCTCCTCTAACTTGTAGAGAAAATTATTTGACGTGTTATTTAATTTACTTTATAACATGCCAGTCCTTCAGATAAACTACCAGTTTGAAATTTAAATATTTTCTCACAACACTGAGCCAAAATGTTTATAAACTGTGCCAGCATTAATGTTACAAGAAGTACGCTGTACATATTATTAACACCCAATACGTTTCCTTTATTTCCTACCCGCACACATCAAACTATTCCTTCCCCTTCGACAGCATTAATCAGTGCGGTGACGTCACACGCCAACCTGCCTTTTGTTCGGGAGCATATTTTGCGCTGAGAGCTGGCGGAGCTGATGTCACACCGCTACTACCTGTCTTCCCCAGGTTTATGACTAAGGAAAGCGCAATCGTTGCGTCAAAATGTAGGAAAATAAATCCGTGAGCATATAATGTGATAAGACAACCGTGGAATAACGATACAGGTTAGCTGGACATGGAGTATTAATTTTGTCACTAGTACTACGCAACCATGGAGTATTCAGCATGTATGGAAGTGTAGACACAAAGCCAAGACACAATACGGCATAACTTGATTTCTTATCCTGTTGAGGACAATTCGAGTGAAAGAGTGAAAGATAAATATTTAAATCCTGTATGGAGAGCTCTTTGCAGTAGCATATGGAACGAAATGTATTAATGGAAGTATATAGAACTACGTTGCAGCTATAGACCCCGCTTCTTCTTCATTATCTCACTGCAAAATCCTGTATCTTTCTGTTCCAGATAAATATCTTTTTTGTAGTCTTCTTTGCCATGGTTGCTACTTATGGCTCCGGTTTTTCTATCTGTTTTGCAGCGGTTGATTTGCTGCACGTTACAGGTGCTGACGCTATGCTAAATCCCTTGTCGGTCTCCAAGAATGGCTAGTTTCACCTCAGCTACCGTAGATTTTCCCTATATTTATATCAAGAGCTGCCTATCCTAGCCTTTGAGTATTCAAATGTGTGTCGCTAGAAGGTAGCACGGTTTGATTTTGCACCAGCCAGTGTTTTCCTTGCTACTGGCCTTATCTGACGAGCATTCTCCTATCTCCTACCTGGGGAGGCGCTCGACGGGAGACCAATATTTCCACACGAGCAGAGATGAATGAATATCGAGCAGGTGAAATTTAAATTAAATTTGAACAAATAAGTGCCGATGAGTATTTGCTGAAGAATCGGTGAGCTCGGGTGGATTCACCAATCAGGTCTCTGTAATACAACATCAAGAACGATTTCAAATAGCAATCAATGCGTTGCATTATATTTCATACAACATTCTTTATAGAATGACTAAACGTGGTCAGCCCTCTTCATTGCTACTGTTAACCTTCTCCGAATAATCCGCAACATATGCTTACTAGATAAACCTAGTCACTGGGTCACTGAAGGCAGTTTTGGCAACGATAGAAGGAATGAAACTAGCTATTTTGCTAAGATCAAAAGTATTCACATGTTGTACCTTCTGGTGAAGGTTATTTACCCGAACTTTACTGGCCTATAAGATTTCTTGAATGTCGTTGCCTCCACTTATTAATTAATGCACCAGTGACTCAACTCAGAAAAATGTGCAATCATTTCTTGGGTAACGGGTTTTGGTTCTGTAAGTATTCTATCAGAAATGTATACAAATTACTAATATGTGTCTCGTTATTGCGCGTTGCTCCTCTGTTGAGTGAAACGTTGATCCTGTTTGGGGTCAACATGAGTGCTTAACAAAATTGATACAAATAAATTTTGAAGTGGGTATGTTTCTTTATTTTAGTTGACGGGCTGCGTACCAATGTAAACTACTATGCGAATATCCGGTGTTAAATGCATTTGATTCCTCTACCAGGCGATAACACGTGGTTCTGACATTGGAGCGAGAAAATCACTTAATCCTCTACCAGCTACGCCAGATCAGAACGGAAGTGTTTAAGATTATGTCCTGAATGTGCGATTCAGCTTCAAATTTTTCTAACAACCTCCTACTTGGTGAAGACTAAGACCCCCATTCCCAGCTTCTAATCCGTTGTTACCACCGCAGTTCTACTTTTTGATATTTGCTGCTTTCCTATTCAAAGTCTGTTTATAAATTTTTAATAAATTATATCCCACATTCCAACAATCCTAGGCTAGACTATCTTAGGAATCTGGCAACCTTGAATAGCAATCATTTCTTCTTAAACCGTTCGAACCACCACTACGAATTCGCCTGTATACCAGCCGCTGCCAACTACCACATTTAATGTCATATTACTCCCAGCCAAAATGAAACTTAATGTAATGCCAAACCTACAACGCCTTAAAATTTGACACAACTTCACAAATTCTTTTTAATTAATTTCATTATAAGCTTTAATTTAATAAACTGATCCATAATTTCCGTGACGATGAAGTACTGTAAATATCTTATAAAATGTTCTGATGGCTTTCCATTCAAGTATTATTCAAAATGTTAGTGTTCTTCAAACTACCGCTAGAATATTACTTTTAATTATTGTTTTAAGGTGATATTACCTCTCGCGTGGTATCAGATTTGGAAAAAAATTATATATCTGGGGTTCTTTTTCACCCCAAGGTGATTGTAACAACTATGTGGCACTAGAGTGTAAAATATTTCCACAAAAATTATAATGACTTAATTTTGAGACCAAGGAACATCTTTGTGACACTCATCATATTGTTTTTTCACTTTCTTGTCCTTTGACCTTGGGCTGAAATCATCTTTTTCGTTTCGTATTTGGAACATCTGCATCTTGGTCCTGTTGGTTGCCATTTAGAAGATCCTTGAAACAAGCTTGAGTTATTGCTGAACGAATGCTCCGTGTTCTGTACTGGGGGAAAACAATTCGTCGTTCAATTTGAGGTCTCTTTTCAGCATTTTTACCTCTGATATGATGTAAACATTTTCAGTACAGGACGTAAGCATTGAGGTATGCTAAGTCAAGTATATCAAGAAATAGAGAAAGTGGCCACAATCTTGTTCCATGTTTCATTGAATAGTGCCTAGTCATCTTATCAACAGTATCAACACGTGACTGTTGAGTTGTAGAACAATATCAGTAGAGGCTTTCTTATTTTTTCACGTCTAACTTCCACAAAACGCAACTGCTAACTGTATTCCAATTTTATAGTAATTTGTCACAACAGTGCATGTGTATGTATTGTCTACGAATTTGTAACAACAATGAATACACAAATGAAGGTTTAGAAGGTGCATTGTTGCCAAGTTTTAATTATTGTAGTAAATTTGTAATATAACATAGAAAATCACATTGTATACCTGGGGTATTTTCTGAATCGGCTACAAAATTTCAAAATTCTATGCTATCGACCGTCATATTACCATAAATATTTTGACACCTTATACCCAAAAGTGCACAGAAAGCATATCTGAGATGAGAAGTCTACGTTCACATTAAAACAGTTTCTAGGTAGTTAAATCAGCCTTGGGGTCTATAAAGATCCCAGACACTAAGCAAGGATTAAAGTTTTAATGCATTCACATACTACTTGTTAAACGGCTGACTGCAGCCGTTCCAGCGCTATTGAGTTAAATGGAGTATTGGGTACTTGATTTAGAGAATGTATAAGAATGAATACATATGAGTAAATTTATTCAAGTTTAAAACTGCTTGGTGTACTTTATTAAATTAAACATTCCAAACATTTTCTGAATCCCTTGAGAACTTTATTTATACGTTTGTTTCACTGAGCAGTTTTATATGTTTCTTCACCATACTGTACATCGCTAACGTTCCTAAAAATTTGAAGAAGAGGAACAAAATAGCATCACAGAATTTTCAGTATGCAAAAGACAACGTTAAAATTTCCTTTCACACATTGGGTTTGAGTATGGGTTTACAGCGATTATTTCTGTGTGTAGCATTACAAACCAGAAGGTAATTTTGCACGGGAAAATCAAAGGATTCGCTTGAAAAAATCTGGAATTACTTTTTTCAAATTTATAGTCAGGGAGATAAACATGAGTTTCATGTAACCAAATTTCCTAATAGTATTCCAGTAAGAATAGGATTTAAACATAAACAACGCCTATTTACATATGGCTTAAACATCTATCGTTTTGTAACTATTCCTTTGAAATGACTTGCATTATTATTAGCACACCTCAGGTTATCCTACGATAGACTAGTTAAGGTAGCCACAAAATAGGAATGAGCATAAGGCGGGGCTAGGCGTGGCTGTTCTATGGGTACTAGCCAATGCGTTGCGTGCAACGTTGTACAGTTAAGCACGCATACTGGCTCGCTTTGCCGATTCCTTTGCGCGCTCTAAAGATACTAATTACAGAAATATTTTGATTTGTTAAAGAGCTACTTCTCTGAGGATTACTGTCCAAAACCCGTCTTTGTAGTACATCTGTTTTTGGAGATAAATGACTAAAAAGAAAAGAATCATTAACTGTAAATGAAGAAAAGCACACACGTACTATGCTGCAGTTGCATGTTGTACCCTGTATTAAAAAAGCGGTGATCTTTTGAGAGTACATGCGTGCTTTTCAAAGTCACTAGTAGTAGCTGCAAAACCCGTAAGAGTTTACATAGGCAGGCTAGAAATATTCTTGTTAATGTGTATTCCTTTTTAAGCAGTTGTCACTTAAAGACATTTTCGAAAGTACAAATTTCGCTCAGAGTCGAGAATTAATGTTACCAGCTTGTCACGTGAGTGCTCATTCTGTGACGAACATCGTTAAAGAAGCCAAACAGTTTACCAAATTAAGAGAGGTTGGAAATTAATTGTTCTTTCACACTGGCCGTGTGTAGGCTAAATTGTGGCAACGTACAGCAAGACTGAAAAATTCAATTCCATAGCCGGGATTGGAACTACGGATCTTCTGGTCTGCGTCCAGCCGCTCTAACCATTGAGCTACTATGGTCAACGTGCCGACATGATATTAAATTCTCCAACTGACTCGTATTTTTAGGAGAGTTTTTCATATTTAGATCTCCAGGGAATCATCGGGCAGAAATATTAAGAATTTTAATTAAATAAAAATTGGTTTTAAGTCCATTACAGACAGTATACAAATATGGGATCATTAAAATAAAAACTATGTAATAACAAACCATGTAAGCGAAATGTTCTGCAGTTCAAGGTTTTAAGGTTTAGATTGTGCAATAATCATTGTATATGTCCTCACACACATGCTGAAATATTAAGCAAACTTCTGTCAGCATTGTATCACTGTACAGCTCAGAATCTGTATGATACTTGCTAGGTTAAGACAAAGCCAGATATATCTTCCCTCTGTCACTAGCTTGGCATGGAACTGGAAACACCAAGACATTGGGATAACCGTGTTGGCTCAACCCATGTTCATTCTTATTTTGTAGCTACTCTAAATACGTTACTGTCACATCTGTATGAAAACTGAAAATTTAACAATCATGAAATATTTTCAATTAAATATAAAACAAAAGGATGTTTTAGGACACAGATAAACTGCTGCGGTAAATAATTAAAATGTCTTATGGGTTAGTACAGGTCTGACACCATATCCCTGAATAGCAATACAGAATATCCTCAGATAAAAGATACTTGTTAATGTTTTAACTGTACCGAAAAAATAAGAAACAGCATGAATTCAAATGTTTGATTTACTATCATTGCTTCAGCCCAGAGCAGAAGTTGTGTATTCTTATACTTCTGAGCATAAGATAGCAACGACTTTTTGTACTGCTCCAAGAACAGCATTTGCCTTGGTGCTGTGTGAATAACTTAGGAGACTCTTAATAGCAGAGTAGGGATTTCAGTGCAGTTAGCTGATATTGTATTTGCATAGAGGAGTAGAGTTACATGTAAATACAACCCCGGAGATGTTTACGAGCTTTGAACGTGATTCCATGAAATTCTATAAATGATGTAAAGCGTTCGAGCTAAATCTATTTACCTATTTTAATCATCCCTCTAACCCTTACCCTCAAGTGTGTCTTATGGGTTTCTTCACTGCGACAGTGGTACAGTGATAGTGTAAACTTGGGTTAACTTTACCATATTATTGAAGTGCTGTGATATTTGACAACCACAATTTCAAATTTTTCCTCGGTAATTCTTCACACTTAAGTATTTCGCAACATGCTTCAAATAGCTGAACCCGAACCCTGCCCCTTACGACCGTACAAGCCACAAACAACAACAAATAACGTAAGGATGTAAACAAGCAGGTTCTCCCACTGTAGGAAGGAATACAGTTGAATGGGTGTAAATGTGTAAACAACCAGTTCCCTGCTATATTAAGTCTTTATTTGTTGAACTTCACCCACATCACAAACATGTCATGCCTACTCAACTCCTAAGATATCTTTATTTTTGTTTGTTTCTTTGGCTGTTACTTCCTTGGGAACCTTAATTTTACGTAATCCCAAGAGAAAATAAACTCTTCAAAAGGGAACAAGAAACTAATGAAACTAAATAGGTATATCACATATTTAGTTTAACTATATGCAGATCAAAATAAACACACTATATTCGTCTGCCCATATAGACTGAATAACCTAAAAATAAATTTTAAGATTAAAACAACAGCTAGTATTCAAGAAAAATTAAATAACAATGGGAATCTCGGCTACAGCAAATCAAACGGGGCAGATCTTATGGCCAATGTTATGGCGAACTATCCAAACATGAAATGACGGGATGTAGTTAACAACAGGCATAAAAGCAAAAGTGGTAACTGCACTAAACAAAGATACAAATGGATGTTAAAAACCTAATTCTATATAAATTCATATAAACTTATATTAAACTCTAAAAATTCTGTATAAAATTCTGCATAAAAGTTCTGTATGAAATACTACATAGAAATTCTATATAAAACTCTATATAAAAATATGCTATAACAATTCAATGTAAAACCTATCTCACTTTATCAGTGGAATTCTACGCTCAGACGCCCAAGTACTTCATAAATACCTCTCCCCAAGTTAACTGGATCCTGCATCAGGCAGCTCAAAATTCGATATTCATGATACCGTTACAATAAATAATCAAATATGTATGGCACCAGGACAGGAACAAGTATAAAAGTTAAATTCCCCTAGTAAATATTAAAGACGGAGCAAACCCCCGATCCGGAAAACATAAAAGATTAATTCACTATAATTCTACTGTAAAACCTCTCAAGGAAGGCATAAATCTGTTGCAACTTACCCAGTCGACGAATAGCATAAACCCCAAGGTCCCGCGAGGCACCAGCCACAAACACACTCTCTCTCTTTTGCAGCACACCGACCATAACCACCCCACCAGAACTCTCTCGATGACCAACCAGCCAGGCACCACCGTCCGGCCAATCAGCAAGCGGCAACAAGTCCCGGGGAAGGGAGCGCTCAGAAATGCACAGTGGAGCAGACCAGAGTATCGCAACGTGGTGACAAACAGGGCAAAACTAAAAGATCGCCGAGGAACACTCGGGGCATAGCTCATTCTTATACTTAGTTAAATTAACTGGAATTATTTATCCTCATAACACCCAGGCGTTAAAGATCACATATTTTGTTACTGTATCATATGGCGGTAGACTAATCAAAGACACAGATGGAGACCATATCAAAAGAGTAATGAACACAGGAAGCCGCCTTCACTTTTTTCAATTTCCTAAAATATTGGCACAATGTCAATAACACGTTTAATTAAATATAAACTAAGAGGTTAACAGTTCAATTTTATTGATATGAGCATTAATTTTCCTTATTAAACAGCTGGTATTCACGAGCATGCATTACAGCTTTGTGTTGTAATATGGCTCTATTCTGCCACACTATAAAATATTATAAGATATTGATTATTTAGTAATTAAAGTTAATTTGTTATAGCTGTGTTCTGCAGGAGGATACTTATAAGCTCATTCAATAAATTAATTCAAGATTAGAACAAAACTGGACAATTTGAGCTTATTCTTTCTTAAAAAATGAAAATAAATATAAAAGAAATTATTGATACTATAGATGATAAAATATTACATGAGATTTAATCATCAGGATAATCTGCATATCGCCGTTTTATATACTTGCTGATCTATCAGACATTGAGCAAACATTTTAAATTAATTTACAGAAATATAGCGGAGAATTTACTTTTAATCAACTTGGATTTAAAGATAAACCAGTAAATAATGGTCAACAACGAACGAATCCTGCTATGATAGCAAATCCTGCTTATATTGCGAAAACATAAGGGAACATAATTTTCTTTATCGTCCTCCTACATTGTTAAATCAGACTATGAATGAAATATGTGAAATGATGGGCAAATGAGTCCAGCGTCTAAAGAGCTTTGATTCACTCTTCATGTTTCAGGATAAGGGAAAACCCCGGGAAAAAGAACATACGGATAATTCAATCTGATCGAGATTGTAACTTGGGATCTCTTGAAGGTAAGGTAGAAGCGCTAGCCCCTACCCTACAGAGGCGGATAAAGTATACATATATTGCCTTATTTTGGACGACGAAACTATTCGTAGGTTATTTTGTGGTCCCTGAGGTACTGAGTTCCAGGTATTTGAACCTTTGGCTTTTAAGTTTCTTTGATTTTGACAGAGCATGTAGTTACCTCAGCCAATCTAACGCACAACTCATTACTTTGTAATAAGATATTTCACTGGCATAACTGCAATTCGTACCTCTTACTGTGCATTGATTTTAAAATATGCATATTTATCCATCTCCCTATTCTTACTTTATAAAATCACTCATATAATTAGCCCATTGCGATATGACAATATAAACCTTTGTTTAGCTTCCACGAATAATATAACGCATTGCATTTCGTGTGGTTTTGGAATTAAAAACTTAAAGATCTCCTTGAATAAATTCATCTAAAGATTCAGTATAGAAGATAATGAATCATTGTTCAATGGGAATGCTGATGGGGATGGCCTAATCCACATAGTCCCCACACACACACACACATCCATATTTTATGGTTGATGTGGTTTACGCTAAAACAAATTTCATTTCAAGGAATTAAATAGCCCAAGTCCCGCTACTAATCCTATAAATATTATCAACAATATTGTCACGAGGCATTGTTTTGTTACTGCGTAGACGCGCGCCGAGAGAGATAGAAGCACGAAGTGAAAGAGACAGATAGCGCTCAAGCCACGCCCAGAGAGAGAGAGAGAGAAAGATCGCAACAGAGGAATAAAAAGACATAGACAGTTCCATGGTGTTCTTGCTACATCACGAAAGGTCGTGCTAATTCGGTAGCTTTCGATAAACGTCGCTAATCTTCGAGAAACAGCGGCTCGGGTATAAACGTACCTGAGCTGACCTGGAGCCTGCAGCACCCAATGCCTGGCCTGTGAACCCCAAGTCAAAGCCAACACTTTCGTTGACTATCTTGAACGTACTTTGCGTCCAAGAGATGACCTCCAGGACAACAACTTTTCAGAACGTGTTCGTCGGGAGGTACATCTTTTCTTACTCCGCCCTTCTGAGGAAGTTGAACGACTCCCAACCATTCGTCCCAGTGAAGTCCAAAGCGCACTCCAGCGCACTCCAAAAAAGGCGGCTGGGCCGGACGGGCTGACAACCCTGATGCTCCGCCACCTTCCCTTCAACACGGTTCTCTTCCTAACTAGGATATTCAATATGTGCCTCACTCTCGGGTAATTTGCACGAGAGTGGAGGGAGGTCCGAGTGATATGCATATTGAAACCTGGGAATAATCCGGTATACCCTTCCAGCTACCGATCCATCAGCCTCCTCTCCACCCTCTGGAAAGTTCTCGAGAGGTTGATTCTCGCCCGATAGTCCCCCATCCTGGGAGACATTCAAGCCAGTCCCGACCATTAGTTTGGATTTCGTCCTGGGCACTCGACAGTCCAGCAGTTACTCCGTGTGGTGAAGATCGCTGCTCTGGGCTTCCAGGAAGGCGCCTTCACGGCTGCGGTTTCGTTGCGGTTTCGAAGGCCTTCTCTACGACATGGCATGCTAGGCTCCTTTATAAATTTATCCACCTGTGGCTCCCAACACAAATGATCAACATCCTACACAGCTTCTTGCGACACCGCACCTTTAAAGTCACAGTTGTGGAGAAAACACCAACAATTAGACCAGTGAGAGGCGGAGTCTCCGAAGGATCTGTACTATCTCATACACTATTCAATGTCTTTATGGCGAAATTCCCCACAGAGCCACGAGTCGAAATGGCAAAATACGCTGACGACGTGCTTCTATTCTGCAAAGACAAACACATTGTCAGAGCCTTCAAACCATTACAGAGTCACCTCCGTCTCACACAACAGTGCTGTCGGCGTTGGCGGATGTCGGAAATCCAGACAAAAGCCACGCCATACTTTTCACAAAGCGCCACACCCCCGCAGACTGCCCCAACTTCAGCTTCCGAGGTCGAAGATTAGAGTGCACTAATTCTGTCCGGTACCTAAGTGTAACATTGTATAGAAGCCTAAACTTTCGCCGGTGCATCAGGGACCTAGCTGTGGTCCCTGAGGTCGAGTTCGATGCCGGTTCGTCTGAATTTATACCTCTTCCAAGCGCTGGTAATCCCGGTGATGCTTTATGCCTGCGAGATCTGGGGCATGGCCGCAGAAATCTGGCTAGCATGGCTTCAACGTGCACAGAATAGAGGACTTAGGTCTATATATTCTGTGGGACGTTATTTTCCTACCAGGTTGCTTCACGAAGCCTCGTCCATACGTGGAGGATGAAATTAGGTGTCGGGCATAAAAATTATACGCTACTTTACCTACACATAGAAGCGCCCTCGTCAGATTATTGGGAGATTATGATCCCACTAGACGCCATTCTAGACTACACTGGTTACCCCGCATGGCTTGCGGGCATCCGAGACAACCCAGGAGCTAATCCTAGCAGCAGCTAAAGCTGAGCTCCATATAACTCTTCTAAGTGTTTGGCATCAAAAGTTTTCCCAACTTAAACAAAAACCAAAAACACCAGGATGTAAGGTATTCTTCTCTGTCCTTTCAACTCGAAGGTACAAAATTTCAACCTCACAGGAATCTTCAATCTCAAAACCCACATCACATGCTACAAAATCCCGAAATGAAATACCTTACCTGCGGTAAAGCCCTTAACGGGTGGGCACGTAGCAAAAACCTTCTGGCTTTATACAGTCAGCCAGCACCTCGGTCGGTGGGAGCCTGATAGTGAATGGAGTTGAAGCTGTGCAGTGACGAGAAGCTAGAGAGTGCAGAGCCGATAATCGTGTGTGTGTGTGTGTGTGTGTGTGTGTGTGTGTGTGTGTGTGTGTGTGTGTGTGTGTGTTTGAAAGGGAATCCTTTTGTTTGTTTACGTGTGGTGAAGAAAAGAGAAATTGGAGTTGCGTGTTTGTATGACACGTCATTTTAGAGCCTGTAAGGGGTGTACAAATATCTTTCTGCTCAAATAAAGAGCAGTTTGAATTTGTGTAAGCTAAACTTTTAATTTTACGAACCCACAAAGTCACAATATTAAATATCCTGTCATTAAACAGGTAATTGCGAACTTTACTGTTAATAAAATTTTAGAGTGGGTATTCTTTAGTACATGGTGCAAAGCCCAATTACTTCCATAAAATGCTTCTAATTTCATTAAAGAATTTCTAATATATTTAACCCGGGTATGAAGTGCTCCTTGTATAGAGCATATATTGTTCTTATGACTGCAGCTGTAAACGGTTCTACAACTGCTTAGTGGAGCGTTCTCGCAAGTCGCTTCATTCCAGGAGCTTGCAATATTGTTCAACCGTTTTCTTCTGTTTATGATTCTATGAATTGTGCGAGTAGATGCACCAGTTGCTCCAGCAGTTCTTTCAATATCTCAGACGGATGTCCCAGTTTTTAAAGCTTCAAGTTCTCCAGCAAGAAAATCATACGCGTTGGAGACCCTTTCCCCCGCGCCTGACTGCAAAGGTTTGCCCCGTTTACCAACAAAATCTAAAATGTCAGACGCTACAGAAATAAGGAACAGAGCAAATAATAAGATTCCAAGGCACTTAAAGAACTGGATCGTTATTTTATTTTAACTGAAAGCCGTGTTGAGAATTTCTTTTTTCGATTATCGCGGGTTCGTGCACTTAGAATTCTGGCCAGGTCTGATGTTATAAAAATACGGTGAAAAGGACCAGATTAGTCGAAAGACAAATCATGGATTCTTCACCACGATAATGCACCGGCAGAGGAGGCTATCATTGTGAAAAAATTTCTGGCCAAAAGCTCAGAAAATCTCATGGAAAAATCAGCGTATTCAGCGTGTTCTGCTCCGGCAGGTTTCTTACTCTTTCCAAAATTCAAGTTACCATTTTGAGGCACCCGATTTGGGACGACACAAAACCTAAAGGAGAATTCGCGGCGCCGATTAACAGCGATTGTAAAAAAATGCGTAAAAATGTTTGATAATAGGTTATTTGTTGGCATAAATTTACAAGTTTAGAAGGGTCCTACTTTGAGGGCATTAAAGTGGAAATGGATGAATAATACATTTTTTTCAGTGACCAATTTCCGGAATTTTCTTGACGCAGAAGAGCAGTTAGAAATATGTTAACAAAGATGTATGACATATCCTGATTATCCAGGAAATATCTTCAGAGTCGTGTACTTCTGAATAACTTCTGCATAATTGGTAAGCCATAAGAGATTAACAAAAATCTTATTGCACAAATAAGTGTAGATCTCCTTAAAGTATACCTTAATATCTCTCATATTTTGACAATATTTCAAAGTATATCTTTTTTAGAATGAACTACTTCCGAGCTATTCCTTGGTATTTGAATTTATCAATATATCCTCTTTATTTGCTTATTTATTTTCTGTAATTGTTTGTGTCTTGGTAATGCAAAGGAAATATAATTTCACAGGCATAATATAGCAACCATAGATAAGTTGACTATCGACTAAAAGCGGCTGAATTCTCATATTTATCTTGCAGTTAACAAAATTACCAATAAGGCGATTTCTGCACATACTTATCTCGATCAACTTGAAGTAAATGGAGGAATAAACATCTGTAAGGATAGTTTGTAGCAGAGAAAATTTATATCAGTACAACGTACCGGATTCTTTAATATTCTTAAGCCTCTCTTGTTTTCTGCGAACTAAAATTTCTTTTTCTCTCTCTGTTGCAGTTTATGATCACTTGTATTATACTATCGTCCTTCATTTTCCTGTGTTGTTTCGCCTGATTTCTATCTTGTTTTGTTCTGTCAGTTCGAAGGCGTTGAATTACCACTTTTTTATGTTTTATGAGATAAAAGGAGTCCCATAGAGGGTCTAAATTATCTCATATCCAACGTTTCAAACACCCTTATTTTTGGAAGAGGGCGCTAAGCCATATTACGAGGAAATAATCATTTCTTCCACATTAGCCATGTGTAGGCTAAGGTTTGAATGAGCAGAGCCAGACAGAAAAATTCCATGCCATAGCCGGGAATTGAACCACGGATCTCCCGCTCTCCGTGCGGTGCTCTGACCATCTGAGCCAGAACCATGAGTCAGTTGAAGAATGTAATGTCATGTCGGCATGTTGGCCATAATAGCTCAGATGGTTAGAGCAACCGCAATGAGAGCGGGAGATCCGTGGTTCACATCCTGGCTATGACATTGCAGTTTTAAGTCTGGCTCTACTCATTCAAAACATATTACGAGCCCTAAGACAGCATTGGTGTATCTCTTACTGGAATCGTGCGTAATGGATTTTATTTAGTTTATTTTTAATATCTTCATTCTTAGTTCAGGAAATATACCGCCGAGCAAATTAAATCCATAATGTGCCTTATTTATTTTTCCTTTTGATAAAAGTTTAGCTCTAATTTTATTTGCTACTCTAAATGTAATAATTTCGTTTAGTTCACTGAAATATTAAAAATAAGATTAGTACGTATTTAATTTAATTGAAATAACGTCTTTCGTGGGTAGTTTTCAGAGTATATATCAAACTTGGTCTACTGCAAAAATGATTAATCTAAAGATGTGTATCTTATCATTCATCCTCCTCTGTGAACTACCAGTAACATACAAGGGGGAAGTTTTCAGTACTTAAAATCCCAGAATAGGTACAGGGCTGCTACTCTTGATCACTATAGCAAGGAATAATACTTTCGGAAAATTTTAATATTATAGACACTTTTAAAATGTGTGTTTATATGTGTGTGTCGTCTTTTCACTTAGTATATGAGTATAAAAGTGTTTGGCTCGTACAAAAATCTCAAAAGCGAACAACCACACCAAGATACATTCTCCATATTTCTTAGTGATTACTGGCAAATGACTGGGAGGTACCCTAAGCTTAGGTTTCAAACGCGCTCCTTCCAAACATTATTTCATTCAATGTATCATCTGCAGGTACAGGAATTTTTTGGGCTTATGGAATGAAATATGGTTGAACTGTTACCAGATATACGTACAGATCTCACACATGATCAACTATCCATATCTCTTACGGAACTTTGATGCTTGAAAACACTACACCAACCGATTTTATCTACTTCTATGACCCTTGACCGCTGCTTTTTTCTGTTGAAAACCTCTTGAATATTCATTACCTCAATTCCTCATGACTTTACTTGGTCATAAGTGACCCGCCTATAGTGCATATGGAGAAAGAATGGGTGTTAAAAGCTACCAAAGAATTAAAAGCACAAGGAACATTATTATTTTCCTAAGTCATTGTTTCACCTACTCCACATCGCAAGTTTCATTTCCTTTAATGTATCAAGAACTAAAATATCCCTCATGAACTTCTACATATGTTATTTAAAATATAAAATTCAGGGATTCTCTAAAGTGTGAATACTCAGTTTAACCATACTGCAATGTAAGCTAGGGGTTTTCAGACTTGTTCCTTCGCGGCTCACAGTTTCGCTATGTTTAATATAGCGGTATATTCCAACTTACAAGTAACTGCGCCTGCTTTAGAACAATTTCGAACACTACAGTGCAGTTTCAAACGATTGAGTACCCTAGTGGAGAGTACCGGACCACTGAAACGTCAAAGTAAGCTGTCAATCACTCTTGAGCCCTACTCCATTAAATTGAGCTTTTATTTATGGATGCTCCTTAACTGCTTTGATTCTCAGCGTTTGTTTCCACGTATATTGTATTTTTAAAACCTTTTAATTTTGCTCAGAGGCCTCTTTATCAGACTTGAACTTACTCTAAGTGCCGTAATTCTACACACTGGACCATTGTCTTTACTTTATTTCTGAAAGAAGTGATACTAAGGACTTTTGCACCCGAAAAATATCCTTTCCCTTCCGCTGGGTTTCAATCCACGATCTCGAGGATCGAGACAAGAATGTTTCCCTTGGAGTCTATATAAGCCAACAACAAATCCAATACTGCTTTTGGAAATAATAATAAATGTACTCTTACACTCGTACACAAAATTTATTGTTGAACAAGTCGCAATGTGTGGTTTTATTATAAAACAGTAGTAAATATATAGATATTTATTGAAATATAGAAATCTGATTAATTAAACGCCAGAGATTAAATAGCATCACAATGTAAATCATCACAATGAAAATTCAAGTGAAAGATCTGAATTAAATGTTATTGAAAAGTTATTTCTGCAGCAGAATTGTTCTCCTCTGGTGTTGGTATCAGGATTCATATCTAAGATTATGTTTTGGATTTACTGAACCTGGAAATCTAAATTTGTTTTGTGTGTTGTATATGGCCAAGCATGCACACTTTACTGCATGACTGGTCATGACTGCATACTTCCAAACAAACTAAATAGACCCTTGAAATGAAACTCTCATTTGAAAAATAAAGATATAGCCAGTTTTAATCACTTACTCTCTTCTCACATTAAGAAGTCCAGGCAATCAATTAAATAATTAAAACCTCATACAAAGCTATAGCAGCTAGCTATAAAGCAGTAGAAATAATTATTGTTAGGAATATGTAGTCACACACAGCATCAATTTTGCTTTTACCTGCTTGTAAAGAAACAGTTAAATCCATCATAAGATAGGCCGCCGAGCGAAAGATATTCAAACACTTTTATCAAAAAATATGGTTGCTCGCCGTGTATAACACATGTAATCTGATATTAAAAAATAGTGGAAAAATTACATGATTAAGGACATCCACTTCAATTGTACGAATCAACAGAGAGAAGTAGGAAATGTCAGTTAATGAGGTAATAAGATCGCTAAACGAAAAATCATTTGCTGAATAACTGCTATTTTACAAATAATTATCTCTAACGTCAATAGGAGAAGACTAATTCGATGAATCATTCCTGGAGTTCCATCAATGCATACTGGAATGCATTTGTTTCAAATCAGTACATTTTATTCTAATGTTGCTGTGAGAGAATCATGTTTTATTTAAAGAGTTAACTAAGACTTTCTGCACATTAGGTCCATACAATGTCTTTCAAAATCGGGCAGCTCTGTTGGCAAATGCCATTCATTCAAATCTAATGAACGAAATGAGCTCTATTGCTGAAACGGTTAATTACAATACATTAGAAGTAGCGCTCTAAAATGTAGACCTTCAAAAGTCATGTGTCAGGAAGCAGAAGCTCTTCATGAAACCTTGGTTCTTCACACCAAAGTTGATTGTCCAAAAGAAATGCATTTTAAGTTGTTTTTTTTTAAACTTACAAATGAATTAAAGTATTTGCCAGAAACTCTTAGTTCGTTGACCTCATTTGCGACGACATTTGATACTACAACGTTGCACACCTAGCTGATATTTTTATAAATTTGAATAATCTCAACGCCAGCTCGCAGAGAAAGAAAGAGGATATTTTTTTATCAACTGACAACCTAATGACTCCTGAAGAAAAAATCAACTGTGAAAGTGCAAAGTTGAAACAATAATAGAGTTGGAATCATTCCTCTCATGATTGTTCCTCCAATAGTTCCAGTCTTTCTGATGCAGTAAATATATTTCCAGAATATTTTCCTTCACTCAACGTAAACGAATGCAACTGCGTTTGCAATCCAATTGCTATTACTTCGGAGCCCACAAAATATCTATAGGCCGAGCCGTCGCTCAGTGGTTAGACCGCTGGGCTCTCACCAAGGCGGCCCGGGTTCGATCCCAGGCGACCGCAAAGTGAGAATTGTGATGGACAACACGGCGCTGGGGCGGGTTTCCTCCGGGACCTCCGGTTTCCCCCGCCATCTCATTCCACCGGTACTCCATCTTCATCTCATGTACCATCAGTGTCACCACCTGCGGTGCCGTATGTAGTAAAAGTGGGCGTTAAACACTACACAAAGTATCTACCATTAGAATAAGCAGAATAACTGCCGAACTTAAGCGGATCAAACTTTGCACGACGGATGTCAGGCCATTGGATTGGTACAGCGCAAAGACAGGATAAAATCCCTTAGAATGAGCAAGGTATCACCTACCTAGATCAGCCCGACAACTCTTCTGGTCGTACATCCCTGTAGTACATAAAAACAGAATGATAGGGATGTAAAGTGGTAGACGGGAACGCCGTGGTACGAGGATGCGCAGCTCAACATTCGTCTAAATGACAATGGGGAAACTGCGAAAAATCCCAAATCCCAAATCTCAGTGCGCAGCTAGCTGGTACAGAAAGCACGAGCATAGAAATATGAGACTTACGGTATCGACTGAGCCACTTCAGTAAAGTTAGTATATACACCACCTAGCTTCACACATTAGGGCTAATATCCCCAGGAGGAAGGGATGAAGGGAGGAAACCATAGGCAATATGTCACAGGGTCGCAGGTAGACAGGGCATAAGGACTCGCGAGGGTAACTACTGCCAAGAGTTGTCTACACCGGCGTCAGGACTCGCTGAGGAAGCCACCAACACTTCGAGTCCGGTGTCGAGAAGTTGGTCTCCCACGCAACGATCGCGGCCAGCGCCGAGATCAGCATTTAGAATGTACAAACATCCATGCCACCTGTCCGGCACCGTTGTACACACTAGCCTATAAGCACAACTGAAAACTATTAATAACATAAAATGAAAGAGAATTGATAGAAACGAAATCTTGTTATGAATGTAGGCACCACAGCTTCGTCTAGGTGACACAAAATCCAAATATCCTGGTGAGATAGCGCAGTCGATGGAGAACGAACCGTTACATCCCAAAATCAAGTAGCATATGTTAACACAGAGCCAGCTATGTTGCTAAAGAAGATGGTAATCAAGTAAATACATAAACTAACAAAGATATATATTCTCCGCTTTAATGTATACTCCAAATAAGTAAAGACGTTTACAAAAGTGACATCCTGTTACTACTGAACGGAAAGTGCGCCTCAGGGGACTGTGTTGAGACAGATGAGTAATAATGTGTTGAAACCGAGTGTATCAAATTTACAGAACCTACTCTCGGCTGGATGAATGCCTGATGCTACAAGACAAATATTCGCAATAGGCTGGGAACATGTGAACAGAATATCTGAATATGCCCCGACAGAATGTCCCACTTCTCATCTGTGGTTGAGGTGGTGTATCTTAACCCATGCTGCAATGAAGTTCTCAACTCCTCGACAAATTGGTTAAGGAAACTCCTTACCTCACTCCCTTGCCCTTCCTTAAGACACAAACTTTGTAAGTTCTGCGCGTTTTCTCTTCGAGTGGAGAACTATATTTCCAAGTTCAACCTGAATTGCATTTAGATATAACGCTCAGCGAGTTTCAATCTACAGTCTCTTTCAACATCCGAAGGTGTGTGTGTGTGTGTGTGTGTGTGTGTGTGTGTGTGTGTGTGTGTGTGTGTGTGTGTGTGTGTGTGTGTGTGTGTGTGTAAGATAAGGTCTTTGTAAGAGACTTCAACTTGTAGACAAGTCGTCAATAACAGCAGTGTGTCCAAAAAGCTCAAACTGCCTAAATGCCTAAACCTTCCTAGTAAATATTACCGGAACTATTTATTAGATGTACATAAAGAGAAACTTCAGAGAAGATGGCGTTGTTCCAAATATATTAAGTGTAAAGCTGGTATTTTTTGTAATAATCTTTTAGTACTTGTGCAACTAAAATGTATTTAAGTGGAAAATAAATAAGACTGATAATGTTAATTAAAACTTTAAAAACCCTTTCATAGGGATTCAATCGAGAACTAAAATTCCATTAATTAATTTGAGTAGGTTTAAAACATTAATATATGTAGCTAGCAAAAAGAAAACATTTGACACATCAAAGCATAAAAGAGCAGAGAAACGCTATGAAGTTGAAGCAATATAATAGAAGGAGTGCATCTAAATTATCTCAAATCCCATCAATTCATAAAACAAAAGTTGTAGGTGCCGTGCTAGGGGCCCGGGTTTTGATTCCCGGTGGTAGAAGTTGGGATTTTTGTCCGACCAAGATAACTCCTCATCTTCCCCAGTGTCTGGAAGTATGAATGACATTGCGAATGTTTACGTGATCTAATGATTGAGACAACAACAACCAATACGGGTTAACGTCTTCGAGAAGTTCGAAAGCAGAACGGCCGCCAATATGACCATCGCAGTTCGTTGGAGTTAAAGGCGGGGAATAAATGGAACGAACAAAAAGTTGTAGAATTAAAATCATAGAATATACTTGAAAAATCTATTGTGCCATTCGGTTCTCCTGTTATTACAATTCATTATAGTTGGTGAAATGTTTTTCGACATCTCCGCTACAATCAGAATATCACTTATATTTCAAAAAATACTTAAGGTACATTTGGGTAATTGAATTTGAATATATGAATGGTGGGAATACCAAAGTAATGGTGGGAAGGTAGCTAAATAATTCCATATCATTAAACTGGAAGTACTACCTCAATACTCACGATCTTTGTTGTTATCGATGTCACGTGCGTAACTCTTTGCAAATTTCGAAACTTTTAAATTTTCAAGTTATTTTTGAAAGCTGTTGCATTGAACGTAATGTTAGATAAAAACTGAAAGAAGTCGAAACTTCACTTTGTAGTCCCCAAAGAGTTCCTAGTGATGTAATTTAACCATTTTCTGGGAGTTTTTTTTTTTTTTTTTTTTTTTTTTTTTTTTTTGGTAATTTAAGTCCTCCAACGTTAAATCATATCGGACGATGATTGCAATGGATGAAATGATGCTCAAATGAGTCCGGGGGTCCATGGAGCTTAGAGTTACCCGACATTCGTCCTACAGGATAAAGGAAAACCCCGGAAAAACCTTATCCAGGTAACTCACCCTGACCGAGATTCGAACTCGTGACTTTTTGAATGTGAGGCAGACATACTACCACGACGCTACCAAGGCGGGCAATTCTTTCTGGGAGTGAATGATCGTGTCTAATTGGAAAAAACAGAAAAACAGAAAAAGGGGTTGTGAAAGAGTAATAAGTATTCATGTAACAAGCAGCATTTACAGAGCTGTAAATGTGAAGCATTAATCACATTTGTGCAATGCGTTGACTCGGTGACTTTCAGTCATCACATTTTATACTCTGGTGACCAAAACTCTGTGAATCCAGCACAAAAAAGAACAAACAGAACTTATGACAGAAAAGTGCATGGATATATTTCCTTTCTTCCCTCCGTTAATTTGTTTATTAATTTAACCTCGTGTAATGACTGTGTCATACAGTACCTTCAATTGAAGTGCGGAAGCATTGTGAAGTATACGGTCTTAATAATTAAATTTGAATAAAACATATTCGACGGAATAAATTACACAACAAGTCTATAGACACTTGTTACAGTCATACGAGTGACGTTTACAGCAGTTTACAATTTCTCGTTGCTGTCACAAAACGATACGGCAGCAACAAACAGCAATCAGAAAATGTTTGCATTCCTTTATACACGGATAACTACAAAGAAATAAATTCAATGATTAAGTTATCGGTTTTATAAATTTGTATAAATCGTAGATCGACTATATAGAGTAAAGGTGTTTAAAATCATAACCGTATCAAATGTGCTAACGTCCCGAAACTAGTTAGAAATCAATACATGGAATGGCAAACACGAGTACCAATTCTGCCACTGAATAAGGCATTGATCAAATTGTTTGTTGAGAAAAGCTTAATCCGTGCAGCAAAGGTAATTGGAGTGTTCTAGTGAACTCAGCCAAGGGACGTCCAAGAGGTAAGAAAATCACTTGGTATTATTGGTGCCTCTTCGAGTCCAACGTTTTTGTCGACGTCGAGATGGTCTGACTGCTCTGACCGGTATTGAAGGCGATCTAGTGCACTTGGTTCGATATCCATGTGGCAGCGCGAATCTCAGGGTCGATCCATAATATTTTCTGTGGCTACTTAAAATGGTTGGTGAGGCGGGATTCAAAGTATATAAGACAGAGAGAGCGTCGTAGGTACACTGAATTAATGTTCAACACTTACCCTTTGTCACACTGTTAACAACACCGAGTTTCCTGCAAGACTTTAAATTCTAAATTCTGTTTCTCCTGCACTTCGCACTCGCGAAACGCTGAACCTGGGACCCTTCACATGGAAGTGGAAATTTAGTAGAAATGTTGGTCTTCCGCGGAACAGTGTGTCGTCCTAGCGATTGCTTCACCACAAATATCCTACCACCCTCAACGTATGCACATATTTGTTGGTCGTTTTCCTTATTTTCCCAAAGTCAGGTTCATGTCTACCAGATTGACTTTTTTCTCTTCAGTTAGGGATAACTTTCCCCTTATTGGTTTTCTTCAAGTCTTAGAATTTCAAAGGCAACCACATTTTCGTTTGCTTTCACTTCACTGTTTCACTTACTACCTAGATTTCAAATGTACAACGAAGACCCAAACGTACCTACAGCTTTACTTTGCACCTAAATCTTACAAAAATTTCCGATGTGCTTCTAAGTGTTATTTATTTAACTAGTTTTACAAAAAATAAGGTAGTTTGCATGTATTTTTCAGGAATTTCCCATGACGCAATTCTTATTTAGCTAGTGCCAATACTGCAGTTTTTGCTTAAGATTTCCCTTAATTAATTGGCTATAGATTATTAATTATTCCTGAATAACAACTTTTTACAGATTTGAGTTATCGCTTCTAAATCAACATAAAGTACTAATTGTCCATTAATAATTTCTGATGAATAAAAATACAATAAATTGCGCTACTGTTTCAAAAGCTAGGATAAAACCTATAATTTCCAGAAAATCTCCTCTTTCTCCTTCTCGGCCTCCTCTTTTTCCCATCTTAAACTTCCTTAGTTTGCCACTTTCGTGGTGTTGGGGGATTGTTCATCCCCAATCCCTTATGCCTTTAGGCACGGCAAGTCTCACCGGGCAATAAAGGGTCAAGCTCCACGAACCGCCAATAATCGATAATGGTTAAACACATCTAAAGGGCATGAAAAATAAGAATAAATCTAGAAGTACATACTATTTTATCAATATAAGTCCAAATAGCCCTCAAAATGTCCTACTTATACTGGTAATTCTTAATATCTGAGTATCTGAAAAATATGCTCACTTCTAAGAGCCCTTTTCTCTGTCAAATATTCAGAAGTGGTCGATGTACATTTACAACGTTGTCATTTATGATTACTGAATCTATGAACCAATGTATTCTTGCGACTGGTACCCTAATTAACTTACACTAATTATACTCATTGCGCTTCTTCAACTTTTAAATCGTCTAGGCAATGACTGCTTGTTTAAAATGAATTTCATACCCGTAAGTTATTTTCTATAATGGATTATTGCCTGTATCCCTCTTCGTGATAACAAGCTCATGCGATGGGAAGAAAGAAATATAACGAACTTTGTCAAGAACTTCAATTAAAGGGCACAACCATAGCATAGGTCTATACTTGAAACATGGTAATATTTTTCAACGGTTAACGTAACTATAATTTAAAAAATACCTCTAGAGTGCTCCACACTGCAGAAAGTGAGTAAAATAAAATTACTCAAGATATAGTAATTCATTTGGAATATATAATGTATTACTTAAGTCATAATTTTAAGTATGAAGATACAAGAAATAAATGGAGTAGTTAGAAATATAAATTCATAAATATAGTACCCCTGCCTTATTGGAAGGCGTTGAACTTTAATAAATTTGAAAGAAATTCGACTTTTCAATGTATAGTGCTTTTTTCTCTCTTTCATACTCGTAAATGGTTTGTTTTTCTTCAAATATAGCGGACCTAAAACGTATTTCCGGTAAAATGAATAGTTTCTTCAAAGTATATTTATAAAATACAGAAATGCCAATGAGTTAAACCCATCTTATAATTGAAACAAAATACTGCACAGTTGGACATCCCATTTTTGGAGAATGGGAATATATATAAATTTTCGCGACCTTAATAGTTTCTATAGTTAGTGTAGAAGATAACAATTCGTTATGCATAATAAATACTTACTTTGTCATTATGACTTGCTTATATACGCACTAAGGTATTGTCGCCAGGCATTGTTGAGTTGCCGCCCGGCCGTGCGCGGGCAGTAAACAAAGAGACATATAGAGGGGCCAGCGCGTGAGCGTAGTGCTACTTGCCGAGAGAGAGAGAGAGAGAGAGAGAGAGAGAGAGAGAGAGAGAGAGAGAGAGAGAGAGAGAGAGAGAGAGAGAGAGAGAGAGAGAGAGAGAGAGAGAGAGAGAGAGAGAGAGAGAGAGAGAGCGACAGATGGAGAAAGGAACAGAAATACTCTGAACTTTGACACTGCACCACGAAAATCCGTGAAGCTTCGACAACCTTCGAGAAACAGCGGCTGGGTATATATGCGGCAGTGGGAGTTGTGAGAGAGTCAGAAGGGAGCTACTAGGAGTTGCAGTTACTAGCCGGTGAGCTATTTATTGTGTGTTTGGACATTTGAACTCTAATGAGTTCAGTCGAAAACTGATAATCCTGTAGTGCTTAGAAGGTGAATTCTTTTGTTTGTTTACGCTTGGTGAAGCCACGAGAGATTGTTGGTGTATGTTACGTCATCCTGCTGCAAAGGGGTGTACAAACTGTCTTTCTACGGAAATAAAGAGAATTTTGAATTTCTGCAAACTTCACCTTCAATTTTACAAACCCACAAAGTCTATTAAATTCTAACTTCATTTTTTCAGCCATATGCAACATTCAAAGTTTAAAAACAACAAACACTGTTGACTTAATGCTTCTGGCCAAATGAAGTGTATATTCACCACAATTATACAGAGGCTATTGAGATATGTGGAAATTCCTCAAACAGATCATCAAAGAGAGGGTAGAAGATTATAGGTTATTTACGCAGCATTGCCGATTAGAGAGGAGAACAACACTATTCGGAGGAAGACGGGGGAAATGCATTTACATCAACGGGTAGGAGAACACTCTCGGGGCAGAACAACGGTGGCATTGCTGAGATGGGCTTCTGTACGCTACGAAATGCTCCTACCAATGCTCTTCCGAGCGGAATGGCTCAGGTCCTTTCGTCTATGGCCCGTATTCGGAAGATCTGGGCTCTATACTCTTGGTGGCCTTCTCGACACATACTCTTATTTGGGGGTTTTCCCGTATCGCCAGAATAATCCTGGGTACATTAATTACATTTCCCTTCCTATGCATTTCTATATCATTTTCATATCATATCCCATCTGGTGGTCTCTTTCAGGATAGAAGTGTTGGTGGGTATTGCTGAGCTGCATGGCAGGATAATATGCTCCTTTAAACACTTCCTCCTCCGGTAGGACGATCTCCAATCTCCTGGCGGGCCTCATGAGCCATTTCAAGGTCATGTTGGTTGGGACACTGGTTGTACTGGCCTGCCGAGGAGTTTACAACTGGCAAGAGGTAGGAATTCTGCCATCTGCTCTATACTGACTCCTTTGGTCAGCCACTCTGTTTGCTCTTACCTTATCCTTCCACTCCAAGATGTCCCATTTGGGGGCATAAGCACAATAGATCAAGAATGGTTGCGGTGCCCAACCCCCTCCGTACGGTCACATCTTATCCTATCATTTCCTAACATCAATGTTTTGAAGGAAACCAGTGAGGATCGCTTAGCTGAATTTGAACTTGAGAAAATATTTCTTTAGTAGAGGGTGGGATTACTTTTGAAATGCAAACTTTTTGGATATCTAGAAGAGCTGCGCAAATATGTGATATTGCTCAGAACCGAAGCTTTCTACCAGGATGTAAACTCTGCAGTAATTATTTTTAAAAAAGTGGATGTGCAAATATACTGTGCTGAGCCATCAAATTGCAGTTCCTAAACATTTATTAATCCTTTGTAAAAGAAGGGAGTCATTAATTATTTCACTGAAAACAAAGTATACATTCCAGTAGATATACATTATAAAGGTATAATAGATATACTATTTTCCCCAATTTCACGGCTTTTTTGCTGCGGTGTATGTTAAAATGGTTTCAAGTCATGTCTAGCTTCTGACTGAGGAGGGACATCCTCAGTTATACAGGTGTCACCTCTTAATTATTTGATTCTGGTGGCCATCATCACTTGAGAGTTAGGTACTCTGCAGGAGTATTAGCGGTTCCAGCGCCACTATGGGCATATGTCTTGTGACCGAGAGTGGGGTGGGGGACTAAACAGAAAGAGAAGAAACAACCAGAATAACAGGAAAACACTCCGCCTCAAAAGAAATAAAAAAAGAAAAAGAACTAATGCATACTGGAGTTATACTTGTCCCAGTGGGCGGAGATAGGAGTAACCGTTGTGTTGGTTTCTGCCTACATAACTTTAAGGAGTTGTAAAAACATGAGAACCCAAGATAGGTTTAGCTTAATATATTATGTTTAGTTTTTCCAAAGCTTTCCTCTAGTAACAAGGAGAGCCCCAGTTAAATAATGTTAACTGTAATGTACTCAATATGCCCGAAACGTTTAGGGGACAAGGCTATTTATACCACGTTTCCAGAATTAATGATAATAGGATATCAATGCTCGCCCTGGAATACCATCCTACTAGAAGAAGGGATGTTGGTCGTCCCAGAAAGAGATGAAACGAAGATTGAGGTCTTGCAGCCTAAACCATGAAATAAGCATCCCGGCAGTGTAATCCTATACCGGCGCCGTCCTTAATTTATGGTACGATGTAAACAGATGCACGTGTACGTTTGCGACGTCATTGGCTGTTTAGCATAGTAACTCTATGTGGATGAAAAATAAAGTTCGCATAACGTTTTAAAGACTTTGCATCTAATGTAAAGTACATAAACCACTTCACATTATTAACAATTCAAAAACCAAACAGTAATAAATTTGCATTTTATTTATATAATAATCGTAATTTGTATGTATGTATTATTCTACGTGTGTGTATGTTTTCTAAAAGTAGGTGGAAGAGGGGTTTATAGGTTGTAAATATGACTGCTTCTCTGAAATATTAAACATCACAGAGGGAAACCGTTAAAGGGTGGAGAAAAATAAATTATACTGAATGTGTTTTGCAAGTTGTGTGAAAAATAGCCGACGTGAGCAATGGTGGTTATTAATTTCACAGCTGAATATAGCGGTGTTTCAGCGCCAAATATTAATACCCCTTGAAGTGAGGTTGGAAAACTGGTTGGTTTTTCAATCCATGAAAACCTTGAAAAAGAAAGAAACCAGTTTTGGAAGTTGAATATGATGATATTTTTTCAATTATTTATTACATCGGTAAGCAATAATGATCAAGATGTTTCAGATCTAGGAGAACAGATACAAACTAATTATATAGTAATAACATTGTAGAGGTAGGACAGTGTACCTCCTCTGAACTAATTACAAATGGTACACATACTTCAATGGTGAGAATTTACAAAGCAGAAAATAAGAATAGGAAAGCAAATTTGGAACAATAAATCATTCAGAAGTAGAAATGCCACACTGTAAAGCAGGTTATGTTGTAGTCGTTGCTTCAATCGCGTTGGCCAGCGACTTAGGACGCCGATGGAATATGACAAATTTACTAAAAGTTATTCATCGCAAACTTCATAGTTTGTTTCAAAGAAACGAGCCACACCAATTACAAAAGTGCTTCAATCAGTAAACAATGGTCCATATTAGCGAATTTTGTAAAACGAGCTTCTAGACGAGCTTCTAGAGGAATGACATAATAAAATGTAAAAATAAAGAGAAAGGTAACTTTCATCCCAAATGAAACACCTGCTCACCTTCACCGAGAAGTTGCTGACCAATGGAAACTAATATACAAATGTGCAGAGTTAACGTATTTGTTTGCTCTATCACGCGATTACACGTGGTTCTAATATTGAAACTACAATGACGCTACGCCTTGTTCCACCGGTGATCCGACCAAGTGTCTCAGATTATGCCCAGAATGTCCTACTCAAATGCTATATTCTCCGAATCACCTCACCTTTTACTAATGAGTTTAAAACCCCTACTACAGTTGTCATTGCAGTTTTGAAAGTTGCTTCTTTCTTAATTTGAGTCTCATATATACCAAGAATTACTAACTAGCCTAACATATCTAATCTGGCAGCTTTGTATAATGACCTCACCTTCTCGCTATAGTTATCGGCCGGACCACTTCTACGAATTTGCCTGAGAATTAGCCCTCGCTAATTACCGTACCAAGCTGCTCTTATAGTCTATTGCTTAACCTAAACTACCTTAATATTTAACACAATACACTATTATGTGTTCCAAATGGGAAGGTTTTGTCCTTGAGCGCTAATTGGTGAGCAATCAATCGGAGTCCTGCAGTGTTGTTGTATTGCTTTCCCGCTAAGGGATGTGTGAGGAGCGCCTACATAAATCAATCTGTATGAAATACTATTCGCGGTAAGACAGTAATTCAGATTTTGCCGAAACTTATCCATGTGAAAGGTAGAGAGCAATGTATCTAACATAACAGTGAAAACCCCATATTTTTAGCTCAAATAGTCTTTCTAATACAAATAAATAAACCACTATCACCTGTATTATAACAATAAATCACGACGTAAGCACTGCATGAATGTAATTATTGGTTGGCATGTATGCGTGTACGTGTGTTTGTAATTACTCAGAACTGAAACGTTAATGTTTGAAATGACGTGATAAAAGAATTACTTTGAATAATTCAGTTCGAGCGAGAGGAATCAATAAATTTTCTGCTGCCCTGGCAGAACGTGTCTGGTCACAATACATCTTTGTTTACGAATGATTCGTAATCTCTATTCACTCTAGAGAGTTCAAAGTGGTTGGTGTGTATGTATGTACATATACATTTAATTACTCAGAACTGAAATTTAAACTACTGACATGGCGGATTAAGGAATTAATGTGAATAAGTCAAGGTGTTAAATTCCAGAAAGAACAAACACTTCATTATCAATAATAACTAAACACTAGTAACACAACTTCACTAGTGAAGTGTTACTAGTGTTTAGTTGTTATTGATAACCTAGTTTACTTCACTGTCAGCAGCTTCAGTTTTTTATATATAAAACACATCATTTTCTGTTAGCCTGTGGAATGCTTTATGCTTATGTTTATGAATGAATGCTGGATAAGAAGTGTTTATTTACTCTGAGAGTTCAGGTCAATATCTTTCAGTTGTTCTTTACACAACAGTAGAGTAAGAGTTAAATAGTGCAATGGCTTCTTGCGGTGAATTTAGTGTCAGATATTGCGAAGTCAGGCTAGAGGTATTATTTTTAAGGTGTACACGTTCTTCAAAAAATTTTCAGAAACAGAAACTAAAAATGAGCTATTGCAAAGAATACTTCTGTTTAAAGCACGGAAAATGTGTATCAGCTGAATGAACTTGTAATCGAGGTAATACGCCTCCCAGCTTACCTACCATTGCCAATATATTCAAATTGAGTTGGTGTGGACTCAAATAAAAAGGGGTATTGCAAACAGAAATAATACTTTTAAACTGACGGGTTAATCGACTTGTTCACGAAGAAATTGACAAGGTAACACAACAGGACTGGGAAAACTGCGTGAGGCACGCAGAAAACATTCAAGAAGACGATTTTAAGAATGAAATAGCACGTGACGAGATTTTGCAACCTGCAGTCATAAATTTTCAAGACTCAGGCGATGAAGACAGTGCCAGTGACGGATTGACTCTTAACGGAAGTGACTTTGGCAGCGATATGGATGAGCCACTGGCAGTTCCATTGGATTACAAAAACAGGTAATTCATAAACTATAATTATAGCCATAGTATTTTAAATATACATAACTTGCGAAAATGCCTTTTCCAATTTTTATTTTGGCAACTGCATCATTGTAAAGGTTTGCAAAATATAATTTGCTTACCCTTACGTCTGCGTCAAGCAGACCTGCACGTTGTATGAGTGCGAGAGAGAGGAAAATATAAATGGAGTGGGGTAACAAGCTGGCAACGCTGAGAGTGATACGGCATCTGATTATCTAGACTCTAGAGCCCTTCCCTATAGAAACACATAAAAATTATTCATATTTGACTTTCTTATAAGTATTCATTTATTCCACTGATCCATGATTTCTACATCAGCTTAATGGTAAAAGTTCCTGTTTCAATATATTACAAAATGGACAAGCAGTATTCTGTAAACGTCAAACCCGATATAAAATAATAGTAAAGCCATTATTTCATATTTAGTTTCCATATATAAATTCATATGAATATCGATAAAAAAATTCACGTATATTTATAAAAACAAGTTTACCAGCAAAACTAACAGTGTTAAAACAGAGTATCAGCTCTAAAGGGGAACAGTGAGCCTAACAGCAACTTACTTCAGGATATATAAACAGCTATAAATGTCATATTACATCATCTCAACTAATCTGCCTGTTTTCTGATCAACCGTCCAACCTTCAGCAGAATGTGTAAGGCAATCACATTTATAAGCGTTTCTCCATATAAAGCATAAAAATATATAAGAGGAGTATATAAAGTCTTGTGGCTATTGCAACAATTTTGTTTTCTTCTACCCATGGAATGCCAAGTTAACCAAGGATTTTGCGACGTAACTCCATATACATGAATAAATTCAGCCTTCACCTAATTGTGTCATGTAAATAAGATCCTGGAGTAGATTTAGTGGTGAAATATTGTTTCCTTACTTAAGCCCAAAACAGTCATTCCCAGCTGAATACAAGCAAGCTCATGGATTAAGTAGGTTTAATGTGGCATTAGCGTTACCATAGCAATATCCATTAGCAATAACATCACGTTCACCATCAATCACAAGGATAATGATCTTCTCTTACCCACATAAGTAGGATAAACCCTAACCCTTCAACACTGAAACACGGTACGTGAAAAGATACGGATGTGCAATTATTTTAGTGGAAAATTATGCTAAATATACAAAGCATCATATTTTACTTACTTTACTTTCTGAATACATACTTATAAATTATTTAGTGTATGCTGTAAATTCTTTTATTTACACCTCTTAAATATATTATAATTTAAAACTAAATAACACAAACTAGATTACAAATTATACTAATAGTATGTAATGAAAATTAGCGTTTGGCAAGTTTGCCAAATGGTGTGCATCTAATGTAAACATTTATTTAAAAGTAAACTTTGTCACATATTTTGTATATTTATGCTGTAAACTATTTATCTCAATATGCTACAGCTACAAAATATCTTTTATTCCTAATGGATAATGTTAGCATTTGGTAGCAACGGAGTTTAATATATTCAAAACGGTACTTTGTACTTTTAGCTTTTTAATATCATTTCTGTGTAACTGAGAAAACCACATACATGCAACTGCAGTCAAGTTGTGCTCCCCGTATCATCTAATCGATTATATTATAACCAATGGCGCGAGAGCCCTTAGAGGGTCAAGGCCAACCAACCCGACTGCCGGCCTCACGCCCACTTACGCACGGCAGAGGTGGACGATCATCCAACCGATACGGGGAGGAGATGTGGTTAGCATCTCGGCATCCCACAGCCGGAATGTTGGTTTCCGTCACCAGGGCCGCTTACCTATTGCAAGCTACTCAGTTTGCTCACAATGCTGAGTGGGCACCGGTCCTATATCAGGACTTGAAATCCCCACCACATGAGTGGGATCGAACCTGGGCCGCTTTCCGTGGCCAGGGACCAAGGCATGCTGCCTTAGCCCGCTACGCTACGACGCAGTACCATCGATTATATTACGTGGGCCCTTTCCGACTTTTTCCACAAGCAGGTTTTACTACATTCGTAAGAACCGAAAAACTCGGCTTTAAAAGGCTGAATAACTCATTCTGTAGAACGAGACTGTAGAAATAGTTCACAAGGTCGAGATGACTATAAACGGAATATAAAACCTGAGTTAGAACTGAGTTAGAAATTTAGACAGCTAATGACGAGAGTTCAACCGCTGTTGCATGTTCGGATGCTTAAGACTTTTCTACAAACGTAAAAAAAAATATTTACTTTTCATTATTTATATTAAATTTTATGAAAACGCTACGTCATAGCCTCATAGAAGACTAGTCATCGACAAGTAATTAGCCTTCCGCATTTTTGGCTTATTGTTGTGCTACGAGTCTACTTCAATTGGCAATATTTAAGGAAAATGGTTATTGGATAATATCTAAAGAACAAATTATATATAAAAATAATATATATATATATATATAAATTATATATGCTGAAATACAAATAATGTGCTGTACAGAGCTTCCAAACCTTACAATAGTGACATTTTTGGCCTAACCCAAAATCCGGTTATTTAATTAGTGTTATTTAATGTAAAACTGTTTAAGTAGTTAATTTAAGTTTATTTTTAATGGAAATTAGTAAAAGAATTATTATTTAAAGGTTAAGATTACGTCAAGAAAAATTTATTTAAAAAAGTGACGATGTAATGTAGAAAAGTTGAATTATGTTTAGTTGTCGTTATGGCAACGGCAGGAATATAAAAGCTTTGGCACTTAGTCAGTTTTTTCTTCTGCAAATGGACGTGAAAGTATAAAGATTTATTTTACGTGTGTCTGCATTTCTGCAGAACATGTGCTTCATCTTGCATTGGAAAGTGGAAGGTTATAAAATATTGCACAAGCTAATATATTACCAACATATATAAAGCATTGTAAAGTGCAAATAATTGTTGCATAAGTTTAATTTTCATTAAAATGACCAATGTTTATAGAAGAAAGGATAAAGTACAGTTTTATTTTATTTATAACCAAATTATCACTTCGCATCTGAGACTGTCCCTGAAAATAAGAGTTTATGCGATTACCAGAACAGCCGTGGAACTACTAGAATCCAGCAACTAGATCCTCAACAAGATTCATCAACATCATCATCATCATCATCATCATCATCATCATCACCATCATCATCATCTTTTCCTCCACAACTTACAACTCCAGGTCGTTACAAATGGCGCCTCACCGTGAGGCCTAGTCGGTACAAATGTTCTAAAGGTAGATTCAAGCAAAAATTATAGGAAAAGTTACTGTTAATATTCAGCTTTACAACGTCAATGATTCACTTCCCTTTATTCTCTCGACCACCTTTAGTAAGTAGGGAAAATATTGTTTTCTTTACAAATATTCGGTGCCAATGATTCCTTGGATATATATGCTTTGTGACCTCCTCAATCTGGAAAAAAGTATTGTTTAGAAAAAGGTCATTGTTTGTCTGATTGTGTGCGTATGTGTGTGTGGGTTTGTATGTTTTAGTAGCATAAATAAAAAACTGAAGCAGCTTAACACGACATTTGGTATATACGTGCATCATAATCAAAGAATGCGTTACGAAGGTTTTCGAGAACATCGCCTAAGTGCAGATTATTCCTTGCATAGAAAACTTTGGAAAGTATCTTCCCCAACAGCTGTATTAACTATTTTGATTATAACAGCATAGTTTACACACTAAATGTATCACATTTATTGGGAATGCCTTCAAAGTTCTCTTCATTTTGAAACGACTTTTAAATAAGTGATAAACGATTACTTTAAAAAATGCCGTTAAAGAATACATGCAACTTATGTGCATGTTACAGAGATATAGTCCTAGTTATTTTTCTGAATTTCTTAACATCTATACTTTTCACGAATGGCAAGTCGTTAGCGATATTTTTATGTATTGGCCTTACCTAGAGAACAGAACTTCAAGGCCGTCACAAAGTGACCAGCTTTGAAAGATTAATGACTATTTTATTCTCAAATGTCCCTTGTACCTAAAAGAAAATTATCAATAAATAATTTCTGCGAATATTTACCTTAGTTCACGTGAAGTACATAGAAGAACAAGTTGTTTTATGGAGTAGTTTCTACAAGAGTAGTAAGATTCATATGAGCGAATACACCACATGTTTCAAATATTCCATTTATATGAAGCTTTTAACATCTGTCTGACTGGAGGCGTTTTACGTATAAGACAATTATTCATAGCTATGGTACTGAGATATTCCCGCTTTGAATTCATGTTAGATTAGGTTAACATATTAAATGGCACCACACTTCACATTCTCATTAATACTTTTGGACTCTAGGCAGAACATGAAAGATTTCCCGCTCTCCAACCAGAATTTAGTCTATGAACTGTGGATTTGGGAACGCATCCTAAGCCCCCAGAAAGCAGGTGGCCATCGTTTATTTTTAAAAAATTATTAAATATGTTTTTCACAATGTAGCAATCAAATTAATGTGTAAAATTTACCTCATTTCTCTGATTATCATTATTTCTTTTAAATAGCCACATCTGTTTATGCAAAAGCTTACTTTTCTAATTGCTTCATATTAGTTGTAAAAAACTATCAAAAATAATTGATGGCCATATCTCACTATATAGTATGACATCACGAGAAGAGATGTACAGATATAATACTTTTAAAGTTGTCAGAGGTACTGTAAATGTCAAAGCAATAACTGACATCTGGGATAAAGATTTTCCATAGGAAAAGTTATATTACATAGATTATGTGTCTTAAAATGTATGTAATTTCTATTGCACATACTTCCCCAATTGGAACATCACCAGGCTACTCCCAGAAAATTCAAGATTTTATTCTTTAAGTTCTTACGGTGGAATTATCATCAAAATAGTCATTTTTGAACAGTAAAGGTTATTTAAACTTTATTATGTACATTATATGTAAAGGTTATGTAGCTTTATTATTGATATAAAATATATTTTATACATCTCAGCATTGCATGGTTGGAAGATACCAAACGTAAATACCTACTAATTCTGACATTTAACGAGCATTAGTTCTGACTTATGCCCAGAACAACACACATGAAGTAGGTAATTCTGACGATGATTTTATTGTATGTTGGAGATCTCAAAATGTGTGTACAAGGAGCATAGAACGGCAAGACTATGTGATAAAATGAATCATTCAAAGTCAGCAAGTAGTATGTGCGACACACAGGATACAATGCAGCAAGAGAGAGGGCGGCAACTAAGGGTAGAAAAAAGAACGAGTAGTGGAAAGGAAATGGAGAAGGCTACAGAAGCAGAATAGCACCAAAGTACAACTGAGGTTAGTGGATAATGAGTAGCAAGTGTAAGGAGCAATTACAAAGGAAAGCAACGGACAAACGAATGAATAAAATGAAAGAATACTATAAGAGAGTGTATGGGAGGACAAAGAAACGGGTATCGCTCAGGTGCTTACTAAAAATGGAGAAATGGGATCAGAAAGGAAAGGGGAAAGGAAGTCAGCAAGGAAAGAAGACATGCGTGTGGAAAATTGTCACTACAGGCTATCGGCTTGCATGTTGTAGGAAGCCATAGAGGAAGTGTAAAGAGCAGAAGAAGAAAGCCGCCAGAATATCACAACGAAGAAGAAATGGTTTTAATATCTCTAGAGAGAAGCAGAGAAGTGCAATGTGTAGTGTTTAACGCCCGGTTCTACTACATACAGTCGATGACACTGATGATACATGAGATGAAGATGGAGCACCGGTGGAATGAGATGGGGGGAAACCGGAGATCCCGGAGAAAACCCGCCCAGCGTCGTGTTGTCCACAAAAAATCTCACTTTGCAGTCGCCTGGGATCGAACCACTGAGCCACGGCGTAGCCTTAGAAGCAGAGAGGTAGAGTAGAAATGAGAAACTAATTTTAATTTTCTTTGATTCCTTCATTCGTCTATTCATTCATTTATTAAATATCAAATAAATAAATGTTCGTGAGGAAGGGAAAATGAAGAAGAAGTAAATAAGGAAGTTATGAAATCTTCAAGGAGTGAGTGGAGCAAAGAGGAAGAAACAAGGAAAATAGAAATTATAAAGAGAAAAAGATATAGGCAGGTAAAGAATAAAGGGTTATCGAGCAAATGAAATTAAAATATAAAGTCTATTAGTAAAGGACAATAGTAAAGATGGACAGGATACAAGCACAACCAACGTCAAAATATAGATGTATTTCGGAATGTTGTCGAAAAAGAAAGCGCTATAGTTTAAGGATCGACCAAAGTAAACATGATCAGTTCAATTACATTACAACATATTAAGTCGACTGGGAAACAAAATGTTCCTGTGTAGTCATTTAATATCCTCAACATTAAAACGTTGACGCATTACATGCAACCTTTTTTCGTTGATTCTGTCAATCGGTTTTGATTGTTTGCTAATCCACATTGAGCCGGAGATGTGGATGTTGACGACAAGGCAGCAGGTATATTGCCATATTCACACAACTATGACGGACTTTATGGCACATTACATATCCCATTGACACATTTCGAAATTGCCCACCGTGTTGCTGTTATGAAGGTATGCACCCGGAGAGTTACAATAGGCAGTTAAGTGTCGGCATTCAAGTTAATTAACAGTGTGCATACCAAGATTGACACAGTTACCCTTGCCTGTTGAATTGCTTCTCAACAGCAAACATGGATTCCTATATTCTATTTCCTGATAAAAGATCTTCTCGTGTATTCCGCTCTACATGCAGAGTTATGTATGTACTTCTATTAGCTCAGAAAAGTGAACCAGAAATAAAAATAGGGATAGAGCAGGACAAAGAAATTAATGCAAATTTGTGGTTTCACAAATGGTTGGTAAAATAACGCAGATAAAATTGCTTTATTAAATATTAATATTGAGTACCTTAGTGATTTATTAAGCAGCTAGTTACTATTCTTAAATTTACATATTTGGTAAAAAGACGTGTTACCTGCTTCTTACCATTTTTCTTGCTATATTCAGTGTTATATCCCATATATATTTTTTTTTTAGCTTTTCCTTTCTCCTCCCCTGCTTTCGTCCCATTTGTCATACCTACTTGTCTTCAACATTATTGTATGCAGTTTATGCGTTACCTTCCACTTAACTTTTTAACTCTCCTGCCTCTACGTAATTTTATTTTCATTTGTTTCTTGATTTCATTTTCTCTTCTAATTTACAACTTTTCCTTAATTTACGAGTTTATATCTAATTTCCTTAATTTCAAAATATCCCTCACCTCTCTCCTTTCCTCACCTTCGTTGTTGTGTTCAAAACATTCACTAACAAGGGAACTACCAGGATGATCATACCTGTATTCGATTGAGAGTTTGACATCATATCTGCTCTATGTGGAGCCAGTGTGCCAAAAATCAGGTGTGGAGTATAGCTAGAAGTACCCGAAAATGTGTATAGAATACGTAGGAACATGTGGGCATAATAACACAGCATTGTAGGGAGGGATGGTTTGCCCCTGAAGGCAGCGGTCTCCACAAAGGCATACGTAAGGAGCGCCGGCACAGAGCTCATGGGAGATGTCCAGCAGCTGCTTGCAAACGGTCGCATGTCGCAAACTTCAAACTTCTTTTTCGGCGTTGCGGATGTCATACGCAGTGGATTTTTGGTGCACATATCCCACATAAAGCAGAGATAATGTCATAAAACTCTCAAGCGAATACAGGTACAGAGGCCGACAGAAGCATTCGAATAATATAACATGTGACATTGCACGTACTAAAAATACTGTAATTTTATCTGGCAGCGTTGAATTGTTAAACATACAAATATTAAACTTTTGTGTCTCGGAAAAGATATTTAAAATACCACTTTGTATGTATTTATTACACAATCTGTACTGTATTTATTATACTGTCCCTCTTATTGGAGGACATAAGTATTCGAACGTACCCAATCGAACAGAGAGAAAGGTGGTTGGACGTGCCCTACACGCACGTACTACATAGCAGTTATGTTTATGCTATGCCTCGAGTCAGTGTGCTCAAAGTTATTCAGACGATCGTGAATTCATAGGTAATATGGGACGTAAAGTTAAGGAGACAGCGGTGGCAGAGAGGAATATCGTGATAAATATGTACAAACAAAACAAATCTCTCTCTGAAATTGCCAAAACCATTAATAGAAGCAAAACTGCAGTGTTATGCATAATTCAACGCTTCAAACAGACAAATACTCTTGTACATAAACCTAGAAATGTCCCTCTTTCTAAACTCACCACCAGAGACAGTAGGCAAATAATAAAAATAGTGAAGCAGAATCTGAGAGTCACTAAATCTGAGATTAGAGGATGCCATGAGCAATATTCTGGCACTGTGGTTCTCACCTGAACAGTTGAATGGGTTTTAAAGAGTACTGGATACAATGTCCGCGTTCCTAGGAAGAAACCATATGTTAATAAGGTGAATAAGAAAAAGCGTATAGAATATCCTAAACAGTATGTGGTGAAACCAACATAATTCTGGGATAAGGTTCTCTGATCAGACAGAGCAAATTCTGCTTACACAAGAGTGATGGACGTCTTAAAGTGTGGAGACTGCCAAATGGAGAATGGGAACCTAAGAACATGGTAGCTACAGTGAAATATGGTGGCAGTAGTGTGATGGTATAGGGCTGTATAGCTTCATCTGGCTTTGGGGAACTGGTGTTCATAGATGGGATCATGGACAAATTTGAATACAAGAGGATTCTTGGAAACAATCTTAAAAAGTGTGCAGAGAAGCTGGGATTAGGACATGATTATTACTTCCAGCAGGACAATGATCCGAAGCATACTGCTGAAGTTGTAGGCTTTGGATCGTGTACAACACTCCTCACACTTTGAAGACACCGCCCCAATCTCCAGATTTAAATCTTATAGAAAACATATGGAAGGAACTCGAGGAGCGTGTGAGGAAGCATCACATCAGAAGCAAGGACCATCTTAAAGGACTTCTTCAAACAGAATGGAAAAATATGGATTCTGCAGTGACCAAACAAAACATACATACAATGCTCAAACGATTTTCAGCACTAATTCAAAGAAAGGGAATTGATAACTAAATAATAGCTGTTATCTGTTCGAATACTTATGTCCAGATGTAAAGTAATCTTTTATTTCTGCTTGTAGTGTAAATTAGTTTCAGTTGCTATTTATGAGTTGATATGTTTAATGGAAAACTAAAGTTTATTTTTTACCACTTGTATTTACGTATGCTTACTCTGCATAGCTTTAAAATAATATAAGTAATAAATATGTTTACGTTCGATAATTATGTCTGCCTCAGTATGAGCATAGTGACATTTCCCAGCACATCTCATCCTTCTTTAATAATCCTCTGTTTAAATTTACCTTTTCCCTTCGCTCCTGTAAACATATGAGTATTCACTGTGTCTTCTCTCTATACGCATTCTGTATACGTATCTTTCTTTCACATCGTTCCAAATAGAAACGGTTGTTATGAAATAATATTTTTGATGTACTACCGCAGAGGTGCCATCGAGTGTCACTGAGGGTGACTCGCCTCCTGTTCCCCTTCAGTTTCTCGCTATTGGCTATTGCAGTACGTCTACATCCCTTTGTGTTTTAAAACAAATGCAAGTAAGCGGCGGACAGTCAACATGTCCCGTTACAGAGCCCGACATTTACAAATTAATGGCTAAGAAGAATAAGATCCCTATTTAAATTATGAACTAATAATTATTAATATGTTGCTATAAACGTATAATTCCAATGATATTCAATACACATTATGCACATAAAAATATGACTAAATGGTTTAACAACCCGCCACTGAATCTTTCGCACGCTCTTCCTCACCCCAATATCTATTACGTCACCTGCGAAGGTTAACTAGGAGGGTGGGAAGGTAAGCACCCTGTTTGCCCTCAATGACAACACTGTACTGCCTCTTAGCTGCTTCATATGCTTGAATATTTTTTTTTTTTTTTTTTTTTTTTTTTTTTTTTTTGCCTTCGGTAAAATCCCATATGGCCATCGCAGGGAAAAATAAGAAAAATAATGTAACGAAGGTTAAGAGGATATGAGGAGACTAGATCTGTAGATCACTTTCTTTAAGAAATTGTAGAAGAGGTTGGTATACAGGTTTGTTGCATAACTGTAATATGGTGTTGACGCTAGCGGGAAAAGGAACAGACTGCTGAAGTAGGCGGCGGAGGAAGGAAGAATGGTGGCCTCGGTAGCGAGAGCAACTGAACAGGAGATGATTGAGGTCAGCGGTTTCGCCTGGGTCATCAGGACATACAGGGGAATCGATGAGACGTAGTCGGTGTAGATGCGCAGGGTAACATCCATGTCCAAGTCGCATTCTAATGATGGAGGTGAGATGTCGACGTGCAATCCTGAAGCTGGAGAACCAAGGGGTCGTGGATAGATGCGTCTGAATGGCGGCGTGGTGTTTGCCTTTGATGGACTGCGAACGAATCCAGGCGTCATTCCAGCGACAATAGGCGTCACGATGAAGGACCAGGAAGAAATCCGTGTAGGGCAGTTGGATGCCTTGGAAGGTGCCTTGGGTGAGTCCCTCTTTTGCCAGGTGATCGGCGACTTCATTGTATCGAATTCCGACATGTTCTCTGATCCAAAGGAAGTGAATTTGATGTCCAGCTATGGTAGCATTGTTCACCAACGTCAGTATCTCGTAAAGATAACAGTGCATATCTCTCGTCCAGCGGGGAGATGAGAGTCTCTACAGCACACTCTGCGCATCGGTTAAGATCAGCAGTTTGGGGAAGCCCTAAGAAATCCCATATTGCAAAGCGTCATGAATGGCCAGAACCTCCGCAGTGTAGCTGGAAGCCTCCATAGGTAGGCGGTATCGAGCCAGGGCATTAGTAGAAGGACAGACGTATGCATAACCTACTCCATCAGCAGATTTAGAACCGTCGGTGTAAATCGTGGTGAAATCTGGCCATGTAATCTGCAAGAAGTCAGAGAGGGTGACGTTCACGTCAGGGCTCCGAAGGATGTGATCAGGAAGATAATGCACCGAAACATTCAAGAAGTGTAAGTCATATGGATATTGAAACCCCGGAAGAGCGGGACTTTTCAAAATTAAGGGAAAAGCGTGGTATAGAGACCGAAAACACAGTAAGAGTAAGGGCAATCGTCGTACAGCTGGAAAATCCGCGTTGAGATAATTAGCAGCAAGATACTGCAACGTCCGCAATACTGGGTGGGTGTCCACGGAGAAAACTCGCAATAGAGAGCGCTGGGTTAGGAGCTGTCGTCGGATCTCCAATGGCGGTTCTGAGGCCTCAACCAAAAGTGCATTCGTCGGTGTAGAAAGCATAGCACCCAGGCAAAATCTATGAGCACGGTACTGAGGGATATCCAACTTGCGCAAGACCGATTTGGAAGCAGAGCCAAAGAAGGTACAGCCATAGTCCAGCACCGACCGAATTAGGGAACGATATAGCAGAAGTAATATGGAAGCGTCCCTACCCCACCATGAATGAGCGATACTGCGTAGAACATTAAGAGTTGCACCAATCTTGGAGATGAGATGCTGGATGTGACGACTCCATGAAAGGCGACTATCCAAATAGATACCCAAAAATTTTGCGGAAGATGCAAGGGTAAAAGTAAAAGGTCCCAAGCGGATAACGCCATCAGGAAATGTCCGTCGTCTCCTAGTAAACACTACGACTGTAGACTTGGAAGGTGAAAGATGTAATCCGTGTTTAGAGGCCCAGGTTGATAAATCGGTGGCTGCATCACTAAGCCACAGAAGAGTAATCCAAAAACTAGAGGACCGAGCGTACAAACAGATATCATCAGCGTACTGGAGAACTCGAATGTGAGGACTAAATAGAGAGTCCAAATCCGACGTATAAAGTGCATAAAGAAGAGGACTCAAAATCGCTCCCTGGGGCAATCCTCGAACCACTATTCTAGGGCCGAAGAAGGAGTTATCAGGAGAACGGATATAGATGAGGTGATGTCGGAGAAGATTATAAATGCCAGAGCAGTACCGAGGAGGAAGACCTAGTGCTTGCAGCTTCCCAAGCAAAACTGGCAGTAAAACACTGTCGTAGGTGCCGGAAATGTCTAAAAAGATGGCTGTCAGATATCCTTGTTCCAAATAGGTACGCTCGATGTCAGTAGTCAGGATGCTGAGACTATCCAAAGTACTCCGGGTTTTGCGGAAACCATATTGGGACATGGGTAATAATCTCCGGGATTCCAGCCACCATTCAAGTCGTTGTTTAAGCAAGCGTTCAAAGGTCTTGGCGATACAGGAAGACAAAGCAATCGGGCGATAAGAGGTACCAAAGCTAGGGTCCTTCCCCGGCTTCAAGATAGGTACAATGATTTGTGTAGTCCAACTCTCGGGGAAGACGCCGGAGGCCCAAAGGTCGTTGAATAGTTCCAAAAGGATCATCTTCGCACGAGGAGGAAGGTGGGTGAGCATGCTATAGGATATTTGATCATAACCCGGAGCTGAATTCGACGACGACTTCAGTACACTTTGGAGTTCAGATATGGAAATGCTGACATCAAAGTGTGGTGCGAGTCCCCGGAAGAAGAGAGACCAGTAGGTGCTGGTGGTGATGTCAAGGATGGTGGAGCAATGTGATCTGCAAACTCAGCGATTCAATCCCTCAGAGGGCGGGTAGGAACTGGCTTCTTCCTCAATTTGTTAATAAACCCCCAAATCTGAGAAAGTGGGGTGGTGTTAGAGAGTTTGGCACAAAAGGTCTTCCAGCACTCCTTTTTGCCTTGTCGTAAAAAACGTTTGGCCTCAGCTGCAGCCCGTTTATAGGCCAGAAAATTGTCCCATGTAGAGTTGTGCCGGTAGGTACTGAGCGCCAATTTCCTCTTCGCAACATAACGACTGCATTCTGCATTCCACCAAGGAGATGGTACACCACGGGACGTAAGAACTGGCCGTTTCTCTGGGATGGAAAGCAAAGCCGCACTATTGATACACTGTAGAAAGGTGTCGTAACGCACCAACGGAGGACGATCATTGGGAATCTCATAAAAGGTGGCTTCGAGAATACGTTCGTACTTGACCCAATTGGCACGCCGTAAGTTCCATCTGGTCGAAGGCCGGTGGGCCACAGAAACGTGCGGAAGAATAGTCGAAATCTCCAGCGGGAAATGATCGGAGCCCATTGTAAAGGGAAGAACCCTCCATTGGAGTTCAGAAGATAGGGAAGGGGAGCAGAGCGTCAAGTCAATCGCTGACGGTCGGTGTCCGGGCCGAGTGAGCAGGGTGGAAGACCCATCGTTGAGAAGAACCAAACCAGAGTCCTCGATGAAGTCCAAAAGCGTTCTGCCAGCAGCGTCGGTCAGGTCAAAACCCCATGTGGGAGATTGGTAACCCTTGGTTGGCAACTTCAATTTCGATGTTCTAAAAAAAGAAGCAGTGAGCAAATAAGTTGGAAACGGGCATTCCAGTGTCATTAAATATCCTTCTCACACACATCCACGCATACCCTGTGAGAAACCTCATTGTTTTACCCTTAGCTAAACAAAAGTGCTTCAAACTGTATTGTCAAGTGGAACATTGTTCACCGCATATATTGTTGCTTCAAATTGGCGTCCCAACGTGGAATTGTGTGCCACCCATAAACATTTTAGTATCAAATTGGCGCCTCAACGTACAACTCTTTGTTCGCCAACTTATTTGCTCGCCATTAAAAAATTTTATGAGCATTAAAATCTCCGCCGAGTAAAATGGGGGTTGGTAACTGGCGCAGGCAATGATACCATTCTCGACTGGTGATGATCATTCTAGGGGAACAGTACAATGAGGCAACTGTGACCTCTCGTTGACAAAGCAGAGTCCTCACCGCCACGGCTTCAGAAGAATGTATTTGGCTGTGGTCTATCTGAATGGTGTAATGTGGAATAGCAGAGTGCACCAGAATTGCAACTCCTCCCCATCCGTCCGTCCTATCCTTGGAGTAGAGGCAGAAGTAAGGTATGCGAAGAGACGTATTCGGGGTCAACCAAGTTTCAGACAGCAGGGCGATGGAGACGTGGCGTACAAAGAGTTCTTGCACAAGAGAGTCATAATTAGCTCGTAGAGAACGACAATTCCATTGCAACAAGGTTGAAGCCATGCTGTAATGTTGGGTTGTCATCGTTGGTTTATGAGCTTTGTAATAAGCTGGTAAGGAAGTCGCGGAGAAGTTCAAGTTGAACAGGGGCCGTTGAGGAAGGAGAAAAAGCAGATAATACAGGAACTATGAGCTGTAGTAGTTGCTCCACAAGCTGCAAACTAGTGGGAGCAGACGGCGATGAAGGACCCGCCCAAGATGGCGGATAAGGATTATGAGTTATTGGAGATACATTTACTCGTTGTGGAATATACAGAGTGGAATGAACTGGGGGAAAATGCGGAACTCGGTCCGGGGGAGGTCGTGTTGACACACGAGGCACCGAAACAGCAGGTGAAGTCGGAGTGGCGAGGGTAACGGCCGGTTGGATTCCTGGTGAAGGTGCTGGTCGAGGAGTGAAGGAAGGCGGCGGAAGAGTACTGGCTGACTTTGTAAGAGATATTCCTCCAGGGAGAGGAGGGAAAGACCGTGTATCAGTCATCGAGAGGGCTCCATTAATGGCCTGTGAGTAAGTTGGACGAGATAGCTGAGGCAAGCAAGGGGCATCTACTCGAGAAGCCGCCACCCGTGCCTCCCGGTACTGACGGTATGCTGGGCATTTTCTGTCTGTTGCCAGGTGAGCTCCCTGACAGTGAATGCAGCAAGGACCTGAAGTAGAGGTGCAGTCTTCTAAGAAATGGGGTCCAGCACATTTACCGCATCTAGCCGCACTCCGACACTGATGCGAGCGATGGCCGAAGCGTAAACACTTAGTGCAGATGTAGACTGGAGGATCACGAGGTTCCACCGGGCAGCGCGTTCCAAAGATGACTACATGAGTCGGCAACACTTGAGAGCGGAAGGTAATCTTACACACAGGAATGGGGAGCCGTCCTGCAGGAACGCTAGTGGGTCGAGAAAAACGCTGGACAGAAATAACAGGGTAGGCACTCTCTAGAAACTCAGCAATTTCTTCTTCTGAGAGACTGGTGTCCACGTTGCGAATAACACCCGGTTTGTGTATCAGAAAATTGGGAATGTAAACTTCCAAAGATATTCCAGTAAATGCCGGTGACTCTACTATAGTGTTAGCGGCCTCTGCCGATGCTGCCTCAATTTTCAGTCGGTTTTTTCCTGCTGAGGTAAAATGCACAATTGCACGGCGGATTGTCGGGTTGTGACGAAATAGCAGTTTACCCACACTCATGGGGTGTAGCTTACCCACATTCTTATCCAAACTTTCAATAAACACATAAAAAGGTCCGGGATCTGCGCTGCTATAACGATTGGAATGGCTACGTGGTGTAGAGACGCCAGGTGTAGAAGGTGTTGTTGTAGGACGTGACGTGGAAGGAGGAGATAGTGTAGAAGGTCTCGTCGTCGAAGACTGAAGAGGGCCGACGTCCGAGGTGTCTACTGGCAAGTTCCCATTTGGTACACAATCACTCGAGTCAAAATCCATGTTGGAGTCTAATGGCGCAACGGATTCTCCTGAAGTCCGCTGGTGTTTAGAAGCACGTTCGTCTTTTCCACTAGTAGCAGAAGTTGTAGGACGGAGTGAAGTTTGGACTGGTTCACAGTGAAGAGTCGGTAAAGATTGCTGCAGAGAAGTGGAAGCAGAAAGTTGTTCTTCTTGCTGGTAGCATGTCTGCATTGCGGAGTAGATTAGCTGCCCCGTATCAGGGGGGTCAGCCATAGTACACTAAATATTAACACTTCACGAGTAGAAAGTACGCACGTGAAAACACAAAGAAATTTGATGTAGAATTAGGCCGGCAATTTGCCTCGTACTAACGCCGCCTCGCGCGCCGGAAAGATAAACAAGTCGTCACGGTGTTGCGATGTTACCTGCTCCGCTGTCAGACAGCAACTGAGTGCTTGAATAATTGAATGTGGAGAAATGTGTTTCAACAATAATTAAAAATGTTGTTTGCTTAAGACCAAACGATAGAAGCGAAAAATTAAAAACCATTCATTATAAATTAATCTTAAAAATCATTGAATCATGGATCGCAGTTCTTTAATTTCGCGTGTAAAAGGAGGAATATACATATTCGTAGATGTTCGGGCAATCCGATAGGTATGAATCGTAGTTTGTTGATTTTTTAATACGAGCGATGGATTTACATGCATAGGTCCGGGAGTTTGTGAATAAAGAACAGAATTTAGTGCATTGAGACATTTTTTCTCACAATATCTTCTCGAAGGTTCTTTCGCTATTGCTTTTTTTCCGGTCGGCAATTTTTTCTTGAACTCGCATGCCTTCCATTTCCTCATTAGGGTCATCCTGCATCGAAGAATTCACTTGCTGAGATTCCATTCGGTTCATTTTACGATATTTTCTTCGTGCGTGCACTGGCCAGTTCCCTTTTCCGTTGCAGTTTGCCATTGATTTGATCTTCTTCATCCATTTTCTATAACAAAATATTTATAAATTCGTATATAATAAGACGTTATTTGGTATAAGGGCCGTTCTTACAAAGGTCGATGATCCCGCTGTCAACTTGGCAGAGAATTACCGTCCTTTAGTGTTAGGGTTGCGACATCGACATCGATATTTACGAAATATCGATGTTTACTGGAAAACATCGAATGTTTTTCACATCGATGTATTGAGGTCGATATTTTTGGAACATTGATGTTTCTGTCCGATGTTTTATCTTTAAATTTTTATTTTCCAAACTAAATAATATATATGAAAGGGTAGAGCCAGAATGAAGACTCAATGCCATAGCCGGGATTCGAACCACGGATCCTCTGGTTTCCGTCCAGCCGCTATAACCATTTGAGCTACTATGGCCAACGTGCCAGCATGGCATTAAATTCTCCGTGGTTTGAATCCCGGTTATGGCATTGAATTTTTAATTCGGGCTCTACCTTTCATAGTGCGTCCTACACACGGCTAGTGTGAAAGAACAATTAATTTCCATTAAATAATATATATTTAAATCTTTTTTTCTATATATAAATCACATATATAAAATCGTTTGACCCTCGGTCGGTTTTTCAGTTTGTGGAAAAGCATTACCTATAAGTTGTAAATGAAAAAACGCAAAAAGCCATTTTAATACGTGATAATTTTTATTATTTACGTGTTATTAGATTTAATTTATTGATGCTTTAGGTGTTATTACTCACAATAAGGAGAATTCTCAATAAAAATAACCAGTTCTTAAATGAAAGATCCCTTTTACGAATTCCTAACACTTTTATTTCCAATTAGCACATAAGTTTTATTTTTCGTTATTATGGTTTTAATTATTCAAATGCCGAACTTCGGTGATATCAGTTCCTTTTGACTATTATTATTGTTTAAAGTGGAATTTGACATGTTGTCGAGTTGTTAAATGACAGAAGGTTATCTGACCAGATCGGTTACCGGACTTTGACAGACGTTGGTAAGAATGGCCCTAAGACAGTTATTTTTTTAATGAAACTCCTGTAGGGTTTCTGAATTTTTCATAGTATTTGAAATATGTTAAAACATACCTGGATGCGTGATGTTGATACGCTGTTGAATGTGACAGAAAATCTATGGTGTATAGCGGTATGGGCAACATAAGACTGAAATAACGAATGAGTGTGGGGGGTTAGTTCGGATTGAGCCGACTCGAGTGGACTTCACCCGAATGAGCGTCACATATTCCAGCGTGACGGCTCCGTTTTATTCACTAACCACAAAAAGTGCTAAACCCGCCTAAAGAAGTTTTCACTTCAATAACAGACAATATTAGTTCAGAGACGCAATTTCCCCAAAATCTCGAACCATATTTGTAAAAATTCCATTCAAATTATATAAAAATAGGTAAGAGTAGGAAACTACGCACCAAAAATGCAGTGGCTCTCTTTTTTCAATTTAGTGACCTTTCGGAAGAAGATGTGAGAAAAACCCCAGAAACTATGGTATAGAAACGCATAGATGGTCTCTGTAAGGAATGTGCTGTGGGACAAGGACAACGAATGTGTGTTGCAGAGAACGCCTGTTACACAAAGAGCAGACCGTTAAACAAACATGCGCCCTATTCACTTGGTACACTAAAATCGAGATTTCAATCACAAAAGTAGAAGCCCTCAGAATGTTTTTGAATGGTCTGTATCTGTACTGACGGGTGTTGTCATAAACCTGTCCAGGGAGGGTGTGCGAACCTTCACCAATCCCCCTGCGTCTCATCCCTCGGAGACTTTCTCTCCTGTGGAGGAGTATAGAACGGAATACCTAACAATTCCAGATGAAGTACATCCCGGCACCACATATTCACACCTTATTCCCGTGCCTCCTGGGCTGGAGTCACGCTCTAAGATGCTGGAAAATTAAATGTGTAGTGTTTAACGCCCGCTTTTACTACATACTTCACCACATGCGGTGACACTGATGATACATAAGATGAAGATGGGGCACCGGTGGGATGAGATGGCGGGGGAAATCGGTCGGAGGTCCCGGGGAAAACCCACCCCAGCGACGTGTTGTCCACCACCAATCTCACTTTGCGGTCGCCTGGGATCGAACCCGGGCCACCTTGGTTACAGTCAAGCTGTCTAACCACTGAGCCACGATGCGGCGGAGCCACAGGCGAAAATATCGAAAAACTCTTCCAGGGTGAACAATCAACCATCCTGCCACTATACAACGATCGCCGTCATGCAAACATGAAGAAAAAGAAATAAGTTATATCACAGGAAACGATAAACAGGAAATTTGTGGAGAACAGGAACTATTTCAGAATTCTCCTATGTACTCAGGGGAACAACAATAATAGCGATATGGGTGGCTACCTGATAGAGATCGAAGACAGTTCCCCCTAAGGTGTTTCCCGTTTCTGTGGAACCATTTTTGGCTGGGTTGATAATAGGGAACAAAATGAAAACCGAAAAACGGAGCAAATTGGAGCACTGAAACAGTAATCACTTCAAACAGTTTGAATGTGTACCTAGATCATCTACTGAGCTTATGTTTGTATATTTAAAATGCAGAAGTTACATACGGAGATTTCGAAACAGAGATGATTCACTAAACTAATATTTACAGATGACAATTTACTTCAGTTATTTAAGAAAATATTACACCAGAATGTTTCTCTAAAAAAACTGATAAAAACTTGAAATTTCACTATAAAAACTGTATGCAGCAAAATAACAAATGTAATATTGGCAGCACCTATCGTAAGGAACAGGTAACTTAAGACCGATAAGACGATAAAGATAACAAAACCACTATAATTAAGGTAATGTATTCGTTTAGTTCTGTACGACAAATTTAAAATTTTAGATTTTAACTTTTTCTACTTTGTATATATTCGGTAGAAATGATATTGCATTCTACATAAAAGCCTATTACGATATTTTATTGGTAATACAATTTCGGAACTAAATACCTTTAGGAAATTATGTGTAAATGTGTGTGCTGCGTGCACCTGTGGTAGTAGACACCATAATTACAAAACGAACAATCGGTTGAACTTTAAGTTGATCTTGATATTGTGACCTTGTGTGTTCGTGAAATTAAAGGTCCAAGTGCAGAAACTCAAAATGTTCTTTATTTCCACGAATTACAGTTGGAACACTGGCGATTACATAGAATTACGTAGCGCACACAATTACAATTCACCAGTTCGTCTATCACAGGTCCATTGCACGCTCACAGTTACGTACAACTCCTCTGATACACGTACACCGTCTTCCAGTCCGTCCGCTCACTCGGCGCTCCTCACAGCTGCTCGCCAAGAACTGAACTCACTCGCCAACTACAGCCCCTTTTTATAGGAATATCGCTGTTTCTCGAAGTCACGCGATTCGGTGAATCGTCCTGCAGGTTCTAGACGTCAAGGAGGGGGAAAGAGATGGCTAACGATGTAATTCCAACCATCCCCCTCGTTACCGCTACAAGACAGATGGGTAGGCGTGACCAAATGCTTCCCGTCTGCTGCTACCCTGCTGCCGGCCGGTTCTATCGGGAATTCCGACGTTCGGGTGAAAATATTTAAGTTCAGCGTCATATAAAGAATTTAGTCAACTACACGATTTTTTATTAAATTTACGTCCTCCAACGTTGTCATATCGGACGATGAATGGAATGGGTGAAATGATGCTCAAATGAGCCCGGAGTCCATGGAGCTTAGTATTATCCGACATTCGTCTTTCAGGTTCAGGGAAAATTCCGGAAAAAACGAAATTAATTATTATTTAAACTTCATGAAGAATTTAAATTATTAATTGGTAAAACAAATTAATAAAGGTTCAACATTCATATTCTTTTCAACTTTTTCAATTATTGTATACAATAATTTTATAGGTCTTTTCCCTTATGTTTTCCTTATCCAGGTAACCCACCCTGACCGAGATTCAAACTCGAGACCTCTTGAACGTGAGGCAGTCATGCTACCACCACACTACCGAGGCGGGCTGCACGCTTTTTGGTTAGGTATCCAAAGTTTTCCTTGTTATTGGTTTCTCCAATGGGAAATCCTTATTCCTTTATGTCGTTCTTGTAAAGAGAATGTCATTTTAGAATTGAATTTCTTATATGATATGGGAGCCGCTTCTTAAAGAATTTAGTTATTATTTTGGCCTACTGTATTCCACTATTTTCATTATACCTATATGACATAATGTAATTTAACTATTTTTAAGATATATAAGCAGAGGCTTTCATAGCCGGTGTCTTGAAGATAAATGTTATGTTCCAGGCTTATGTGCTGTGATCTAGAAGTTCTTGAGTGAACCGACGTTTCGCAAGGAAATGCGCCTATCATCATCAGGGTGCTGATCCGTTCTCTGTGGAAGTCAGAAGTCGAACTTCGAACTTCGACTAGCATGACGTAGAAACAAAATCAAACTTCTGCAAGGATACGTTCTTGAACAAGGGTAGAGAAAGGCATGTGAATTAGGTATGTGCGACTTTGTTTTCTTGATTCAGTTTCATTTTTACTATATTTAGAACTGCGCTTTTATGAGTCACAACTAATTTCTTGATGTCAACAAACTGACGCCAAAATATGCAATCGTAATCTAGATATAACGTAAAATTTCACTATAAACTCCATATTTCAACTGTAGTTTGTGCTATTCAAGATGTTTCTTGGACCATTGCTTAAAATATATTAGCTTGGCACTTCAAGGTTAATTCAGGATTCACAAATCAAATATTTGCTGCACACAAACTAAAAGATTTGGACAGCTTAGCTGCTTTGGTGTCTGAATTGCTATCTCTTATGGATCTTTTAAATTTGGTAATATGTATGTAAATAAGTTCTTATTTGCTGTTAAAGTAAGTTTTGCTGAGAAACGGGCGCAAAAATATTTCTTTACTAGTGCATAAAAGCACAACTAAATAAAATTGAAGCGATACTATAAAGCATAGGTTCCAAGGAGCATATAATATTTTCATATATAAAATTGCTCAATTGTGTGTAAAATAAGAAAAAGAATATTTGTTAACTGTTTATCATATCGTTCAAATCTTATGTGCACCATACAAATTTTGTTTCGAATCGAATTATTAAAGAAACTTAAATCACAGAACTACAAATACAACTACTTAAAATTATTTTAAAATATGTAAATTCCATTTATATTACTCGTAAGTGACGGGAGGAGGTCAGTAAAAGTGGATGCCATAAGATTATTCGGCAAATTAGATTAAAATATGATATTTTTTCTTTAAAAAGGAGGGTTGGTATTAAAACATTAAATTCATTTATGAAGGCAGAAGAACTTGCTTGGTTATCTACAGCTCAATTAAATATTCTAGATATGAGGTTAAAACAAACTCTTGAACGGAAACTTGAATCAATCTTGGGATGATATTTGGAAGGATTATGATGCGATGATATCCTTCTTGAAGCAGGATTTTTTGGGATGAAGGTGGATGCAGATTAACTGCTCACCTTTGGTGACGATCTTAAAGAAATCTAGGAGTTTCTCCTGAAACTCTGGATAATTAGGCGCATCTATAATTGTTGAGCAATGAGATCTTTTTCTTTCCCATGATCGCGGTAACGGGGCTGATAAGGATGGTATTACTATTTTTAAAGAATGAATAATACTTTTCTTATTCAAAGATGGAAATGTAATTCCTCATAAACAATTTTAAATTCTTTGAAACAATTATTTTATTTATCCAGATTTATTGAACCCTATTTTGCACAGTGGTATATTAGGGTTAGAGTAATGCCTAAAAATATACAATTTTAACAAAAATATTTTGAATACTAGAAGGAAGAAATTATGTTTTATTCTGATGCATATTAATTTAAACTATTTCAGACGTTTAAACACTGAGTTTATAAACATCATGAAGTACTTATACTGTTGTGGCTTCATTATCAAAGATGTGAGCGGAGCAGAAATTTCAGTTCCTAGAAAGTCTAGCTTGAATATTAATTCTTGTCTTTCTCTCCAGAAGATCGGACAACAGAAAAGCAGATAAACCACAGTTTGAATTTCTTCACCACACATGCACTCGGGTTTGGATGTTAAGTGAAAGCGTGATAAGTATTCACCAAATTCACCATGTCCGCTAAAACAATTGTGTCAAAACAAAATTTGGTAGAAGAGTTTCACATTTTGCTCTGTCATATACACTAGGGAAAAATAATGTTTTTGTTAAACTTCCATTTGGAGTTGTTAGCCATTGTTGGTTCCATTCTTCAAGAATATGTTGATATATTATTCTCCTTACAGTAGAAATAGAACATAAAGAGTATGTCACAGGAAGATTGGATTCTGCAGCCGTCATAGCCAAGCAATCAGCTCTCTCGTTACCTAAAATTGCACTGTGTCCATTAAGCCATCCCATGCAAAATTGTCCTGGGTGGTTTTGAAGCAATGTTCTGATTTCATGTGCTAAAGAATTTAAATTGTATTTATCATTAATAGCAAGTAGAGCTGATTGTGAATCAGTAAGAATACGGGCACTGTTCCCATTAACAGTACACCATTTTATAGCTACTTTAGTTGCTAAGAGCTGCGACTGGAATACAGAACATTCAGGTGACAATTTAAACATGGAGTGAGTTAGTTCCGTTTGGTTTTCATAAATAACAAAAGCACATCCTACTGCAGATATATTATCTTCAAATTGGTAACACGAACCGTCTGTATATATGTAATAATCATGAAAATTACACATTTCATTTAAACAGGTTACAAAACTTGATGGGTGTCCTGCTGTGGCAGCATGCTCCGGGATTTGCAGTTTTAAGTGAGACAGATAAGACGCACATTCACGTTCATGTCTTAAATTCGTAATAGTTGCTGTTGATAAACCAGTGAGAGCCAAAGGTTCGATGTTAGCTGTAATGTGAGCTGCATCAGTGGAGATTGTACGATATCCTCGAATTATGCGAAGGAGGAATCCCCTTTGTATTTGTGCAACTTTTTAACTGCCCATTTTTATTAAGAACATCCTGGATTGCAGATACACCATACAAAATTAGGGGCACTAGAGCACCTTGATATATAATTTTAAGAATAGTAGAATTCAGACCCCAGGTGGGTCTTGTTGTTGCGAGGGCACCAAGGAGCTTGCTGGCTCTTTCAGCAATATAATCAAAGTGTGAACGAAATGTTAATTTACAGTCCAGTATAACGCCAAGGTATTTTACCGTAGATACCACCTTCAAGTCGACTTGTTCACTGTAAGAGTAATAGGCTCCATTTTTCTTCTTCTGGTGACAATTATCGCCAAGGTTTTGTAGGGATTAAACATAAGTTTATTTTTAATTCCCCATGAGTGTATTATTTTAAGTGCTTCATTAGTTCTTTCTTCATAGATTTTAGCATCATTTGATTTAACAAGTAGTAAAGCATCATCTGCATAAGCAAAAATACTACAATCTGACGGTAGTTGTTGCTGGAACAGATCATCATACAGTATAACCCAAAAACCTGGACTACACGCAGATTCTTGGGGGCAGCCGCGTGTAACTTCCTTTGTGATGGATTCTCCACTTATAGTAAGCAAGGATTTGCGATCTCTAAAATAATTCACGATTAAATTGTAAATATTTTGGGGCATTTTTTAGTTTACAATTGATGTAAAATCTTGGGCCACCAAGCATGATCAAAAGCACCAATTACATCTAAAGAGACTAAAACACAAGATTGTTTATTTAGGTATACATTTTTCGCCCAGTCTACTATCTTATATATTTGAAACAATTACAAATATTATTAATGTAGTCTACCAACGGTAGATTCCACGGTGATCTATTTCTTTTGTTGCACACACGCTAGTTATGCATCTTTTATGCATAAAGAAAATTATTTCTGCACACACTCGGATAGACAAACATACGTCTTACGTCTAAGACCTTCAGAAACTGAAGAACAAAATCCTCTTAAAATATTCAATAAACCTACCATGATCCGTTGTTATGGTTACACCATTACCCAATTTACATCACTTCTTTATTTTATTATAAATACTAATATCCTTGACTATTACTAACAGCATGGAAGTATAAAAATAACTACTACAAAGTCAGCGGTTCAAATCTTCGCCAGACCATCTTCCCTGAGTACGGTATTTTCAGATTTTCCACAATCTCCATAACTGGTAAATTTCTCTTCGTTCGGAACTGAACATGTCTAAAGACCCAACGACAACAATGATTGGTTTACGACTTGTCAATAAAATTAAATTTTAAAACGCTTATATTATTTTAACGGTTTGCTATACTGAAACTTATTATAAATGTTGCTAAAATATATTCCATGAATTTTAAACCCTACTGGAGTATAAACATAAAAATATTTCGAAATTTTACATTATAAATATTTAATTTTGTATACCCTAAAGAACTAAATAGCAATATATTCCACAGCATGCAGATTCTTACAATTCTTGTGAAATGCATCGTTCAGATTTCCAATGGACCACTAAGAAAACCTTGTTCATAATTTTGTATTCCTATGAATGATTTCCGTATTAATGATTTTTAAACCTATATAAAGAGTTTAAAGATATTTAAACTTTTTTCGAATAATGCTCATTAAATAAAATTAAATGATAAGTTAAACCTTACAATGCGGCGAAAACTGTTGTATTAAATTGCTTAATATACAGAATTAGGAATGGGATGATACAATTTAGCTTTACAATTAAAAAAAAAACGGATTCTAAAATGAATATCACATTAAAATTTAAAATAGCTTAATTTTTACAGAAGCATTAAAACAATTTTCAGTTTAGAAAGTCTAATTTTGAATGCAGCATACCTTTAACAGGAGGCTCTTTTCATTATTCCTTCTGTTCGTAAGAAAATATAACCACCTGCAACTTGCCAATGATTTAGCTCCATAAGCTACACAATTATTTCGAATACACTATTTGTTTTAAGCTGAAATAAAAATAATTAAGAATTTAAGTAGAAATGGGGCCAGGTGCCTGCAAAATGGATCCAATAACTCTCTGCCATCAAATTTTAATATAAACTACAGAAAATGTGAATATAAGTAACATCTCAATTTTAATTTCCTCAATTTCTATAGTTAATGCAGAAAATATTGTTTGTTCACTTCCGAAAAATTCAATATCAACCAGTTCACTGGAAAAGTATGTTTTAGGCCTCGCTGAAAAAGTAAAAAAATATGTATTTTTAGTGAAAGGGCAGAGCGTGTAATTATTTGTGAATGAATCTTTAAAGTCTGTCAAAGGCTAAACTTGGTATCTAAGATATAGATTTTCAAACATATAGCGAATATATTCAAGTAAATTTGTCTATTAAAACTGGCTTTTGCATAGAATATTTTTGAACCTTTTACCTTTTAAAAGTAGTTTCAAGAACTTTTATCATAATAATAAATCATTTAAGTTCATAGGACATTATAAAACATGTAACTTGATATTTTGGGAACAAGTTTTAGTTATTATTGGGGGTGCATTTTGCATAATATCGCATCATTGGCAAACTATAACATATAGATAAATCTTGCTACAGAATAACAAAAATGGAAAACAAGACACCAAGACAAAGCAGGAAGTTTTTCCTTAGGTCCACGTAACATTTTTCTCGTCTCTTTGGAATTGGACCGAATAGAAGTAAGGAAAGCAGTTGCAATCATTTCTCAAGATGGTCAGTCAGTTCCGGAAACGTCTACGTAAAGTAGGGTTCTACAAGGAGGAATCCATATGTAGAATATGCAAGAGGATGAGGAAATTGCCTCGCATTTCCTTTTTTACTACCTATTCCTAGCAAGAAAGGGACTTGATCTTTCTATAGAGTAAAGGATGCCAACATTGTAACCAAGATACTGCAATCTTTCAGGGAATAGATTTTGGGAAACAATGAAAACATCCTTTCCAGTAGGGCTGCACAATAAGCTTTTAGACTAACGTGGGGATATTAGTGAAACTCCAAGGAATTAATCCACCGCAGAAAACACAACTATCACTTTAAATCAAAATTTTGGATAAAGCAATTTTTCATGGCCTACAGCTGTTCCGATATATTCCTAAATACTGTTTCGAATTTTTCAATGTTTTCAAGCGTTTTTAAACTATTTTCGCTGCTCAATCGGTTTTGATAATTTGGAGTAGTACGATACAATTAAGCAACCCGCTGTTAAACATCTGATTATGGATTTAGATTTCGTTACCTCCCTAGTACGTGCAAAGATGAAGTGATTGAAAGAGATTTATCAAAGGTTTATCTCGATTAGCATTGAGTAAGAAAATAAACGTACCTGAAATACCTTCTGTATTAAGTATGGGTGCGTGGGGGAGGGTAAAGCTTTAGCTGTTGCACTGTACCAAACTCCATCTGAATGAAATTGCTTACAGGTGATTCTCAAAACATTCAAAACACACAGTAGTTTATTTATCATATAGTTGTTTCCAACAAATGTATTTTAATCCAAGTATTTAGATACAATTAAAGAAAATAAAAAATAATGGGAATCGTCCATGTCCAGGAAGCTTTCAAGAACATCTTAGTGCCAAGTTCTTCGAAGATACTTAAATTCCAAGTTTGATATTCCAAACTCTTCGTCTTAGGCAGAGGCACAGAAGCCGGCATGCCCACCTTGAGCGTTTTATCTCCGTTTAAGGACTCTTTTACATCGAATTTTTGAATGGAATACTGATACTTTCCTTTTCCTATTATAGGTTTATGGCTAACGGAGAAGGTAAAATACGTGAAGTTTTTACTTGGTTGCTTGAAATTCTCTGTACCTACAGCTTTATACGCATTTGGATTTATATAAGCATATCGTATTGAATCACTAACAAATGTTGTCCCTTACATTTATAGGTCTGAAATTACTCTGAAACCTGAAAGATTTATTAAACATATAAATATATTTTATACAGTTCTCTAGGCGAAGCCTATGCTGATCATCGTCTAGCATACGCAAGATGTGACGAGATGTTAGAGCTCTACATACGCGTAGAGGTAACCAGCTACAGTTATGATTCTTGTAACTATCTTTAACTATCATATTGCTGTCCTAAACTTAGGTTTAGCAAAACCTTATGTATTTTTTACTAGGTGTAGATATAAATGACACAGCCATTTTATGATTATTGGGACTTACTGCATTGATCAGGAAGTGTTGCACTAGATGTGATAGCCACGTCATAAGCATTTTGCACGCTCTCTTGTATTCATAACTTTCGGAACTACATTTTAAAACAAATGAAGATTAGCGCTTTTATCTACCATAATATTCGAGCTTCTCCGTAAGTTGCAGATCTGAAAGTATCTAGGTAATACAGTTACTTTCTAGAATAAGTTGTTTCGCCAATTCCCTATGCCCAGTAATATTTATAACAATTAATTCCCAAATTGTTTTTGGTCGTTTATAATCAGGGCTTTATTCAGAATCCCTATTGGCATTCTATTACGAAAGTTTTTAAATTTTTAATGATAATCCCAAGTACCAAACTGAATACCTATTAAAGCCTTTTTAATATTTTACACAAGTACCGCAAACTACATCAACACAAACTTCTTAAGGCTTGTCCTTGTTAATCACGTATAATAGCTATATTTTTCTGTAGCCGTCGAGATAATTTAAAATAATTTATTTCCTAAAATGCTAGTGCTACACACGAATAAACGTTCTTAGCGTCTAATTTATGCGCTATGACCACGAACCTCTGATGTAGCTGTATTATTTTATCAAGTTGTGCACATTACGCCTGGAAGTTTTGCAGTGGCGTCAAGGCCCTTCTATGTAATTAATAGACACCACACTGGAGAGTTGCTTTCCGGAGAAATCTGTTCTGTAACGCAGGTGTAGCTGTAATAATTTACCTCTTCTCGGGCTGGGGCAGACAGAGATAGAGGGCGTGAGAGGGAAGCATCCGGAAAGAGTCTGTCCCAGAGGACCGTGTTATATATTTCATAGCCCGGTCGCTGTGCAAGACTGGGAGATCTTAATCCGTCAGCTGTTTCTGATCGACTACTTCAGGAGAAATGCTATGCATTTCTGATACCTATTCGCTAGATATGGTTTCGAAATTAGTTACTTTGTTATAAAAATATTTGTCCATCAGCTCAGCATTTTATTTCTAATTTCAATAGTTGGAAAAGACTGAACTTTGGCCAAATGGTAAACGGAGCAGTATTCACTTCAGTCATCAGGAAAGTTCGTTTTCAAATCTTAAATCCAAAATTCATTGCTACTGTCTTCAGTGCTTACTTATACTATCATTTTTTATTTATAGCCGTTGGAGCCCCAAAATCGAACTTATTGTGTGATGAATAACAGAACATATACTAAGCTTAATATTTAGATTCAACATCCTCCAAAGATATGACATGCCTTAACAAAATATTCCATCTCGCGCTACCACATCATGGAAGATTCTTTCAAATTTTATATTTAAAAAAAATTCTAGAGGGTTGCAATTGAAATGTTTCAGATATTACATACCAAATAAAGTACATTTTATATATAGGAATATACTGAGAAGAATTCTTGTTTTGATGGAATGTTGCATACCTTGTATCACTGGTAAACTGAGTGGTAGGAAAGTTCTGTGCCGTGGTGTAGAGGGCTAGGGCAGCATGCCTTGGTCCCTGGACACGGAAAGCAACTCGGGTTCGATCCCACCCATGGGGTGCGGATTTTCGGTTCCGGATATGGGGCCGGTGTCCACTCAACATCGTAAGGGAAGTGAGGAGCTTACGCTAGGTAAGTGGACCTGGTCACGAAAATCAACATTCCGGTTGGGGGATGCCGAGATGCTGACTACATCTTCTTCCCGTATCGGTTGGATCATCGCCCTCCTTTGCCGTAAGTGGGCGTGAGGAAGGCAGCCGGGTTTCTAGGCCTTGGCCTTCTTAGGGATGTCGCGCCAGTGATTAACTTTTTAAGTGGTAGAAAAAGGTGTGTTGCAGAAAATATGCAAATCACTTTCAAATGGGCAATGAGAATTTTTTTTTTGGGGGGGGGGGGGGCGGGGGAATTGCCGTTCCCTAGACACATGTTATGTGTCTTAGATTTGCAGTATTTTGTCATATTTTAAAGCACTAGCTACGAAACATTCAATATCTCTTCGGTGTACTCTGTCCTACTTGTACCTCCTATGAAGTGTATGGTGAAATTATTTGTACAGTTTTTTTAATATAAGGTAGAGAGAAAAATAGCATTTCAAAAGAAAATTTAGTTAAAACAGTCATGAAGTCACACCTTTTAAAAGCGATTTCTTGAGTTATTGCCGTACTATGGTGGGTGTAGCTAAAGTTATCACCAACTCGGAGATGACCAGTCCCTCGTGATATAGAATTCTGATGACAATGGAAGATTCTCAAGAGTCCTTCTTGTAGGTCGTATATACTATAAGCAACTTAGCGGCGAAACGCACAGTAACTAACACCTAAACGTGCTGTGGAAACAGCGACAGTTGCATTATGCTTATGCCAGATCCTTGTGTTTTACCTTTGCCTTATCACACTTATCAGTCACATTCTGAACAACCTCTCGACAGGTACACAAACTCCACGAAAATGATGATCAGTGCACCGGTACCTGTACTGATAACATTCACTAATAACATCGACACTGTAAAATAGCTTACTAATCTCTGTGTCATATAACCTTGCCCCTCTGACATATATCACTCCGCGTGGAACTTCCTTCCCCCTCACCCTAATTGGCTAAATCTTTCGTGCCATAGGCCATAGGCGGTGCCTTCCCGTCACATTTAAACCTGCAGTAAACGTCATAATAACTGCCAGGAAGATAGATAAAATCATATAAATAAGAATGTGAATGCAGGCAAAAATACAAGTTTATAATGAAACTGAGCAATTTGAAAGTGATTGAATGAGCAATGAAACTGAAACAAGTTTATAATGAAGGGGCTTCGGCCTTTTCCGCTGGGATTTTTTAAAACAAGCATACATACCTTGCAAAAATGCTTGTCTTTCAGTCCTAAAGGTCGTGTCACGCCGTACTTGTCGTGTGTCCTTCATTCAACCAAGTCTCGTCAAGGTTAGACTTGTATCTCGGTACAGTCTGATTGTCCTTAAATAACGTCTTCGCCACACAGCAATATCGCCCCTGGAGTGGTAAGTTTTCCCGTTGTCTCAATTTTATGTCGCAATGTTCCTAGGCATCTAACACACCTGTAAGTTCCACTTCTCTCACTGACAAAGACGGATTCTTCTCTGTGAGTGCATTAAACACATGCACCACAATTTTTCGCCGCTTTGTAAAGGTTTTCCCTTACGATGCTTCAGCGAAAACTGGCGGTAGATTCTGCCATTATACATATAATAACTACACGCGCAATAAACGATCAATAAAATAATTTATCTCTCACACTTGGCACAACACACCTTCGAACGGCGATATATGACTAATCCAGTTCAAAACAAGGTCAGTGATAAAAGTCATATAAATAAATATGTCATCACTACCCAGAGGCCTACTTCGGTAGATACGGGTTTGGCGCACCCGGGGTCCCTAGCCAACATTCTCCCTCGTGTGGGCTCCTCATCGTGGCTGAGGGAGGCGGTCAACAGGCCCACCCACGTGTAGGCCGTGCGTGGAGACGATTAGATTCGTTGTAGATTCTTTTCCAGTTTAGAGTTTAGGATATAGTGAACCAAATTTTGAGTAGGTTTTGATTGATTTTGTTTCTGTACGCGTATTTTTAATAAGTTTTGTTACACTTGTATAGTTTTTAGAAAGTTTTATATCTGGCTCTTGCCATAACCAGTCTTTTAAAGGGCGCTGACGACCGCCGCAGTTGAGAGCCCTTATATATATATCATCACCATCACCATACCCCTAAAGCACGTGCCATCGTGTCATATGAAAGGCGGGTTGAGAGCAAAGCAACCACGTCCTTACTTCGTTTAAGAATTAACATGTATTTCAGATAAATCCACTCTGTTGCGTAATATATTTAACTCAAACAGTTACGAAAGTGTAAATTTAACAATTCTCTTCCAACATATAAAGATATATCACCATGTTAATATGTGTTATTTAGTTGTGGTTTGGCCGTTGTTTTAAACCTACCGCTTTTGGGCAAACAAACTCTTCGTGTGTTTGTTTTAAAATTGAAGAAATTCGTGTATTTCTCTTAACATATAAAGGCGCTGTAACATTGAAGTGCTTTATGGTAGAAACAGTGATACATAATCTGTGCTGTGGTGAGCTATGCTGTAAATAGAGCACATCAACACAGCTGATTCAGTTACACTCAAACAGGTCTATTTATTGTAGACAGTGGTTTTTGATTTAGTACGACAAAAGATATATTTCTGGGATATTTACAATATTAAATACTATACTTACTCAAACAATTATGCTTAGTAGAGACTCTAAATTTATGAATAAGGACGTCCCAAGCAGTAATCTATACGAATTGCACACGCTGCAAAAATTCCAAGGTACACATCCACAGCAGTTGGAACGACGTTAAAGAGCGGCAATGAAAGAAATGTATCCTAAACTGTATGTTTTGGACAGCTGTACATGTTTCTGTTATAAGATGTCTGCAATGCGTTACTAGAGTTATATTTCAGGACCTCCAGAATGAGCACAACTTACGACGACGTTCCAAACAATACAAGCAGACACGTGATATATTTTTAGTACTATAGCATTATAATCATCATGTTTAATATACATCTTTGAAAGATTCGAAGCTTTCTGGAAATATACTATATATGAATCAGTTTTATTTAAGTGGACTTTCGTGAACGAAAATTGCCCTTTGAGACGCTGACCTTAAAGACAAAGTTCTGTATATAACTCACATTAATTTTTGAGCCGTGATATGATATAGGCTGTGAAATTGAACTATTGTTACACACACACAGGTACAACACATGTCCATTCCTTAAAAGTACTTTATTTGTCTATTTGCTAGATATGCTGGCAAAATTTCCTGCCAAAGTTCCTTCCCGTTGAAAAGCTAAAGTTTGTGTGGTGTATAATATAGGTTATAAGCAAATTTGGCACTATAACTGCTAAATTCCTTACAAATTTTGGTCATTCTTTCATCCTCAAGTAATCAACTAAAAACGGTAAACTAGCAAATCCGTTTATTTCACGAAGATATTAAATTATATTGTCTTTAAAAATGCCTTTGAATGCCAAAGTGATTGCTTAAATCCTTTAATAGCAATGCCATATGTACGGAATAAACAACACAATAACCTTAAAACCCATAGTATTGTATATATGTTTTCGGAGGTAGGCCTAATGGTATTAATAACGAGATTACAAGAAGAAACCGAAACACCGATGATTAAACACTTAAGTACTTGGAGCCCAGTGCTTTAAATATGGTAAACCTTAAATACAAGTACTAAAATCATTTACAGGGAAATTCGATACCCCGTATTGGCTTTATTCTTCGAACATGGAGTGTTGTTTAACGCTCATCAATGTATTAAGCAAATCTAGCGTCAGTTTATTGCTTATTTGAGTTAATGTTCGAATGATTCAGTATTATTATACTGCTATCCGTTTATTACTACCTATGTATTTTAAAAACTGAAACATAAATTTTGTTATATGGGTTTAATATGTGTTATATAGTTGTGGTTTGGCCGTTGTTTTAAACCAACAGCTTTTGGGCAAAGAAACACTCCGTGTGTTTGTTTTAAAATTGAAGAAATTCTTGTATTTCTCTTAACATATATAGGCGCTGTAACATTGAAGTGCTTTAAATAAGGAACTATTTTTTACCGCACAACAGACTATACCACAACAGCTACAGTGAGAGGTGATTAGGTCACGGGAACGTCAAGAAATACGGGACAAGCTTATGTGAACAAGGATTAACTTACTGTACATCAACTTACTAATAGTTCACTCTTCTAGTCGAACAGATAAGACCCAATAAGAAGCTATCACAGCGCTGATCACCTGAATGTCGATACGTCTCAACGCTCTGTCGAGTAATATATATTATTTGACTGTTTACTCTGTGGTGCTTTAATTAGAATATTTAGTAAGTGATATCTTAGCAATAATGCTTCACAACGAACAAATATATTGCGATCGTTTCAGCATCTCGGTAGTGTGGCAAAATTAATAGAGGATAGCAGACTAGTCTCAAACCTGGACAAACTTGGCGATTGAAAACATCTTCCGGTGTACTACATTTTGAATATCTCTCCAATATAAATCCGTCCTTAATGAATATTCTGCTGGGGCAAGCTATTAAATCTTTTCCTCGTTATATATGGGAGAGGGTGAAAATAGAAAAATAATTTAATTTGTCCAATACATTTAATAAATAACACACGCCCTAAACTAAATACAGGGAGTTGCTGTTTGAGAATGTCAAATTACACTGTTTCTGAAACTTAGAACCGGAATTTCTAACGGTGGTACATGTGTGCATTCCCAAAGTATCAATAAATTTAAAATAGCTTTCTGTAATAACGGCGAAAATCGTAATTTCCTTCAGTCGCTTAATACCATCCGGAGATCTCCCTGGGGCCCGCCTCATTAGCGTAGATGGTAGCGTGTCTGCTCACGTTCAAGAGATCCCGAGTTCCAATCTTGGTCAGGGTGAGTTACCTGGATAAGATTTCTTCCGGTGTTTTCCCTCATTCTGAAAGACAAATGTCGGGTAGCTCTAAGCTCCATGGACCCCGGCCTCATTTGAACAATATTTCACCCACCCCTCCCTGGCGCAGCACGAAACTTCTGCTAACACTAATGTTTGGTGGTACAAACTACCGATAGTAATCGGAAACAGTAAAGCAATTCTATACGGCATGAGAGACACGAAATGGAAGACATGAATTTTAGAAATAGACACTCTTTTATCGACATAGTTCTGGCATTATAAGCTGCTAAATCTTAGTTCATTATTCATATCTGAAACATGTGTACCATGTAGCGTCTAGTTCCTAGGTAATATTTGCCCTTCATAATTTTTAAAAGTTTGTGACGGCTTTTCTGCAAGTAATTGTCATTTCTGTGAAGTAGAACCTTCAGTTTATGAATTTCTTTTAGATAATTATTTTACGCGGACGTAAAACTAATTTACTTTTCCTTAATACATTAATAAGGACTTGTTTTCCCTGAAAATTGTGACTCTTCTTATATTGTTCATTCGTTGTAACATATGGAAAGTACAAGTTGCAATATTATATTTAGCTATAACACCTATCATTTTTATAAATAATTTTAATGTGATACTCATTAATAATTCGAGTACCAACTTAACTACTTCTTAAAAGCACACTTTTTTTAATAAATTAGACTAATTACGACTGAGCATATGCTCATCTAGTAATATTCATTTGATATAAAATTCACTGTTAATGGATGCTCCTTCAGTGAGGACTCCCATATCATTACACACACTACATCTTGTGGTTCCTTGACAAGTCAAATGTTTTAATTCTTTTCAATCGTCTCACTTGACAGTCACTTAACACTTTCACCATTTGGTATTTACGTGTTGTTGCACTCTATTCAAATGGTTGCTGGCTGCCTTTCTAGGTTCTTCAGCTACCGTATTCATTTTAAGATCCGCGTACAAACCATGGTGCATTAACTGCTGCTCTTAGAACTTTATTTTGAAACTGCTGTATACGTTGTACATTACTCTTCTTTGCACAGCCCCAAAGCTGCATTCCGTATGTCCATACTGGTTTTAGCACCTGTTTATATACTAATAACTTGTTATAAAGTTCAAGTACAAAATTTCTCCCAATGAACCAATAAAGCTTCCTTTATTTAACATTTAACTCCTTTCTTTTGTTTTCAATGTGCTTCTTCCAGTTTAACTTTGAATCCAGAGTCATGCCTAGATACTTCACTGCTTGAGCTTGAAGAATTATTTCATTATTTATTTTGGCTGGAATAGTATTTATTTTCTTATTTGTAAAGTTAATATGTACAGATTTACTCTCATTCAGTTTAACACGCCATTTCTTTGTCCACTTAGTGACTTTATTAAGGGCTTTCTGAAGTTTATTTGTAGACTCCTCTTTGGATCACCTACTGCAATTAATGCTGTATCATCGGCAAAGGTTGCCATAGTTATTTCTTCTTCTTGTGGGATGTCCCTGGTGTAAAGAAGGTTCAAGGTAGGACACCTTGTGGTACACAAGCTTCTATATTCCTTAAGCTTGAATATTCATTACCCTGTTTTATTCTGAAGCTTCTTTCTTTCATATATTATTTTAAAATTTGGCAAAACTGACTGGGCAAATCACGCTGAATCTTACATATTAGTCCCTTGTGCCAAAATTTACCAAATGCTTGAGCCACATCTAGAAATACCCAGAACAGATTCTCTTTTCTTCCAATGATCTTTCTATGACATCAACAATATGATCTACTCGATCAATTGTGGAATGCTTGCATCTAAAACCAAACTGGTGTGCAGGTATAAGTTTACTTTATTGAATTATTGGTTTTATTGGTTTTAACAGTAACCTTTCAAATAGCTTAGCAAGCTGTGATAACAGCGATATAGGCCTGTAAGATTCCTTATCAATGGGATATTTACCAGGTTTGAGGATCATTATCACCTCTGCTACCTTCCACTGTTTGGGACATATTTAAGTCTTAATGCTGCATTAATAAAATGCAATAGCTTAATAAGAGCTTTTTCTGGTACTTATTTGAGTACCTGACCTGTTATTAAATCATATTCTGGAGATTTGGCAGCGTGGACACTCATTTTAATTTCTCGCTTTAGTTCACTAAGAGTCACATGTTTGAGTGCCTTTCCTGCTCTACTCTTGCCAAGTTTAGTATCCTCTTCCATTGTTTGACTAGGCAAAGGTTGAAAAATCCCTTCCAGGTAGTTTGCAAACAAATCTGCTTTTTCTTTATCACTTCTAGCCCATATACCCTAATGTCTTATGTGAGGTATTTGGTCTATGGTACATTTAAATTTTCTTGTTGCCTTCCATAGAGAATAATCACTATTTTGATCTGGTGTTAAATCATTCATATAGGCATTAAACGATTAATTTTTAATAACACTAATCATATATTTTATTTTGTTACTAAGTTGATTTAATCGTGTTTTATCCTGTGGTGCACGTGTAATCTGCCATCTTTTACAGGCTTTTCTTTTGACAGCAATTAATTCTCTTACTTCCAGAGGGTAAGAAATAGCACCATTATTAATCTTGAGGGTTTCTTGAGTGTGGTTCCATGCTGCTTATTGGACACTAGCGACAAAGGAATCTAGCTCTTCTTCGAGTTGATATGGTGTTTTGAGAGGGACATGAAGTTCAATAATATTCTCTAATTCCTTTTTAAATCCTTCCCATTTTGCTTTGTTGTTATTTAATCTTTGTAGTCTATGTTTACATAGGTTTCGCTTACTGTTAATATAACCGGAGAATGGTCTGAGAATATATCATAATCCTCCTCTACATTTATATGATTGCTGGAAATTCCCTTTGTTACAAAGAAATCTATTAGGTCTGGCGTTTTGTTTACATTCGTCGGCCAATAAGTAGGCTTTCCTGTTGAAGGTGACGCCTTGGTTTAACTACAGCCTCATACAAGTCCTTTCCCTTCACGGTAGTTATTCTCGAACTCCAATGGGTATGTTTTGCATTAAAGTCACCACCGAGGATTAGGTTATTACCTAATGATCTGAAGAGCTTATTAGTGTATTTTTGCTCATCCAGAATTTCCAGGATACGTGCTAGTGTTTTTTCTATTACTGAAATTTCAGATCTATCGTCACTTAATATTCTTCAATAAGTTTTCTGTTCCCTATTTACAACCTTCTTGGCTGGATTTTCCTCTCTACTACTAGGTTCCCTGTCTGTTAAATCATCTTCATCTATAGCAGAGGCTAGATTGCTATTTCTTTGAGCCCTGTAAGTCTGTGTCTTGGTTTTCATTATTTTATTCCTCCTCTTTTGTAATTCTTTGGCCACTTCGCATCCACGATAGTTGCACACGTGGCCAGACATTGTCGGGCTCTTCATATAATTCTTTGTCTGACTTTATTGGTTGACACTTTAATCGTTTGATTAGCACACGGAGTTTCTACTTAGTTAAAAGGGTCCCAATTTCAACCTTACCTAGGGGAACTACCAGGACAACACCAAACAGAAGCACATATTTTTATCACTGTTCGCTTACTCATGTCAATCTTGATTAATCAATTTTTGCAAAATTTGAAACCCTTCTTATAAAGTAGTAAGAGATTTCCAATCAAATGTATAACATTTAATAAATATAAAACTTCATTACAATTTATAATTTGAGTTTGCAAACATTATAAATGAATAATAAAAGTCAAATTATTAATTATTAATAATTAATGAAAGTCAAAACTAGCTAAATTTTAAAGCAAGTGAAGTGTCCACGACATTTAAACATTACTATGACCATTTTCAAGACATTCTTTGAATTTTATAATGCATAATACTCTTCTAAAATGGGAAGCCATTATTCATTTCTCTTTGTTCTTATCTTTTCTACTTCGTACTTACGGTGAAAACAATTGACTTCAACCAAATATTTGATAACAAGACTCCACCTGAAGTGAATATCATGACTTACTGAATAATATAAAGATCTAAAGACTTAAAACATAAGTTCTATCGGTATGTATGTCTACGAATAAGTATGTCTTTGAGCTCCAAAACTCAAAAATTAAAACTCTTAAACACCAAGGTGGTTAATTAATGGTAATTAATCTTTTTACACCAGCCGTAAGTCGCCACAAACGGTGCGGCGCATCTTATTGTAAATGAGAACCCCTAGTGGCTTACTGGGAAACAAATGAGTCAGTTGGAGAATTTAATTTCATGTTGGCAGGTTGGCCAAGATAAATCGATGGTTAAGAGCAACCAGACGGAGATCCGTGCCTCAAATCCCGGCTATAGGATTGGATATTTCAGTCTGACTCCACCTAACAAAACGTGGTATTTAGTTTAGCTTATTTTCTATTTTTTATTAAAATATTTACCATATACAGCTTCATACTATGTAACATATATGGTATATAACATATATGGTAAATAACAGATACAAAATCTGATATATCTCCACGTTTTCGGAGCTGCATTTCCCATGCTCCATTATAGTTAACGCGGGTTGTGTATATAATGGGTCATAATTATCTTAAACTTGGGATCAAAATTTTGTTTCCCTATATACCTTATACTAATTTTCTTAATTGTTCTCATTTCTTTTTTCCTGTTTTCTTCTTATTTTCATTCTTTAATTTATCTAATTGTACCACTGTCGTGGTGTTAGGGGATTCTTGTTCCTCTATCCTTTTTAAGGTGTGGTCTAAGGAACCTAAGCTTTGCATCCGATAGATAACCAGGATAGGTGATCAGCCCAATGCCTGTTGTGAAGGTGAAGGAAATGGATGATATATATGAGAGTGAGATGAATTATAGAAAAGACGATGGAGTAATTGGTGAAACGCTGACAGGGGAAACCGGAGGACCCGAAGAAATCCCGTCCCAGTGCCATGCCCACCACAAATCTCACTTGCGGTAATCTGGGATCAACCCGGGCCGCCTTAGTGAGAGCCAAACGGTCTGACCACTGCCATGGCGCTGTCTGTTTCCTGTTTTCCATATCCATTTTTGTCTCCCTTTGTCAATAAGTTTTTCAACTTTTAATTTTATTATCTTCTGACTTTAAATTCAAAGTTATTTTGCATCTTATTTCATTTGATATGTTTTCCCCCTTATGCAAAATAATTCACTTCTCCAATATTTTGTTTTTTAACAATCAAAATATAATGCCAAATAATATTTTCATTTTCACACTTTGGACATGTCCTCTTAATATATCCATTCCTTACACCCCTTAAGTATATATTACTCCTGTTCTAAGCCATGCCAACTTCCCTTCCTACTTTATCCCGGATTTCGATATATTTGTCGCTGCACCAAAAGTTTTTCAATGTTTTATATAATTTCACACACCTTTTGCTAATAAGATTAGCCCATATTTCTTGTTTTTCAATATTTTCATTTCTTGTTTTTACTTATTTCGGGAATCCCTTTTCTAGTCTTTCATTATCTTGCCATAATGATTCCATACCTATTTGCTGTAAAATCTTTTTAATTTTACTTATCGAAGTCTCTCGCCCCTTTATTCTTTATTGTGCTAGGTAAAATGTTTAACATTCCCAGGATAGAACACGGTGATCTGCAAAATGTTCACTTTGAACAGCCCTTTACTTTGAACGTATTTCCATTTTACTTTTTTTTAAGCTGTTCTAAATATTGAAGCAGCAAGTTGATGGTGGCGAACATTTCCACGTTCACGCTATGGTTTGTAATGAATAATATGGGTAGCTCAGGGTTAAGCAATAAGGTTTATCTCAGGGTATGCGTGGATATGTATGAGTAGGTTAGTTTCAATGACATTGGAGTGCCCGTTTCAAACTGGTTTAATGACTGCTTCTTTTTATCATTACATTAAACTCGAAGTTGCCGACCAAGGGTTACCAATATCACTGTTCAGAGTTACTGTATGTGAAATGCTTATTACTCGATAAGACTTCGTTCTTTCTTCACGTACATATGAACCGACAAATATCTTCTCTTATCGCTTCTGGTCTGCCTTTGACCAAGACAGAAGAAAATGACTGCCCTAATCGGCTTACTACCGAGGACTGAATGTCCTCATACTGCGCGTGGGTGTGTGTAACTTTCACTTTCTCGAAGCCCTTTATACACACAAAGATTCCCTTTGTGACTATTTTGTCCATTGTGATTATTAGGGGTACGGAGAATTCCTATTCAGAGTCAAGTGCTATCCTTTAAAACACTGCTAAGGACACTGTTTCCTGTTTCTTTTGATAAAACAACTATTCAACCCCGTTACTATTCGACTCAACTGCACCTGCACGCATTCCACACTAATATACATTCCTTTGAAATCCATTACGACTCTTTATACATTGCATCCCTTAATTTAATATCAATATTTTGATTAAAATGTCATGTTTAATATACTTTTGCTCCAAATTACACTGTTAGCTTGAACTTTCTAGGTTTAGCCTCTGAAATCCTGTTCACTGTCAATGAATATCTTTAAATAAGTGAGATAAACTTGTACTACATAAACATGCTAGCTAAAGATGGTCTGTCTATATTTTTTTTCTCTCAAATGGTAAGTTAGCTTAAATTTTAAAATTTTAAGTGCTTTATTTGTAGACTTTAATTACAAGGAAATTTACTATAAAACCAAATGCTTAAATATCAACTAACAAGAAGCAGATTAGAGGAGTAAGGTAGGAATGTCATGGGAATGCAACATCAGATTTTTTCATATATTTAGTGATAATTACTTTTACCCGAAGTTCAATTTTATCTATCAGTGAGAGCAAAATTATGTGTCACCTTGCAATACCCTATATATTTAAGTACTTTAATCATGTAAATTGCTCAGCAATCATAATATCGTTTACACGTATTTAACGGTATTTTTTCAATCATTAGTAAGAAAGGTAAGTGGTGATAACGAGTTAACCAGTATCAGGCATTATACTTATCGTAAGGAAAGCTACGCTATAGCGTTCTTGGGTGTCAAGCCGTTAAGCATAAAACACTCCTAGCGGAATGTTTTCTCTTGCGTGTTGTTCCCATGTTATCGATGTAATTTTCTTTCGTCCGCTTAACACTAGAGTGCAAATTGCTTTGGGTTGAGGATTTCGTGCACGATATGGGCTCTAGAAGGTTTTATAACGAAAAAAAAGATATATTTTGACTGTTTTTGTATCTTATTCACGAGAAAATAAAATGCAAATATATAAAATTATATGCAGAGCTAATCTGGGTATATCACGAAGCCAAACGGTTTATCTCCTTTCTCTTATATGTTGGGGTCAAACCTTATTTAATGTCAAAAACATGCACTAAAGTGATGCAGTTTACGCTATATAGTATTAAATACTGTAACCGCAGTATCAGGCAGAGATTACGAGGCGGCGATAATTAAAAAGGAAGATAAATGAATAAAAATGACTTGCTAGGCTAATATAAAAATCATGTTATAAAAATATGAAATTAGAGTGCATAGATTAATGATTAAAATAGCGGTTGACTTAATGAATAAGAAGGGAAGAATATAATTTAATATAACATATATACTAGCATCCGGCCAAGAAAGAGAAATTTTTCTTGTAAAAATCTGTACACGTCGCAGAGACAGGAAGGAAGTACCGTTAGGTTCTTTGTGCTAGGAAAAGTTCAATGTCTGAGAACTATAGTATACTTTCCGCCAGGAATGTTTTGGGACAAAGGGGCTTTGAAAATGCAGTTGAGCATGAACGCTAAAGAGATTTACTTTGCTGATTTGATAACGATGTATATCAATACAGACAACTCAGGGTAGGCGTTCCCCAAGTCAGGGTGGGCTGAACGTCAATGAGTTAGATGAGTTTTGCAAACCAATGCGAAAATTCGAAATAAATGAGAAACCAATAATAATGTAACATTTGAGAAGCGTGAGCTAGTTTGGTCATGTGATAAAGTTAGAAAGGAGCTCAGAATAAGGTTCGAAATGAATCGTGAAGTAAGAGATACTTACTTAAAAGGTGATATTACGACAAGAAGGACGTGTTCATGTCCATTAAGAAAAGAAGCGAAGATTTACAAGTCTGAAATGTAGGGAAGTTAAGAATAGCCCAACCAGCGTAAGTGGAAGCAGCATTAGAAGTTTATTACAGCAAAGTAGTCGCCGTATAAAGAAGAAATAGAAACCGCGTGGAAGTAAATTTAAACAAGTAATCCAGGGTTTCAAGTAAAATTAAATTTATGTTAGGAATTTTACTAACAGGTGGTCACCGATCCAAGTCGATAAGCAAAATTAGTAGGAATTAAACCAAATAATTGTGCAACAAACAAAGTGTTTATAATACGACTGAGTAGCCAACAACTACCAAAATCCATTTCCTACAACCATTCACCTGAGGATAAGAAAACTCGTAGCTCCAATTAGAACCCAATCAATTTAACACTGGTATGCGGGTTTGCCGTAATACATAAAGTTTTAAGTATTTACTCGTTCAGGATAGCAAGGCAATGAATGAATGCATATAAGTATTTCAGTACTTCTACTCTTCCAAATGTCACAGCCTTCGAGTCCGAGTTGGTTTCTCGTTGAAAACCAGTTTTAGATGTGTCCATTTCAAATGCGCTTGCTAGGATTGGATGAGTAAATTACTTGTACGTCCTTTAAAATAACTATTATATACCTATACATAATGTGTAATGTAGAAAACTGATTTCTATGCAAAGATCAAGTACTATTATATTCATTATATATAATGTTACAATTGATTTTCACACTCTAAATTTAAATTATGTATTTAATTTCATTAACTTTATTAAAGTACTGATATAGAAAAATCAATTCTGCCATGCTTATAATTGCCTTCATGATAATTTCTTACAATGCCCTCAACATGTAGGTCCTGAATTACATCAACGATGTTGGTGTTGATGCCGTTGTAGTTGGTAGTCATCAGTTAACTATTCTAGTTGAATTGTGTCGATGTGGGAAATAGTTGACTGTGTTGTCTGTACTAATTTATATTTTGGCCCTGCATTCTAATTTGTTCAGCTAGAAGAGAGATCACTCTTCTTCTTGACCAGTGTACGAGAAAGAACTTGTCAAATGCTTTGCTATTGTATTGTGTATTACGGAATGCTAAGTATTATAACGTGTCAATACTTACTTTTTCCTGACGAAATTGTGTTTCTTATTTCAATCACGGTTTAGGTCTAAGCTTGCTCCAGTTTTAAAGTTCCGTCAGTGCTTGATCATCTGATTGTTCTAAGCTGATCTTCGTTCGTGTGACAATCCTTAACATTTTATTCATTTGTTTCTGCCTTTAATTGGGCCGCGCCGTGTCTCAGTGGTTAGACCACTTGGCTCTCACCAAGGCGGCCCGGGTTCGATCCCAGGCGACCGCAAATGAGATTTGTGCTGGACAACACGGTGCTGGGGCGGCTTTACTCCGGGACCTCCGGTTTCCCCCGCCATCTCATTCCACTGGTGCTCCATCTTCATATAATAGAAATTGAATTGTACATCTCACTTTAGATTCTCATATCCTCATTCCAAAGATGGTGTTCTCTTGTATAGTCTTAGATCGAGCACAAGAATCCCATTTCAGCTGTTTTAGGTTTGCTTTTAAGTTTCCCTTTTTATCCGCTTTTCCTCCATACAAAGTGAAGGTTATAGCCGTAACGTAATGGTCTCTCATTTCTCACTATATTTTAAAAGTCATGAGAAATTGTACCCCAAAGATCTTGAATCTTGTTAATTTTTTGTTATATCACTTTCCTCGCCGTGTGCACAGTTGCATCCTAAATCTAGAAATGAGACATTTATTCTGCTTGATCTCTCCTATTACGCTTGATCTTACGGGACCATCGTCATGGATTGACGATGCCTTTCATTATCTAAATATAATAACCAACTTGTATTGTTTTAAAATGTTTCCTTTATTGATATTGGGCATTTTTATTCTTCTGGGTCAAACATTAATGCCACATCGTCACATATAATACGCCCTTCGATGTGTTTTGTTTCCGGAATTTGTTCCTTTATACGGCAAACTAATGATATCGTTACTGTAACAGTTAACATGGAATTGAGATAGAGTAACCATATCTGAAACAATTTATTCCTTCTTAAGGTGTTTGCTATTAAATGTTATTTTATTTTTTGTTTTTTCATATATACTTCTAAGAGTCATTATTAAATGCTTAGGACAGTCACTTCCCGTACAATATTACAAAATTTTGCTAAGTCAAAGGATACCACACGGCTTCCGTAGTTAAACTAAATTTCGCTATAATGTGTATTAGTATAAAAGCATTCACCAAATGAATTATATTAAAAAATAAGTAATTTTACTGTATAACCAATTTATCTCGCTTAATAATTTCAATCCGGTAGAATGTATGCACATATTTAGTAGATAAATCTTGTGCTAAAGTTTGTGTACTTCTGTAACGTGTGTGGTAGTTATGTACCGTTCAGACGTTCCATCCACTGTAACCTGCATGTCTTATTTTGATCTTAAACAAGAATTTTCATAAACATTAAGTGTTCTTTACTGCATTTTAAGAAAAATAATATTGACATCGGATTTTAGTTAATTGATGGAAATTAATAATTTTTCACACTAGCCGTATATAGGCTAAGGTTTTTGATGGATAGAGTCAACATGTCAAATGGAGAACTTAATGTCAGGAGGGCACGTTGACCATGGTAGCTTAATGGGTTATAGCGACTGAACGGAAACCAGACTATCCGTGGTTTAAATCCCGGCCGTGGTATTGAATTGTTCATGTTGACTCTCTCCATTGAGATCGGATGTTCGAAAAATGCCATACAAAATAACCATGGTAAAGGGAAACCAGGTAATCAAAAGAGAGGTATTAACTTGATAACCATTAAATCATTATAAAGAAAACCAAATAAATTAACTTAAGTATTTTTAGAACAGCATTTGCGAGTAAAATCTCCATTAAAACATCTTTAAAGGAGGTCTTTTTTTTTTTTTTTTTTTTTTTTTGTATTTTACATCCTTCAACGTTAAGTCATATCGGACGATGAATGAAATGAGTGAAATGATGTTCAAATGTCTCCAGGGTCCATGGAGCTTAGAGCTACCCCACATTCGTCTTTCACGATAAGGGAAAACCCCGGAAAAACCTTATCCAGGTAACTCACCCTGACCGAAATGTTTGTGTGTGTGGTGTTTAACGCCCGCTTTTACTACATACGGCACCGCAGGCGGTGACACTGATGATACATGAGATGAAGATGGAGCACAGGTGGAATGAGATGGCGGGGGAAACCGGAGGTCCCGGAGAAAACCCGCCCCAGCGCCATGTTGTCCACTACAAATTTCACTTTGCGGTCGCCTGGGATCGAACCCGGGCCGCCTTGGTGAGAGCCAAGCGGCTAACCACTGAGCCACGGCGCGGCCTTTCCACCCTGACCGAGATTCGAACTCGGGAGCTTTTGAACGTGAGGCAGACACGCTACCATCTACGCTAGCGAAGTGGGCACCTATTATGTTAAACACCAGCTTTGCTAATAATAACTGTTACCTATGTGCACACATAGACAAAGACAGCGGGATTCGAGCTTTATATTTTAGGAATCGGCAACATAAAATGATAATTAAGATGTCTGCATTAACCAATAAAAAGGCATAGGTGAGTAAACCTTAGGATGGATACAGAGGAAACGTGGATATTCGATTTATAGTACATGCATTGAAGTTATATTTATAAACTTATGAACCTGGGTAAGAAAAGATCTATATGCCGAAACATTTGACAAGAAAGAAATACTGACGCTGTCATCCGAGTGCCAATCTTAAACGTTTGAAAGAAGCATGGGGAAAATTGAGCATGGCTAAAGTTCCACTAATATTAATGGTCAAGTTTGTTCAGCGGTTCCTCGCACACCTCATTTGGAAAACAGGATGAGCAAACGGAGACACGAAGAATGGCAGTTTGTCATGCGCTAAATTATGCGAGAGTAATAGTATATAATGCTCTCATTAATGTACTGCGACTATCCAGTGTTCTGTCACTACACCTTCTTCTTGATGTAGCGGTGTAATGAAATACACATAACAACTTTTCTGGATGGTGGATCTACTGTAGATCTGAATCCTGAACTGTTTAATTTCTTACAGAAGGGCACTTTCCGTGTATCACAACAATAGTCACAAATTCGCTCGGGGAACAGCACTTCATACCGCACTAAACGCACCCAGAACTCACTAACTCATACTAACTGGCTCACTCACAAAAACTCTTGCTTATATACTCACTGGAAATCTCCATAGAACCTTCTACAGATCACGAGATTAGAAGAGAAAGGAAACATCCCGAGTCCGTCATCTCTCGATAGCGTTTGTGATATGTATGCTGGGCGAGAGTGAATCATCCCTTCGCTATCTCTTTCTGGCCAGTGGCTTGGCAATCGATCAACAGATTGCTATTCATTACAGCGTTATATTACCCATTGCGTAAGACAACGGTTGGCACTCATACAGCTTCATCATCACTCAGCATCTTGTTTGTAATAATCCTCCATGTAGCACACAACATCGCAATTCTCATATCATAAATAAATATCTGCTATTAAAACATTAGATCACAACGATTTATAAAGCAAATAGCTTCAATGCAAGTGCAACAATTACCTAAATATTTGGATATTTAGTTAATCACTATTTTAAAACTATGAATAAGCCTAAGCTAAAGGAATAAACAATACATTTAATTTAAATTAGTGTGAACCACCTGCTTAGTTTTGGCTCAACATTCGAATTAGAATAAATTATACATGAATGAACTAGATAAATTTTACATTGCACCTCAAGCCTTTGTTCTTATACTACCTAATGCTTACATTCTTTTGTGCTTTATTTGTCTATGGAATAACGTCATGAACATTTGCGTCGGGATGAAAGTCAAGAGGCGAAGTGCATGTGTAAACACTTTGCTGGATGGAAAACAAACAAGACTGAGAGGAAGAAAAGGGGAACCGTAATTTAGCACCACGGCTTAAAAAGCAACGAGCCAAGAGGAAATTTGCCCATAACTTGACTTATGATCATACACAGCGACGCCAAACGTCCCTTCACCCTCCTTTCTGATCGCAGAGCCAGCTGAAAGGTAAAGAAATAACTTTCATCTCGTTCCTTCTCCTGTCACAACAAGAATAAACACGTTGGAAACTTAAAAACATTTTACATCTCTCACATAAAAATGCAGGTTAGTATTTTTTCCCTTCTAAAGAAAGAGAGAAGCGAAATATTTAACGTTAGCTCCAGTGCAAACTTTCAGCAGCAGTTTTAAACTCATTTTCTGTAATAGCAGCTTTCTGTAACAGGAGAGAAACACGAAATATCTTTGGCGTAAATTTAAAATTCCATTCCGTTTTAGTTTTACAGCTGATAATGCTATATTATTTCGAAGAAAAGTTTGTAAACTTTAATGGCCCTGACAGTTGATTTCGCTCTGAATAATTTAAGTGGACTGTATAAGGAAGAATAATTTCATGCAGATGCAAGAACGTAACAAGAAAAGTTAATCAAGCCGTGAGAAATTACGTTGAGCAGAAGGAATGAAAAGCGATTCCTAACTCTCTATCTTCATGGGTTTCTGAATAATTTCCTAGACTTCTTATTAATTAGTGTAATTATACTGTAGACTTTAGATTGTCTACTAGTAGACTGCCAAGCTTGTGGGTTTAACTCTGTTTCATACCGTACATAAGTACACAACGAATCACCTTCGACTCCATCTGGTTCGAAAGGTGGCAAAGAATATAACGAAATATGGTTGAGTTTCTATCCACATGTGCTCTTGAGAAATGCTCATTTACTCTTCGAGTATTCACAATTTGACAGTCGAATCATTGAAATCAGAAACATTGACTGGTAAGAAAAGTAATTATATAAATAAATGATGAGATAGAGATAATTTTAAAAACTGGTTTCCTTATGATCAAATTAAAGCGGTTATTTCTTTTTAATTTACGTCCTCCAACGTTAAATCATATCGGACGATGAATGGAATGGATGAAATGATGCTCAATGAGTCCGGGCCCCATGGAGCTTAGAATTACCCGACATTCGTCTTACAGGATAAGGGAAAACCTCGGTAAAAACCTTATCGAGGTAACTCACCCTGACCGAGATTCGAACTCGGAGCCTCTTGAACGTGAGGCAGACATGCTACCACCACGCTACCAAGACGGGCTTAAAGCGGCATGTAGGAACTTTGTCAGAAAGAAGCCATTAGCTACACATGTTCCGTAATAATAATAAAAAAACAATTGGTTAAGTGAGAATAGCTAAGACAATTAGACGTTCCAATGAATCCACCAGGAATCCATTAGCTTATGGTTGTTGTTACCTTGAACTCAGTGCAACACAGCAATCCACATTTCTTGCATTCAGAGAAGTAAACGCAGCTATAGACACTAAAAGATGAAAAAATATTCCTAGATTTTATCAAATATTAAATAGGTGGAACGGATAATAAAATGCTATGTATTTCTAAATTTGGAGTCTTTTCTTTCTTTCATAAAGAAGTATTTCATTATGATTATTGATAATCTATAGCCTTAAAATGCGCATTCAATTAGATATACTTGGTAGTCCCCGCAAGAAAATTCTCTGATTAGTATTTCAGTGAATCAACTTACGCTTCTCGCTGTTATTACGATGACAACTTTTCAGTCATCAGAAGTTTGTAGGGTGGGTGGAGGGAGCTTGAATTGCGTGCGGGTTACCTCAGGTATAAACAGCAAACATTGAATCGAGCGCGCACTTGAATTGCATGCCGGGCTGTCCTTTGATATCCCTTTAATAGTTGGGACTGAATAGTCGAATAAGTGAGTGTTATTTGCTGTATTCAAGACTGTGCTGATCTCACCTTATCTTCAATAAAGTTAATGAAGAATTTAAATTTAAGTTTCAGTTATAAAACGGTATATATGGACTTCGAAAAAACTTTACATAGAAATTCTGCAAACTTACGGGGATGGAGGTAAATTTAAGCTCGGACAATGTTGATGGAGGAAGATTCAGAATGGTCTTAGCACTGTTTATAAGTAAATGGATTCTTATATTGATGATTTCCTGAAGCTATTTTTCGATATTCCGTACCTAAGCCCCAACTAAATGGAAGACTGTTTTACAATGACATCTTGACAATACAACCCAATATTAGGGGAGTGCAGGAATTTTGTGATTAAATTCTGGAAAGTAACGTCATGCATTATAACTAATTTTCTCCAAATTTATGGGCTGAGTTTTCGTTCACTTGCATGCGTACAACAAATTCATATTAATCCTTTCATGCACATTTAAACCGTTTGTTCTATATCTCATATCCTAACATGTACCAGCTTTTAACATCCTGAAAAGCATTCAAGATGAAGATTATTTAAAAATACGTGCTGAATTAGTTATTAGACGACCAGCAATTCGAAGACGAGAAACTGATATTCATAAAAATCTGATGGAACTACAAAGCAATGAAATGACACCATAACAATTCATTAAAAAGTATGTTATTATTCGCTCACTTTCTTCTCTGTCAGCCAGCCAGCTGAAAAGGTGATTACATATCAACGTTTCGGGAGTGTGCATCTTTCCCATCATCAGGATATTTATAAAATTCTATAACCACAAATGAAATATTGGATATAACACAGCTATAAACAAAGACAAAACACTGCCAAAATTCGCATTACTAAACAAAAGACTGCTTTCAGGAAATTAAATGCCAGGTCAGGAAATGGCGTGAGTATAGAAAATTCTGTCATAGAAACGTAACTACTTAACTTCATTATCAAGCTGTATTGATCTTTGCTTCTTAATTCTAAAGTTTCCATTTTTAAGGCCGGTTTCCAAGAGGAGCTGAACTGAAATCCATTAAGCGTGCTCCTTTCAGAGGAAATCGCCAAAACCTCGTTAATTCTCCGCTTCCAGTAACTGTTGCATTTTGCCAAGATGGTCCTCTTCCGAAAATTGGCTCTATGGTCGTTATCAAAACAATGCTCTGCCAGCCCAGACTTCTCAGGTTGCATTAAACGCTTAATCGTGATGTTGGATTTCAGTTCAGCTCCTCTTGGAAACCGGCCATAAAACTGGAAATCCGTAGAATTAAGAAACAAAGATCAATACAGCTTGATAATCAAGTTAAGTAGTTACGTTTCTTTGACACGATTTTCTATACTCACGCCATCTCCTGACCTGGCATTTAATTTACTGAAAACAGTCTTATGTTCAGTAATGCGAATTTTGATAGTGTTTTTTCTTTGTTTACAGTTGTGTTATATCCAGTATTTCATTTGTGGTTATAAAATTTTATAAATATCCTGATGATGGGAGAGATGCACACTCCCAAAACGTTAATATCTAATCATCTTTTCACCTGAGTGGCTGCTCGAGAAGAAAGTGAGCGTATTCGTCGCCAGGAAAGCTTCAGGTCTTATTTTATGTTATTATTGTCTGCCCAAAGTTTGAAGAAGTTGCAAAATGTCGAATAATACCAGCCTTAGCTTCTTTGAAAGGCTGAGCTGCCAGTCATTACTTCTATAAATCACACAAATCGTAAACACCGGTTACCAGATACTTATATAGTAACCATTTCTAATGCTTAGACTAAGATAGAGCTTAATCCTACATGCTGAAACAGTCGGCAGCGCCTTCAAATAGCCCACTTATTATCTTCAAATTTATAAGCCAGAAGAAGTAGTGTTTTCTATTCTCACATCCACCGACGTATAAACTGAGAAGAAGAAAAAGATTCTTACAATTCATCAATATACTTTACAATACCAATATAAAATACAATAATACTTTAGCAGCCTGCAGCAGAAAGACGGATACATCGGAAACGGCATATAAAGAGTTGCACACAGAGATCTTAATTATCATTCCATTCTTACTGGGCTGCTTTCTCCTTCTGGAATATTATCTCTAGATATCCTTATAGTTCTGTTAGGTGTATTCATAAAATATAACTCCGTTCTTCTATTAGTTTTCATATTCATGCAACAATGTTTTGTGTTCTGCTATGTTGTCTGATATCTGTTCCTATCAATTGCTTAACTCTAATATTTTTCTTATGTTTTGGCTACTGTTACTTCCATATATATTACTAATGGCTGTTATAGTTATTAAGATTGGAAATTAATTGTTCTTTCACACTGGCCATGTCTAGGCTAAATTGTGGAAACGTAGAGTCAGACTGAAGAATTCAATGCCACAGCTGGGATTTGATCCACGAATCTTCTAGTCTCAGTCCAGCCACTCTAACCATTGAGCTACTATGGCCAACGTGCCGATATGACATTAAATGACATATGCCAATTTAATATCATATTGGCACGTTGGCCATAGCAGCTCAATGGTGCTGATTACGTCATCAAAGTTATAAAATCTTATACTCCTTATTCTATGTCAAATAACGTACTCACTTTCTGATCTGTTAAGTTATATTAAATCCTTCCGCTCAGTAATTTTTAAAAACTGGCGAACATGTATTTTTGCAAGTTCCCTATTTCTCAGTGTACCAAATTCTAAGCACCTGAACCTTGACAAACTTTCCTATTTGCTGACTTCACAGGAACAAGGTAACGCTTTCAATGAAGTTGTACTCACTGACAAAACAGCGACGTATCCTACTTATATTATGCATTGATTTAAAACAGGCAAATAATTTATTGCCATTAGTTGTCGACCTATGTATTGTCAGTTCTTTAGTGTTATCAGTGTTTCAGCCTCTCCACCATGAAATGCATCTTTGCATACGTCCCTACTACTGCATTGCTATACCTACAAAGAAACGTTTTGTAAATGTTTATCTCCATTAATACAAAGTAGAAGTAAAAGCTCTACTCGAGTAAATAGAGAAAAAGATGTGAATATGCACGTAAGTTTATTAAGTTTCAGTTGAGTTCACTTCGTTCTTCAACACACCACTTAAAAGGTCACGCGTAAAATGACAGTTAAATAACACCGGAAGTGTTGGCCTCGGCATAGTTGCAATTTAGGCAGGGAAGGGAAAGTTCTTGTAGGACTTCCCACCTACAGAGCAAATACCTACCACTGGGGTGGAACGCGAAGTCAGTGTAAATGTCGCTACTAGCACTACGGATATTACCGAGCGAGATCGCTTCGTGGTTAATATACCGAGTTCGTATACGGCAACATCCATTCTGAACATATAGGTATTTTCTCGGAGTTCCCCCGTATTGGCAACGAAGTTTTAGTATCATTTGTTTTGATCACCCCTTTATTGTACATCATTTTCGTCATCTTCGTAGCTACTCAAGGAGAACTTTTCTGCGCCAATGATGAAAGCCTATCGCAGCTGTAAAGTGAAAGTGAAGTCCAGTGAACCACGGCCTTTTAGTCCGAGACCTTTTATTGAACAAGACGCCAGCCATGACAGCCTTAGTTTATTACTGTTCTACCTCTTAAGGACACGAGTTGTACAGAAAGCATTCCGAATGAAGGGAACTTCCGACATTTCATTAATTGTTCATGAAAATATCTTGAAAGTATGCCATTTTTATTATTACTGTCAGAGGCATTTATTTGAGAAAATGCTCCAAAATTATTCCATGCAAACGGCAACCTAGTAAATCAGATTTTCTTGAAAATCTTTGTGTCCCACCTTGGAAGCAGCAAAACTTATATACCCCGACTTTTCGTTTACAGATTATATTAGGACTTCATTATGTAGGCCAGCATGCTGGGCCCATTCTGCCTATGCTCCCAAGTAGGGCAACCCCGGGAGGAAGGATGAGGCCTAAGGGGACAGATGGCGGCCGACCTTAGAAACCACGACAGTGCAGAGGGCATGGTCCCTACAGTTTACTTAGATACTTCCCCCGACAGGCGAACGCAACAGACACAAAAAGCCCGAGATCTTGCTCTTCAGCAAGACCTCCGCCTCCTTAATTCGGGAATCTGGTTCCTATTTTAAATACCAGATTGTAGTTCCTTCTTTATTTGTTTCCTCATACAATTTGTAATACAATTTTGATTTCATCTTAAGAGTAAATCTTATATCTAACTACATATTTTCTTAATACTATTACAAGACTTAATACTACTACTTATACTAATACTTAATTCTAGTTGTCAAATCCGGGTGTGTTATTGGTTCCCCATGTTGTGTCTTTTATGTATTTTATCCTGGCTTTTGTGGAAAATTCGTTGGCCAATTTATTCAGCCAAGTCTGCAGTGTCGTACTATATCGTAGATGGATCGATTTTGTACATAGGATAAGGCTATTGTTCTTGTTGTTGCTGTCAATGGCATTCCCATACCGCATGATCTGGATCCTGTTGTGCACCGCAACTGCAATCTGTGTTCTGTGCTAGGTTAAATCTATGGAGATATGTTTGCTATGGTCCATGGCCTGTTAGGTAATGTATAAGCCCCCTGGACGGTTGTAAATGTTTCATTCTTAGTCTGTCTTCTATATTGGTCAGGATGTCATAGGTGCGTCTTCCAGTCGTGCTCATGCCCCATTCCTGTTGCCACTCAGATACTAGAACATCGTAAATTTCGATTTAATCTCTCACTTCTGCCCCAGCTAGTTGTGCAACTCACACGTTATTTTGTCTGCGGAGCCAGTAGCCTGCCGCTCTTCTTCGTACCTCTAAGTCCAGAGGTAGGAGTCCTAGTGTGACTAGGAGGGCGTCAGTTGGTGTGGTTGAAAATGCTCCTATAAGCATTATCAATGTTGCTCTTTGTAATCTTCTCATGTTTCTGGCTGCTGTTTGCAGCTGCAGTCTGGGACCCCAAGCACTAGCTCCCCTTCTGCGGGACGGCAACGAGCCCAGCAGCCAAGCCCCAAAGTTCCAAGGCAGGCGATCCTAGCCCCAATGGTCCCTGGCTGGCGGTCCTGAAATGGTCCCAGCAGAGAAGCGGAGACCGGCAACTGACCTACCAGAGGAGGAAGTAGTTTTCCTCAGAGCATATCATCTTGCCATTCAGCGCCAAGACACCGGCCGACACTTCTACCCTTAAAGAGACCATCAGATGAGCGATGATGTGAAATGATAATGGAGATGAAATGGAGGGGCAGGAAATTCGGGGGATGTAATTAACCTACCAAGCATTCGCCTAGCGAGCCGGGAACCCCCGAAAAATCCATGAGTCAGGTAGGTCGGCCACGGGAATCGAACCTGGGCCTCCCGAATGCGGGTTAAAGACACACGCACATTTGGACAATTTTCTAGAATTCTCTTTTTTAGATTTACGGACTCCAAAAGGTTTATTTCCTATGAGACTCGATATCAAAGTTTTGGGTAGATTGCAATACTTTTCCTCTATACCATTTATTATAATTAAATTAAATGGTATATAAAGCGTCAGGCAGTGGTATTTTTAATAATATATCGAACCTTTTTATTGGTAGCGTACTGATATAAAACTTCTTCAAAGGAGTAGAAAAATTCAAATTTTCCCATGCAATGAAAACTCTGAAACGGTTTAAAGGAACAAAAACCCTATTTATTAATTATTTACAATCATTCGTTTTTATTCTTTTATATAGCGGTAGTGCTCTTAACATCTTTGCCACTGCTGACAATGCTTTTTGAAAAGTTAGTACTAAATTGTCACTAAATTATCTTTATGGTAAAATTCTAATAAACTATTGAAATTTATGCGACACATTAGAACATATCGTGAGGAATCACATTTGAAATATTTACATTTAAAGGTGTACTACAATGGAATCTTGTAATAATATATTCTCTCTGGCTACGCAATGGATTTTCCTTCCAACTGCGATACTGTGATTTCAGCAAACATTCCACTCCGATAAACCACATTCATGTGGGTGATGATCCTCTAAGCCGAAGAAGCAGCCCTGCAGCATGTGAGATAATGTTTTCCAGATCCCATATAGTTCTGTCGGAAGTACCACAACATCGAGAAAACAGTCTGGTCACTTCAGTCCCCGAGGGAGAACGTCGCTTGAGCACTCGGATAAGCATTTGGCTCTCCAAACTACTTCCAAAACATTGCTTCCGCTGTCGAATGCTGCTCGATTAACTTCGATAAATCGCTAACAGACAACTGCTTTAGGAGTTATTGAACGCTTTAAAAGATATTGGAAATTCCTTTCTTTTTCTCAAGTAAAAGCCATTTCAGCATGTAGATTTTATGGATGCTAAAAAGTGGTGTTCGCTATTTTATTACCAAACAAGTAATGAAAATACGCTTCAATTTTTCATTATTTGTCTAAGACATCAGGATCCATTTCTTCAGCGTCTGCCACGAAGTCCAAAGTAGGAATAATGGAATTAATATGCATTTAACTGTCAATATATTGGGAGAACTTAAACTGTGTTAACCATTTATTTGTGCATTTCCTACTTGTATTGCCTATTATTTAAATAGGTATATGGGAGTAAGTTTCATTTGATCTTAAATCTTATTGAAAATTTTAAGTCTAATGTTGTTTAATCTAAATTATTTGGCAGGATTAAGGTTTGACATCAAACTTTTATAAGAATTAAGTAGTAATGTTGAAATATGAGTATCTGTTACAACAATCTGGCAGAAAACAATTGCTTAATTTCCGTTGAAATCACGTATGATAAGAGAGAAGTACGCACCAAGTTGATGCAGAGATTAACTTAAAAACATATGGCACGAGATCTAAATGTTTAAGAGGCTCATGAAGGCTTGGTCTATTTCTCTACAGAATATATCGGCTCCCTGAAAACGTGAGAGTTTGGCATTGATTTGGTTCGCAGTTCGAAACCTGACAGAACCCCGCTCATAACTGGCAAATGCCAGTTACCCCATGTCCAGACCTAGGACGATTTGTTCTCAAATGTCCTTTCTCAAAACATAATTTTCTTATTTGTATCACCAATTATGCCGCATATATAGGAGAACGACTCTTAACCAGCACCAGTACTGATATTTTTGTAATTATCATAATTCAAAAGGAAAAATGGGTTAGTATTTCAGGTAACACTTTTTAAACGATACAAGAAAACAGAACAAAGCAAATAAAAGACCACGCCAGTCATTGTTTACATGGAAAATGCTTCATTAGTTGAGCTGATCTCAAGGAATAGTTCCACTGTTTTAATGTACCACATTACGAGTATACCACTTCGTAATTAGCGAGTATGGGACCTTCAGCGTTAGTCAGTCCGAAGGAAAGGAAAGGAAAGGAAAGGAAAGCAAAGCAAAGCAAAGCAAAGCAAAGGAGAGCAAAGGAGAGCAAAGGAGAGCAAAGGAGAGCAAAGGAGAACAAAGGAGAGCAAAGGAGAGGAAAGGAGAGGAGAGGAGAGGAAAGGAGTGGAAAGGAGAGGAGAGGAGAGGAGAGGAGAGGAAAGGAGAGGAAAGGAGAGGAAAGGAGAGGAAAGGAGAGGAGAGGAGAGGAGAGGAGAGGAGAGGAGAGGAGAGGAGAGGAGAGGAGAGGAGAGGAGAGGAGAGGAGAGGAAAGGAGAGGAGAAGGAGGAGAGGGAGGGAGGGATGGGGAGGGAAGGGAAGGGCCGCTTCGTGCCAATCAAAGTTAATCAAGAAGGCGAAGAAACTTCGAGAATAGTGGCTCTTATTCCTTGCCGTATGGTTTCACGAAGTCTTTTAGGGAATATATAGTGAATAAATATATTCTTAGTAGTTGCAGACTGTTTTTGATGTGATATATGGTCAGTTAGTGATCGAAAAACAGAAGTCCTGTGTTAGGTATTTCAAAAACTGATTGTAACAGAGAGGATGAGTTGTGCATAGGCGTCCAAGAAGTGATCGCGTGTAAAAGGTGTACAATGTTCGACTTTTTGGGGCTTTCGATGCAGAGAAGATGCTACTTTGGGTGCAGCTTATTGCAAAGCTACAAGCAAACAGAAAGTGAAGAATGAGTATGTAAAAGTCCGGACAGTCTGTTTAAGATATCCCCATTACAAATAAAATATACAGCATTATTTTCTGGCAATATTCTGTGAACTACATTCTGAATATCTTTTGTACAGTTGTTACATCGCAACAGTTTTGCGTATTACACGAAAAAATATAGCTGTTAAACCGTACAAAACTGCCAAATTTTGTTCCCTTACTTCTCGAGATACTTTCTCATTTACTTAAATTTTCAAATACTCCTATTTACTTTCCGTGCCAGGTTCTAGTAAGTAGAATAATACAGCAAGTCTACCCAAAAATTCGATACTCAAATTTACTACAAATGCAAATTTTGGGGCCCCTTGCAAATAAAATGTGCAACTGTATGAATAGTGTGTCAAAAACCTAGCACTAAAAATCAAAGATGCTACCTGTGGATTTCCAAGAAAATTTGTCACATTAGCTACTCCTTACATTGAAGATCCTATTTTGTAATACTGGATCTTCTCAAAACTGGTTATAATATTTTGGACTTCAAAATTATGAATGTTAGTACACTTTTATAATAAAGAAAAGGTGGTACAAATAAAACGTAAATCTTTTTAAAATATAAAATTTATATCAGATAACATTTTTGTAGCCAGTTTGAATTTCTCAATAGCTTAGATTTTTAAAGTGCTGTTTGCTGTTCAGCAATTTCTCGTTCGTCATTTAAAGAGTAGCGAATTTCAGGGCCAGCATACAGCCATACTTTAACATCTGAATATCGATTCGATTTCCTCTATCTCACTTCGAAATTTCTGATGAAGCAATTTCTGAAAGTGCATGTCTAGATTAACGTTAAGTAAATGGAAACATAAAAATTATAAGGAATAGTTTTAAAACATAATTCACATTAAATGATAGTCGCATAGAAACTAATGTCGATATAGGATATTAAAGCTTATCTTAGGATTGTTGAAATTCTGGTTAACAAAAATTTAATCACCGATAAAAACCAGGAATGGATTTCAAGCTTTGAAAATATGCATAAAGGAAGACCCCTTACTGGAGAAGGCACTATTTTAAGAATGCTAAAAGGAACCAAGAACTGCTAACTTTCAATCAAATCTTCTGTTGCCGGAAATTTATTCGCTGACGGCTGTAAAAGAAAGTGTATGGACTCGTAAATAACACCAAGGTTAACACGTACAAAGTACATGATAGCTTACGGTTATTTGGGAGGTAACAAGAATGGATATCCGGTGAAAATAGTGAGAAGCATGGAGAAAGAGCACTTTGAAGTATCATGCAAAGTCTCGACCTGGCGTTTGATTGACAGGGTATTACGGTACAATGTAACGAACTCGTCGGGGATATTTTCAGCACAAGGGTTATGTAAACCAACTTTAGCTCAAAAAGGCTCGACATCATGCTTTAAAACGTCTCCCACAAAGGGAGAATTATTGTCTAGGTATAATGTGATGGCCTATTCCATTTCACACAGTCCTTTACTTAATTTTAGTAATGCTTGCAAATATTCACAGCAATTGTCAACAATAATGGACCATTGTCATCGTTATAATTTTCTACATTAACACTTCCTCACAAAATAAAGGGATACTGAGTACTTATAGTATTGTTCATGTCTTCTTTATCATCGATCAGGAATAAATAACCTCACAAATTTGATCTTCTGTTTTCTTAGCCTTTTTTGTGTTTTATTAGCACTTTTGTGTAAGTTTGCTATTGCAAAGGCGGCTTCAGAGGTAGTGCCGCTGTACCACTGTAGCACCATCTGTATAAAAACGAAAGAAAGAGAAGTCTATAGGAATTTCGCAAAAGAGGTTGTTTCTGAGTGTCTGCTCCCTCGTGTGATTTGCCGCGTTAAACACAAGCGCTCTGTCCTGATTGTTTTCCGTGGCTTGGTGCCGATTCCAGAACGGCACATCTACGCTCATAAGCGCCTGTGTTAAGGGCTAGGATGTCTGCTTATACACGGCTACTTATGGGGAAGGTAGTACCGAGATTTCTCTGGAGCATAACTTAGCTTTAACCGCTAGAGTGCAGTAAAGCACGGGACTTAAGATACCTGTCTCTCTGTCGCGAAATCGCACACGAAAGCTTCGTATCACATTCTCCATGAACTGTATTATCAAACTTTTACTGTGCTCGTTACAACTGTGCGTAACAACGGATGTAATAAATATCTATTTCCGTTTCCCTGTACGTTCTGTTTGGTACAGTATATTATAAAATAGGATGGGTTAATGATAAGATTACCTAAATCGTTTGAAACTGATACACATATTCATATTTTAACAACCCTTTCCTATTTATTTATTCATTCATTTATTATGGCAATGCCTCGCCGGCCGCCCCTGATATTGAGAATAAAATAGGTGCCATTTTCATCACTTAAATCGTAATTACTAAACTAGTAATAATAATTATTATTATATTAGTAATATATTCATTTTTAACGCTTGTCCGTGTAAAGAGAGTGAAATTTAGACGTCACATGCGATCAGTTCTTTAAATAGTCGACTAACCCTTAAAGAGTGCAGCACTTCCATATTGACCTTGAATCTATAATAAAATTAGCAATAAGGTCACGTTTATCTCTATTGACATGAAGTTGATAGAGCAATTAGCATTTGTAAGAATAGCATTACAAGAGTAGAGAAAGTCATACAAGTGCAGCACATCAGATCCCTTACATTCTGTTTACGATGGTATCATCTAATGTTACGAACCATACGCATTGCAAAGAACCGTAAAGGAAACCATGAAACCATTGAGACCACATTGTGTTTGAGTGGCATTTAGTATTACTGCTATTACATTATTATTTATATTACTCTCTTTGTTCCTTATTATTGTTATTATTATGAGATTCGTTATCATAATTAATTAAATCATGGTACTCCCTGTAGAGTATATCTAAACACTAAAGCTACAGATCTGCAACTTTAGCCCAAGTTAAACTACATGAAGTGATGGAAACGTAGAGTCAGACTGAAAAATTCAATGCCATAGCCGGGATTTGAACCACGGATCTTCTGGTTTCCGTCCAGCCGCACTACCATTGTGCTACTATGGCCAACGTGCCGATATGACATTAAATTCTCCAACTGATTCGTATTTTCCCGGTAATCCACTTAGGAGTTCTCATAAACACATGAGACAACTACCTTAATGGCGACTTACTACATGTAAGTACTTTAAGGCCCGGGCTTTGTAGTTAACCACTATTAGGTTAATTAATGGAAATTAATTATTCTTTCACACTGGCCGTGTGTAGGCTAAATTGTGGAAACGTAGAGTCAGACTGAAAAATTCAATGCCATAGCCGGGATTTGAACCACGGATCTTCTGGTTTCCGTCCAGCCGCACTACCATTGTGCTACTATGGCCAACGTGCCGATATGACATTAAATTCTCCAACTGATTCGTATTTTCCCGGTAATCCACTTAGGAGTTCTCATAAACACATGAGACAACTACCTTAATGGCGACTTACTACATGTAAGTACTTTAAGGCCCGGGCTTTGTAGTTAACCACTATTAGGTTAATTAATGGAAATTAATTATTCTTTCACACTGGCCGTGTGTAGGCTAAATTGTGGAAACGTAGAGTCAGACTGAAAAATTCAATGCCATAGCCGGGATTTGAACCACGGATCTTCTGGTTTCCGTCCAGCCGCACTACCATTGTGCTACTATGGCCAACGTGCCGATATGACATTAAATTCCCCAACTGACTCGTATTTTCCCGGTAATCCACTTAGGAGTTCTCATAAACACATGAGACAACTACCTTAATGGCGACTTACTACATGTAAGTACTTTAAGGCCCGGGATTTATAGTTAACCACTATTAGGTTAATTAATGGAAATTAATTATTCTTTCACACTGGCCGTGTGTAGGCTAAATTGTGGAAACATAGAGTCAGACTGAAAAATTCAATGCCATAGCCGGGATTTGAACCACGGATCTTCTGGTTTCCGTCCAGCCGCACTACCATTGTGCTACTATGGCCAACGTGCCGATATGACATTAAATTCTCCAACTGATTCGTATTTTCCCGGTAATCCACTTAGGAGTTCTCATAAACACATGAGACAACTACCTTAATGGCGACTTACTACATGTAAGTACTTTAAGGCCCGGGCTTTATAGTTAACCACTTTTAGGTTAATTAATGGAAATTAATTATTCTTTCACACTGGCCGTGTGTAGGCTAAATTGTGGAAACGTAGAGTCAGACTGAAAAATTCAATGCCATAGCCGGGATTTGAACCACGGATCTTCTGGTTTCCGTCCAGCCGCACTACCATTGTGCTACTATGGCCATCGTGCCGATATGACATTAAATTCTCCAATTTAGCCTACACACGGCCAGTGTGAAAGAATAATTAATTTCTACATGAAGTGATGTTCTGTCTGTAGTTTTTTTTTGCATTTGTTTGGAAACATTATCGGAAACTTTTTTTATGACGGGTGCTTTGTTTCATTCATTGCGATTTGAAGATTTCTATTGTAGGCTAAATATGTGCCTGTGCTTATTTTATAACTGATGAGCTATTGTTTTACACTATCTCTTGTGTCGCTTAGAGGATTTAACTTTTCAGCAGCGTAGTGCGGAGACTGCTTGACACTGCTAGACTATGTCTCTCTCACTCGTAGCCCAAGAGATCATAAAAGGTTTGAAATCAAACAAGGAAAACAATCGCTCACTGTTGCAAGTGATCTAATTGCAACACAGGACGAGTACACAGATATTATTCTGCTGTATTTGCACTCAAATCTCACAACGCAACATACCATTCGCCGTCGCCTAGTTCTATAATAAGGAAACAGATGAAAGACAGTTATAGACGTGAAATACACTTTGGAAGGAGAAACAGCCTAACGCTCGCCTAGTGATATGTTAAAAACATGGATAATACGCTGTTTGAATGGTATCGAATCCCAATTTAACTGAGGAGATATTTTTACTGAAAGTATGCATACACCAAAGATCCAAAATAGAAAAGTGTCCCATTGCGTACTTATATATAACTTTCTTTCCTTATTTTAAATAAACCTTTGATATAATTTTAAATTAATTGTTATTTCACACTGGCCGTGTGTAGGCTAAAGTATGGAAAGATAGAGTCAGACTGAAAAATTCAATGCCATAGCCGGGATTTGACCAACGGAACTTCTGGTTGGCGTCTAGCCAGTTGGAGAATTTAATTTCATGTCGGCACGTTGGCCATAGTAGCTCAATGGTTAGAGCTGCTGGATGGCAACCAGAAGATCAGTGGTTCAAATCCCGGCTATGGCATTGAATTTTTCAGTCTGACTCTATCTTTGAGATAATTGTTATTCAATGGCCTATTGCCAATTAAAAAAAAAAAAAAAGTTGACTGTTTATAGATAGAATAGAAAATTGCGCCTTTTGCGATACTTTTAGTATTCGACGAGAATAGGACGGAAGGACGGGTTCAAAGTACATTACAGGAACATAGGTTCAATCACCGGCTAGATCACTTGGTTGATGTGGGTTGATGTGGATTGATGTGGGTGTTTTGTTTACTGGTTCTATTTGTCAGTGGTTAGTAGGTATGCCATTCTTCTTCAGCACCATTAGAAGAGAGCAAATGAACCCTCCAGCTGTAAGTGCCTCTAATTAAATGTTGCGTACGAAACAATGATACTACGTTACTAATTGTACCTAATAATGGAATAGAAAATTAGTAACAAGTGGCCAGTAACTAACTGATGCAGTAATATATTAAGAGGCACGGAACGCGGCTATGTAACCGCTAACTACTCAATTTTATGTTAGGATATACACCAGTATTACAAGCTTTACAGTTGTATATCGTAGATAATTATATGAGAGAGCCTTTTGGCCAATCAATGAGCTCATTGTTGATTTAGACATCACTGATAATTAAATCACGCTGATAATTAAATTTACCAACAGCAGCAATTGTTATTTTTTCTTTCTGTCTTTTTCCTCTTTATTTCCTTCTTTCGGTTATTTTCTTTTACTTTCTATTACTTTCGTTTGCTTGTCCAGTATGAACATTATATATGCAACTCTACTGCTAAGCTGTTAATAATTCAGTTTAATTCTTATTCTACATGAAAACTATTAAAAGTTTATGTTGTTATGAAGAAAGATGATATAGGTAACTAATAATCATTAGACTAATGGTGACATAACAAATACGAATTAAAATAGCACTTTAATCATTTAATCATTGTACATAATACGACTGGTGTAGGTAGGGTAATACTTTTCCTGTAGTACTGGAACTTTACTTTTAAAAACTCAGTTGTTGTCATGAGATAATTATTCCAGGCCAAAGATTCGTTAAGCTCAATTAAATGAAAGCAAAAGTATCACCACACATTATACTACTAAGGTCTGGTTGCAGAAAAATCGCTAACTGCAGTTCCTTTATAATCGAAGATCAAAATGGAAACTAAGTTTGTGAACCCGCGTGGGTTGTAAAATGCTGATCTGAGATCAGATGTACGCGGTTTAGTACTGATACGAGATCACAAAAAGAAATGTGGCAACATCGCCAAACATGTTACAACTTTCGTGGTGTATCTAAAAGATTCGAGAATAATCGGAATTACTCGCCTCTGTTTAATTCAAGTGCACAGAGTAGCCAATCTAGATATAACAAAAACTAAATAAATCTTTTACTTTATGGTTATTTCTCCTACAAAAATGTCATTGAGAATATTCTCCAGTATGAGAATATATTGGACTTACTTTATCTCCATTATATGCCTAATGTATAACTTTTTCCATGTTCGTATGTTTACAATACTGTGATTTGGAAAACATAAACAAAAATGGAAGTTCAAGCAAAAGATAAGATGTGTCCGGCTAACTATAAATCTCACATAACTCTTCTTATTTCAAGCTATTCCATACGCATCCTGATGAAATGAGGTGTTAAATCTGAAATCGCCCTTGTAACGTTATGTATTGTTCTACACGCAGTCCCTTTATTTATATTAAATACATCCCCAATCACCATCAGGAAGCTTCCAGTTGCATATAACTGTAATGTGAGAAGGATCATAAATATTGGATTGAGTGCATAATTCCTCAGGGTATGTGTTGTTAATACTTATATAGGCTATGCTCCAGTTCATTGATTACCTGCTTAAACAGTCGAAATCTCATTATAAATTTTCTGTCATTTAGTTCCAAGATGGGATTTCCTCTATTATGGAAAAAACGAGGAGAGTTTCCAAATTGAAAATTCTAATCATCACAGATATCAGAGTAATCTGAATTCTAAAAATAATAAAAATGTATAGGTTATGAACACAAACAATGCATCTTTTACATGCATTGGTGAAATAAAGAGGCTAATTATTTATGCAAGTAACCACAAAGATGTTTTACGAACTATTTATTTAAAGCTGCACTACTTATTTCTCCTCAGAGACTATTGTGTAAATTATGCAGTTCTGCTGATCTAAGTTCAATCAAGTTAACTGGAGAAAATTCACCGGTTAGATTTGATCTTAGATCAAGAGGCCATGAACTTAGATCAATGTTTATAAAACCAAAATTCTAAGTTCAGCTTGACTGAAGATCATTTTGATATGCTTATACTTAGATTATCTTTTATGTAACTGGGCCAAAGGATATTATTTACAATTCGTTAGCACTTTGTACTGATTGCACCTGTCCTTTCGGAGGCGTGTGCCTCAGTTGTTTGTTTCCCTTTTTCTCCGTGTGAGCGCGTGAAGGTTGCTTTGGTTCCTCTCTCAAACAGCTCTCCGAGCTGACGAGACAGATACGTCGGGATTCTCCGTTCATAGCGCGCGCACGGTGATTTATAACTGTCTTAGCTCCCGGGTGCAGTTCAAAATCATATAATAGCAGGTGTTAGAGTGAAGTCTTAATGTGTACAAAGTTTAACTTTCGAGGAAGTTTAAGCTAAGTGTAATTGTGCAAGTAATCTGTCAGTGTGAATAAGAGATTTATTAAAGCTTTTAAATTATCAAAGTAAGCTGTATAATTGTACCTTAGCCTCCGGGTACCGTTCAACTTACTGTTCATAAATTATACAGGAAGTGTAATGATGCATGAATTTTATGGGAACATTTGAAGTCAGTTACGCGACTCTAGCACCGATGTTGACATTTTGAGAGAACATATCCAAACTGGATTAGAGAAAATGCGAAACACACCAGGAATTTTCAACAGAGTACGCCAGAGCATGGAACGGAGGCTTACTGCATACATCGAAGCAAGAGGAAGCCAGCCTTCGAGCAATTTTTGTTACTTTCGTCTTTGTGTTGTAACTCCAAAATAATCCATTTTAAGACCCGTGAGCTATGAACATTCTTTACTATTTTGATGGTAGAAACATGTCTCCCAAATGTATGGCATCAATGAAGTTAGAACGAAGTTATCGATAGATACGAATTCTTCGCTATGTATTCTTCATCTCAATTCAATTACATTTCATTTACAAACGCAGTTCTCCTTGTACAAATATGGCAAACATACACCTTTTATTCAAATATGTAAATATTTTGATAAAAATGAGAATGTGCCCCCCAAAGTTGATTACATTAGGAAAATGTGTTTAGTCCTTTTCTATTTTGCCTTTAAACAGTTTGAACCTAAATACTTTATGGAGGTTATTACTTATCTTTACTACGATGAGCCTCCAAGATACCTCTTCCTTGAAGATCTCAATGTTAATTAATTAGCTTGGATGAAATACTTTCTGACAACGTATTAAAGAAAAATGTACTTTAATATAAAATTGTTACAAATCGAGAGGCAGTTCAAAGAACTGAAAGCTCTATGAGGTTAGCGATCAACTTTCTGAACTTTGGAAAAGCGTATCTATCTCCCATTTAAGAGGTTTAGAGTGGAAGTGCTGTTCGGCAAGTTACCCAGAAAATATTATCCCATAGGTTTCTTTACCCTAAACGACGAATATGGTAACTGAAACTGTGTGGTTCTCGGGTTCATTTCATCACTATTTTATCCATTTTATTAACCATCCTATGTGAAAAAATACTGTTAAAGGTGTGGCTAAGTGCAGCAGAAAGACCACAATTTTAGTTATAAAACTAAACTTTTATAATGCCAAAATGCTTGCGCTTGTTCATAATTGTGGTAGAGTATCAAAATAACAAAATGCGCCATTAAAATATGTTCAAAGCTTGGACAAAACGTTTGTTCCTTAAAACTGACACCACGAAAAGTAGGTATGGAAAGAGTGTGTTTCATTTTATTTTCAGAAAGTGAAGAGGAACTCAAATAACACATTTTATGAACTAAAATGTGGATTTGAACAGCAGGACAGTAATTTATACGAGATAAAGCCGACAAAGCACTGAATATATCACCACGGGATATTATAAGTCATTAACATAATGGGAGCAGAAGCTATAACAGGAAAGGGAAGGAAAATACGTAACTGTACACATGAATTTTTAAATGTGCAGTTTATGGAGAAAGCAGACAAGAGGGAGCCAGATATGATGATATACGAGAGAAAATGTTAATGTGCGAGGTCATAATTGATGATACAGAACAGAAATAACTAATGTGTTCCTGGCGTACCTACGAAATGGAAGGTAAAAGTCCACGGAAGCAGATTACAACATTGCGCTGTAATAAAGGAAGGAAAACAAAAAGCATTCCTGAATTTATTTGACACGATGATGTTTTTCCCTCCGTAAGTTTTGTTGCAGTACTGAATTAAAATGTACAACTCTTAGTGGCATACAGGTAATTTGCAGGATGTATTTGCGTGTACAGCAAAATGCATACACACAACACATTTGCTTCCATGATATTATAAATATACTTTTACTATTAAAATCATCACCGTTCTGGAATCAAAACTACAATTTTCAACAGAAGACGCAAATTTAAATTTGTGCTTTTATCATACATATTAGATTAAATTTTCGTGTACCTGCTCTGGAAAGAGCTTAACCACGTAGTGGTGGGTTGTGGATGTTGCAGGATGCCGGGTGAAAATTATGTAGATGGGAAGTAAGGAGGTAGCTCCTCGACAACTGTAGATTCGGGTGCTACGGCCATCGTGCACCGCTGGTGGATAAGTTAATCAACTAGGAAGAGGATAAGCAGAATTTAAGTATCCAGACAAGAATTTTGGGTGATTGTTATTTTGTTTAGGCAGAAATGGGGGTCTTATGGTTATTGGTAGTGTCCGCAAGCCATGCGGGATCGCCGGTATCGCTTTAAGCGACGTTCACGTGGTACATAGTCCCCAAGGAATCTGATTAGGGCGCTCTGGTGTTGAGGTAAACTCTCGTAAAATTTGGAGGCCCGGCGCCTAATTTCATCCTCCACATAAAGGGATGAAGCCTCGTGCAGTAATCTCACGGGGAACCTTCTGCAAACAGAATAAATAATTCGAAGACATTTATTCTGTGGACGTTGGAGGCTTTGGGTTCAAGTTATTCACAATGCATTTTACATTGACACGCCTAATAAATGACCCTTGCACAAAAATTTCGTCATCTATTTTATTTCCACACAACCGAGCGAGATGGGTCTGTCTGAAGTAACACTTAAACTTTACGTCGTAAACCTTGTATTTTGAAGGCTCACCCTTCGAATCGCCCACACTTGCTTTGAAATTTTTGTGGTTTTCCCTGGTAAAGGAGTGAATACTAAGGTGGTTTCTCAACTACCATGACTTTTTGCATAAATTATCTTGTACTCCGTTCGGATGTTACTAGTTTCTTATTCTATTACGATATGAATTACTCGTGCAGATGTTTCCTTAAGGTAAACAGTATTCCCTAGACACTAAAGGATTCATTTGGCAGCGGTTCCTTTATCGCTCTCTAGGTAACTCAAGCAGTAGGACGCGTCTTCGAGTTTTAAATTGGTAGGAACTTCCCTCTGGCTTCTCTGTCGACGCTCTGTACCCTGATGTGATTCTTTTACTTTATCCTTTCTGAGTGGTGGTTCTCAGAATAGAAGTCAGTAGATCATAAGCAGCTACCTTCTACATCCAGTAGCGAAGATGCTCCGGCCCCTTCAACTGCTGTCTCTTTGGCTCTGTGAACCTCCAGCATTCTGAAATTACCAGAAGTGCCTTAGGACGAGTGTTCAAGCTCCTCCAGGAGAAGAGTTTTCTTAATATTGGTTTGCACTTGGCATCGCAGTAATTCCCGATACACATGGGGCATTTTGAGGTAATATCTTCCTAGGATTGTGAGACACCTCATTGTCCTCTGCTAGTAATCTGGAGATCTAGCAGCACGTGCGCTAAGATGCCATTGATCGTACAATGTTTCGATAGTCTTTCTCATTGAAAAATAAATGACGTACTCTCTTTCGCTCTTTATTGGCGAGGGCTTTTAAAAGTAATAAGGTATTGCCCCACTGGAAGGCCCTACAGAGAGCAGAGACACTTATGCTCACCTTCCACTCATTTGGAGAGAAATTTCGACTTCTGGCAGTCCTCGACCTATTGTCTCTTCTGTTGTACATCCTGTATCTACATATGTTCACAATTAAAACGGGTATGTCCAATTTATCCAATACGTTGTCCGGTTAACCCTACCTTAATATTGGTTGCTAGTACTTTCTTTGATATGAATAGTTGTTCTTTTATCTCCGAGCTGAATATTTAATAAAATGGTGGCAAATATAATATGGATGGAACTAACTTTTTCATACCTGTTGAACGTGATTTTATTTTCTGACTCAATCTGCTACACTTGGACCATGGCTAGTATAAAAACATTTTTCTTCGCAAAATAAAACCCTGCTTTTAAAACTTATGTTGTAATTTATACAACTGCATTTTAATATTATACTATTATTTGACGTGTTTTCGTATTTTAGAACAATAATACATATAACAAAGCTTCCAAAATTGTCTAATATTTTGAGTTACATCAAGCGCATTGCTATCCTATATGTGAACCTTTATCATAGAACTAATATATAAAATAATCTATTTTTACTATCTTACTTTTTCGTCTTTTTTTCGTTCCCCCACGTTAGGACGTATCACGCAACGCCTTCCAACGCCGAAAATAGTATTTACAACCACACGCACCCGCGCCATCTGCTCGGCACCGCCATATACCGCGAGCCTGAAAATACACCTGAAAAAAGTCAAGGAAATGGAGTGAAGGGAAATGATGGAACAGAAGTCGTGGTATAAAATTGAACACCTAAGTGGCAAAGGGAAATCAGGAAGAAACCAAGTCAGAATTAGCTGTCATGGAGTCGAACTGGCCACATTTCTAACGCGAGTTATACATATTGTATGACACCAACTAGCTCATATATCTTTCCGAATAGAATGGACTGAAATTCCAAACACGTAACCATTTGAGTTGAACGGTACGTTTGAATAAACGTTTGAGATTTTAAAATTAGATTTGTTTAGCTGTTTTGAGATTAGGGCTCATTACACTCTTTGAGTCAATAACTATGTATTTTTAACAGTTTTTGGAGTATTGGTTCTCTTGTTGCACTGAAAATGCATCAGAAGTGTTGAGTTCAAATGATCTTCTCTACTCTTGTATAACTATGCTTGCAAATGATTGTTCTTCTGTTAATTGTGATTAAAGAAAATCATTGCTAATCATTTACTTATTTGGAAGTTGTGGGGGAAAGCTGGTGAGGCATATTTACGAGGCATGTCCGTAAAATAAGGTCTCCAATGCGCTGGTGCCGTAAGGAACGCTGTTAGGCGAGATTCGGCAACACTGGCGTGTAGCTTGGTTCCACCCCTTCGAATCCCCACCACAAGGAACCCATTGCAACCATTAGTCTTGACCGGGCAGCCGTTTGCGATGGAGTTTCCTATCACTTCCGCCGCCAAGTGCAAGTTGCGCGCAGTGATCCGTTTTTTGAGTGCCAAGAGCACTAACCCCACTGAAAATCACTGTCAGTTATGCGAAGTCTATGGGCCACAGTGCATGGACGACAAAAACGTGCGAAAGTGGGTCAGAGAGTTCAAAGACGGATGTACAGATGCCTATGACGAACAGCGTTCTGGTTGGCCTTCGGTTTCAGCCGAAACTATTCCAAAAGTGGAGCAAGAAATGCTTAATGATCGGGGCGTGACAGTTCGCTAACTTATCCCTGAAGTCAGTACGACTACGATTGACAAGATTTTGACCGAACATTTGCATTATCGCAAGCTGTGTGCGAGGTGGGTGTCCGTAACGCACATGCAACGGCGGATCTCCTGGCCCAGTTCGGATGGGACATCCTCACCCATCCCCCATACAGCACCTAGTGATTATTATCTGCTTTCTGAGTTGAAGTAACACCTTGGTGGAACACATTTCCAGACCGACGATGATTTGAAAAACGGGGTTGAGCGCTACTTGGCGAGAGAGTGTTATGACAAGAGTATACCAAAAGTGCCAAAGTGCATGCAAAAGTGCATCGATCGCAATGATGATTACGTTGAAAAGTAGCTGTAAGTTCCGCCTTTTCATCAATGTAACATTCATTGACAATTAACTTGTTTTCTATATTAAATAAAATTGGAGACCTTATTTTACGGACATGCCTCGTACACAGCCGTTCTTGTCCCTCACTCCAGAGTGACGTTCCTCTCATTTGTGCAGTGGGGGGCCTAGAATTCCTCCCAGTATTTACGTTATAGCCACGCCTAACCTATTTTATACTGACTTACAAAGGACAGGTGTGTATAAGTAACACAGAAAGTTAAGAGGAAACTTTATTGGGGTTACTATAAAGTTACTTGGCACACTTTAACACCAGTTCAAATTAAATTCGTTACCAAGAGTTAAAGGGAAAAATTAACGACATTTTAATTCATGTTCCATGTGCAGTCAGGCGTAATTCGTCCTTTTGTTAAATTGATTTTATCCAAATGAAAACGATTCAATCCTTACTTTAGATTTAACGGAGAGTAGAAAGTCTAAAGTGACTCTGCTGTCTTTAGCATGCCGCTTTATCTAGCACAATAGATTTAAATTTGGTTGTCTGGCTGGCAGGAAACGAATTTAAAGCGAGGGAGCCACAAAATTAGAGACTTTGGAGAAGCTTTTACAGTACCTGCTGCTTTTTGCCTTTTTTTATCCTTGTTCTTTTTGGTGAGCAGACGCCGTCGTACAAAGGCAATCGCATCTGTTGATTCTGTTGACTCAACTCTCTTCCTCCTCCTCCCTCCACCTCACCTCGTACATGTACGAGTTCCTCTTGCTCCCAACACATAGACCGTAGCTCCTCTCAATAAATATGCATGAGCTTAAATTGTAGCCCTTCCGAAAACCCATATATTGGGTTGTTTCCATTTGTTTTTAATGCTGGTACGCGTAAAAATTGAACAATGTGTTGAATTTAATTAACAGCGAGAGTACGATGCTAAGAGATACGAACGGTTTACTAATGCATTAGTAATAACGTTCATTCTGGCCATTTCAATAGTTCGCTTTTATTTCCAATGAACTTTTGTTTTCAGAAGAGTCCACATATTAAGTCAATGTGAAAATAAGAGTACAAATATATACACTTGTAGTAGGTGTTAAATTTGTATATAAGTACTTTAGTCATATTAGGGGTTAGGCTTGAGGGGATAAAAGCTATTGTTATTGTTGATTGAACTCTTAAGGCATCTAAGGAACCCAAAAGCTGACCACTTGACACAGAGGCAGTCATCAACAGTGGTTTGATATGTTTGTAGTATGCTTTTAACATAAAGCTACTTTACTGCATACAACATTTTAATGAGTAACAACATTAAAATGATTATGTTTATTGTAATACATAATTTTTCGTTTTCCTAACCACACACTTAGTAGCTAGATAAATGTATTGCATCATACCAAAAGTTCGAATTCGATATTTCACCGGAAACACAATTAAAGCCCTGAAAATAATCATTTAGGGCAAACTGCTCATGCGTTAGTGTGTCTTTACACTCAAACTAAAAGGTACCAAACTCGGCATCTTGAAGGAATTTCATAATCAAAAATATACTAAACAGAAAATGGAGATCCCTTCAGTAAACATAGTTTATTTCAAATAGTGTTTTTGTATCATAATGCAGCTATAATATATTAGAAATTATTTATTCTTCAAATTAATTAATATTTGTATTTTGTTTAAATTCCTGTTATTTATGGAATAATAAGTATGTAATTTTAAAGTCAGCATACGTCCTCCAGTTCTTAAATATTTGATAATCGGTGTTACTTTCTTATCTATAGTTAAATGTGAAGTGTGCTTAATTTAAATTATAATTCAATAGAGAAGCAATTTCGTAAGTAATATCGTGCACTCAATAAGTCAGAGACAGTGGAGGTCATATGACAACGGAATTTTTCGGTGGGAACAATAGGAAATGCCTCTTGGAGGCATCTCTCTGAAACTTTTATTTCAGTTAGTAAAAAAATTCAAAATATAATTTTATTCATCAACTTTTCCAATAAAACTGCTGGAGAATAATTAAGAGAAGCGAAAAATTACAGTACCTTTAGCCTGTCCATCAGAATTTTTGAAGTCTTAATTTCTGACATTTCCCCCCCCCCCCCCAAAAAAAAAATATCAAGTTAATGACTTAAAAATTATTGTTCAAGGGGCAACCCCTCATACAGAGGATTTAAATAACCATTTGTGTCCTTATACTTTTATCTACTATAGCACAATTTACAAGTACAATAAGTATACAAAAATAATTAATTTCGTCCCTTATGCTTTAGATATAATAACCAAATTGGTTTAAGTCCTGAAATTCGTTTAAAAGGCTCGCTCTATGGTTCAAAACTATTTGACTCATTCGTTTACGCAGCAAGTAATGAATTAAACCAGAGATATTAAAAATTAGGCGTTCTAGGCACAAGTAAGAGTAAATTCATATTTAGTCATTGGATTAATATAATCACAATGCTCGTGTAAACATTTTAAAGAGAGCCTCTGGAGGCAATGAAATATACTTCCAGACCGTCGGGAAACATATCATTTATTCACGTTTAAAATTTCGAGCACCCTACCAATATCAATTCAGTTGCAAACAAACGTTGGTATGAACAAGGATATTAAAATATTTTGTAAGAAAGATATTAAATGATATTTACCATTCATTTGCATCAACAATAATTTAATTAATTTTGCGTAGAGAAAACAAATAATTTAATTAACTTGTTTTCTTCTGATTGCTCGTATTTTGTTTGGTTGCTTATTGTAGAGCACAGAAAGCAGAAGGTATATATACTGTGTGAAGTAACAGACCCATTTGCACTACACGCAAAGCCTTGCAGACCGGAATTCTACACAATCATATGAGGTTTATGTAGAAACGTACGCTTACAGACCACGAACGAAGATTCTCAGTAATTCACCACCGCTTGAAAGATGTGACTCCTTTAGGAGAGGTGTTTGAAATGTTGGGAAACCACAAAAAGGTACGAAAGACTTACGAGCTTTTCATAAAGTGAGAACAAGCACAACAGATAGCTCAAGACTCTTTGCATCGAGGGTATTTTACACGAAAATCTTCTGTACGCGTATCACCTTCGCCGAGTGCAAGGATTACATCTGGCAGACGCTAAGAGAGTTTTCTTCCATCGCATGTTACAGAATTGTGTTTAAGGTTTCATAAATGTCGAAGCGCGCACCTTGTTCGCTGATGAGCATGGTTGTATTCTGTACGATATTTTTAATCTTCATTATACTCGTAACTGTAAAACCTGTTGTAGTACTACAGATGTAGAGCCTAAACATTTGTGGTAGAGTCATTCATGATTATATTGTAACTTCGTGGTTTTGTAGGATTAAAAGTCCAACTTGCAGAAATTCTAAATGCTCTTTATTTCCGTAGAAATGCCTCTGTTCAATTCTTACAGTAGCAGAATACGTCACATACACAATTACAATCGACCAAGGTCGTTGACCACAACAAAGAGCTCACATTTCGAACACACCAGGTTCAATTACAACTCTCGCCTCTGTTTACAACTGTAAACTGACAGTATATTGGTCTGCATTTCTTTCCTTAGCATCTGAATGCACAGATGCATCTACAGTTTCTCAGAAACAAAATGCATTAATCTCTGTTTCATATAACCTTGCCCCGCGGACATATATCACTCCGCGTGCAACTACCTTCCCCCTCACCCTAATTGGCTAATGCTTTCGCGCCATAGGCCATGTGCGGTGCCTTACCGTCACATTTAAACCTGCAGTAAACGTCATAATAATTGCTAGGAAGATAGATCAAATCATACAAATAAGAATATGAAGGCATGCAATAATACAAGTGTTTAATGCACATGAACTCCTTTCTCTGCTTTGATTTTGGATGGATACCTATGAAATGGCGATAATGATGGCGATAAATCACATCCTGTACTTACATAATAAATGTAAATTAATACCCCTTTTAACAAAAGAAAGGAAGCTTTCAAAGTGGCTGCGCTCTCTAGATCATATTTACGATTGCTACTTCCAAATTTATACTGTGACACTACAAATACGCACATGATCTGTTAATAACATGCAACAAAACATTTTAATATTTAATCGGAAGTACACAAAATACCTTCTTATCTACTACTCTCTCGGTGTGGCCACATGGATTCCTTCCAATATTTTCATAAAATAATAAAACAAAGCTTTTGAGAGACCCTATCCTTCTTTAGGAGAGTGAACATATATTCATTAGGGATTTGAAAATTTGGAAATTAGAAAACTAAAGCAGTTAATTTCGAAAGTTTCTTTTATCATAAAGTCATTCAGAAGTGTCCCAACAACAAGCTCCAAGTCGAAGAAGCATTAGTTAAGCGTTTAACGCCCATTTGGTGGCTCAAATCTACAGAGTACAGAAATGAAACAGTGTAACGATGTGCAAATTAGACATTAGTCCAATAAGATGGCTTTAAGCCTTTGAAAACTTATTATATTTTCCTTGCTTGGATCGTTTGTCAATGCACCAATTATTTCCTCGCTTTTTGCTTTCTGTTGCATTGTTATCACTGTTGTAATATGTGTGTTGTTTAAAAGTATAAATTTAATATACGGTTTTGCCCTCGATATTGCTTAAGTACCTTGTACACAACAAAGCACGGATTCGGTTTTTGCTTTTGTTTTTGGAAAAAGTATATCTTGCCTTAAACGAGCTGACATGAGCATAGGTAAAAACTGAAGTAATGACTATATGAGGTTTAGCAAAATCTGCAGCTCTGCTATATTCTCGTTAGCAGTTGTGTTTCCATTCCTCCACGGCACGGATTCCGGCTCTGCAGTTGGTGTGATGTGATGTCCTGCAGATGGACATGTTTTAGTTGCAAAGGATCTACGCAAAAGTCCGAAGACCCTGGCCATCTTCTACCCGGGAGCGATGGATAACTCCGGGGCTCTTTCCGTAGGGCAATGCCTGATTTCTTATAAAGCCCCCCCCCCCCACCCATCGACAACAACGTCAAGACGGGATGGAGTGGATTCGCCACTTACGCGCGTCAACCCCGCAGGGAAGACTACCGAAAAACCTAGGAGGGGCCGCTTGGTGATCTAGCACACCTACTAACTCTGCAGGCTAGTACACGGGACTTATGAGGCAACCCTCTAATCCCCTCTGGGCGGCCGGAGCCTGGCCGGAGGTACCCGATTTCAAGCGGATGTCGGAAACACACTGTCCCCTCGAGTCCAACTCAATCCGAATAGCTCTCCGACGGGAGGGGCTCGGCAGTTCGGCCTGAGGTTCCTCTGGTAACGTCAGAGGTACCACGAGTGCTAAGGACCCGCCGCGCTCGCACTAAAGCAGCTGAAGGGGACAGATCCCCTCCCCTACGGGGACCTACAGATGGACAGAACCGATCATAGACGGCACTACTGGGGTGGGTGCCTAATGTTTCTTCAGCCCCAGAAAGCATTCCCACCTTTCAGCCAGTTCCGGCTGATCAAGCAGGCCGGCCAACTACAGGGCCTTTCATCGGCCACTCCAAAATGCAAACGCCTCTAGGTGAGTTTACTGATTTTTGCAGCTAGAAAGAATTCGTTCTTATTTTATAATAATTTTCCGTTTCTTTAAATTACTTGGTCTCTTATGGGTACAGTGATCCCCTTCAACTGGTACATGCTAATGAATAAGAAAAAATCTAGTATGTAGCTTCAATTACATTAAACATTGCTCTATGAACTTTACTTACAAAACATATTTATTCTCTTATTAATCAAAATGAAATCCACTGCTTATTTTCAATTTCGTGTAGATATAAGAATACACTAAGCGAAAACAATAGTTAAGGACTTCCAAATGAATTTGCAGTTTTAGAAATTGTGATTTCTTTGGATGAGCACAAGGAGAAAGGAACGAATGCTACTTGCAGTTCATAAAGATATACAGTATTTTAAAATTATAACTAGTATAAAGAGCATCCTGACAATGCTTGTTATGACTAGAAATTTTATTTCATAGAAACTGTGAGCTGTAACCTATATTTGGAAGATTTTAAGTAACTTTTTGGGTATTTAACAACTCCTTTAAGACTTACGTTGTTCGGAGATATATCCATAGATGTTTTCTAAAAATATTTTTCTGTAATTCGTTAAGATACGAAATGTGTATTTCCGGGGAGTTTTCAAATTACAAGTAAAGTCAGTAAGAATAACTTTACTTGTAACAATTAATAGTTAATATGATCTGTTCCTTTTTATAAGCTTCCATTCTACATTGCACTATGATTTTGCCTATTTAGTACCTAATTTTAATTTTTCTGCTACTAGTTAAAGTAGCACCAAGGCTGAAAAACTGTTTAGGATCAACCTCTACAAAGGGAAGTGTAGGTCACGAGCAAAGGTCTCGCATAAAAGGAAAATATAAATTTATTACAACCTACAGCTTGAAACGCGACTATAAAGCTTTAACTATGAGAAATTAACAAGCCCATCGGGGTGAATTACACTGACTTTAATAAATAAATGTAGGTGATCAATTCATTTGCTTCAACACAATATGACATTTTAGTCTCAAATATACTTCGCAACGATGGTGGAATTTCTACCTTCAGAAGGTTAAGCTTAGAAAGATACCTAAGGGTATAAAATGCTAACTAATTTAGTAAATCTGGGACGTCCTTTTTACCTCTACTTAGCACAAATGTGGTGCATGTAATGCCAGCTTACCTCTCTGGTCCAGAAAGTCACTTCTCAGGCCTCGTTTCTTCAACTGCCTACCCCTTGTCGGAGAGCCTTTGGGTAAATACATGAATGCTACGAACTGCTATGTGCTACCACTTATTTCATTTGGTTCAATGTCAAATTGTATCAGCCAACAATTTTTGAATGTGTGCTAGTCCTCCAACGACATTTTAGCAGGTGACTGATCCTCTGAGAAATCTTTTCCTGCTTTACTTTGTTTTGTTTACGAGGCTAACAGTTGCCACGATCATATCAGCGAGGCCGGCTTGCTGGAATTTCATCCAGATTGAGTTACTGGCTACTAAACCTACTGATATCTCGCAGTCGCTTTTATCGGTTTTCCCGTTATTTTTCTGTCACGATTGTTTTCTACCGTTTCATCTCACTTCGCCTCCCTCGACCCCTTACAGAATGACTTCGAGGCTCTGTGTGCCTCAAGGTGGGTGGAATCTCAGCTCCGTCAGAAGGTGGCCTTTCGAGTCTCCGCTGCTGTGTCTAACATTTTATCAGAAGTAAATTTTATTTTTAAACCTTTTACCAAATTACCAAATTGCCATATATTTAAGATATTTACATGAAAAGCAAAATGCATATTTTGAATTTACAGATAATATGTTCTAAAGTGTTTTTATCTTGGGTGACTTTTGCATGAATAATATACCTTATGAGATGCAAACAATGTTACTCCACAAAGAATGAGGATTTCCTTGAAGTGCACCATTTATGTTGACTCATTCATGGCGCAAACTCTGCTCTGGATAGAGCTCATTATCGGTCTAAATTTTCAAATACATAATTTTTATTTATTCGTTCTGTTTTTCAAAACCATTCTAGAGACCTTGCGTAACTTGCAAAAATATTTTTGATCAATCCGTCTACCAGAGTAACACTCATCTAGGAGGAGAGCGATTGTTGAATTAGGATGAGGCACTGTGATATGGATATTCTACGTTAAAATACCTGCCTGGGCTGAATCTCTGTTCTAAACTAATTTCAACACTATATGTGTACCCGTTGCCTACGGGCATCGAGGTTGCGTGGTTCAACAGGCCCTATGTTCCACTTAAGGAAATTCAGGAATTCATTCATTCATTCTATGCCAAAACTTGCAACTCTTCGATAGTGGTTTGGGTCCCATGAAGGATGTATTTGAGATGGCTTAAGCAGCTGAGACCAACAACTTGAATGCAAGTGCAGACGAAACAGCAACAATACTGTCAGCCGAAAAAGCCAACATACAGCGACAAACCTCTCCAATCTAAAAGGAGAACCGTTAACCTAGACGTAAATGTAACCCAAGCTGTAACAGCCCGATAGCGAGCCAGAACCTGCCAAGCCGACTGCCGATTTCACGCCCACACACGCAAGGAAGAGGTGGGTGAACTCCTCTATATAGGGTGAGGAGATGTGGTCTACATCACGGCACCCTTAGCTGGAAATTTAGCTCTCGAGGCGGGATTCGCTATCTAGCGTAGCTCCTCAGTTTCCTCGCGATGCTGAGCGGGCATCATCCAACATCCTGGACTTAAAATCCGCACCCTCCAGGGGTGGGATCGATTCCGGGCTATTGCATAGGAGGGAACCAAAGCCCAACGGTGTAGCCCAGTACGCCACGGCACAGGACGAATAAGTTTAAATGTTTGCGAATCATGTTTTTGACGTATGGAATAACATTCAGGCCTTCAAATAGTGTAGAATGACAACAGGCTTGTCCCTAACAACTGGTGCTGACCAGAGGGAATGATCTGTCTACGAAGCCACTCTTTGAGTAACTTCCACCTCATCTAAGCGGCACTACCACAAGCCATATACTTTAGAAGTACACTTCAAAGATTAGGAAGAAACAGAATGAAAGGAGAATGTGGTAATGGAAATCGTGGAAGACGGGAAACCATCACAACATTCATCTACTACAAGGGAAAATCATGGAAAAACCCGAAGTCAAAACGGGCGGTCGATGGGAGTTGAACCTGGTACCTTCCGAATACAAGGCTAGTATGTTAGAGCAAAGTTATCTTACTCGCCACACCAATATCCGACAGAGGACTCCTAGAACATAAGTGGAAAAACGAGAAAACTCGAATGACTGAAAGACAACTGAATTAAGAAACCTGTTGAAGAAATTCGCAATTCACTATAGTATTCATAACAAACGTTTTCATGAGTGGGGACTAAAGTATATATATAAATGTTCATTGTGTAGAAGGATATGTGGAAGATGCATGTCAAAGGTTGCAAAAGAGTTAAAAAAAATCCCAAAACTCACATATACAACTTTAGTATTATTAAACACTAACAATTCTCTACTTTATTTTATGTAAATTCTGCAACTTCCTGAACATTTAAAGCATATCGTGTAGTAATTTAAATGACAATCCCTAAGCTTAGCTTTCTAAAATGTTATAACAAAAAGGGTACGCTTCCCAACATTGAACAAACCATTCCATTCAGGAATCGTCAATTATTGAACTTACTGTACCGTAATAGAGAAAGGAGAGTATATAAATGCAATAAGTCCTTCTCAAAAAACATTTTGTTTAAAAAGGGTTATTTTAGCTTTATAAGTTTTCAAATTTTTCCAAACGATATACTTTAGGGTATAAATTAGTTGCATTTTGGTTTTCATTTTCACGATTTGTTCATGCAGTACCAAAATGTATCTATAATTATGAAATCAAAGTTTTCATAAAATCATTGAATTGTGTAGTGCAAATTTTCAGAACACTAGGAATAATAAAATGTAACATTTTATGTGCTACACTCACATGCCAGTCTCTATCCTTTTATTGCCCTATCTACTTTGTGTCAATTGTGACTCATTTACACAAATTGCCTTATTACGTGGTTTCTTTTTTGGTAGTCATATTTTAAGAATTGGTCGTCCTATCGTGGCTATAAAACTCCGTTCTCTTTGCAGGCTAATATACACCACAGACATTGTATGCTTTATTAGATCTATAAATCTGTGCAGTAAGGTTTAACCTACTTCTTAAGTTTACAAATTATGGGAAAGTCAGAAAATTTATACTATGCATTTTGTCACAAAACCTATTAAACAACTATTAAAATAATTTATTAGTATTTTTCGCTGGCCCCGTAGCTCAGTCGGTAGAGCGCTTGCCTGCTGTGCGAGGGGTCCCAGATTTGATTCCTGGCTGGGGGTGGGGATTTTTCTCCGACCAAGTTGATTCCCCATCTTCCCCAGAATCTGGAAGTCTGAATGGGATGTGAATGTGTGCGTGATCCAATGATTAAGACCAACTAATACGAGTTTAACATCTTCGATATTTTCCAAATGAGAACGGCCTCCGATAAGAGCACTGAAGTTAAAGGTGGAGTGTAAATGGAAAAAAAGAAATGGTATTTTAATAAGAATCACCAGAGCCATTTTAGACGTCAAAAGTTTGTAAACCTTTTTGGTGCCATTTTTTTTCTTCACATTTTGTGGCTACCTCCTTTACTTGTTTATGTCCTTTTTATACTTTTGCTCTGTGTTTTTAGGAGTCGTTTAAATTAAATACAGATATATTAACTTTGTATATTAAGATTATGCTGTTCATAAGGTGATTACCCAGACACGCACACACAGAGACTGGTTTTCAAAAATGATAATTTTTGTATTTTGGAAATCTCGAAACATATATTTCGTTGAAATCGGATTTTCGAATAGAACACCACCACTTCTCCATAATGTAACAAGGAACTACATCTGTAGATAGTTTTAAAATTTATATGAAATTTGGTCCACATTTTATACATTAATCTGTTATAACTGTACCAAAATTTCAAATAAAGCCGCCAGAAATTACGTAATCTTTAAGCTACGCGAATGGTTAACGTAAAACTGTTTTGTTATACAGAGAATGAATAGTTCTAAGTACACTTGCAGATGGTGCGTTTTCTGAATTAACTTTTCATTATATTTCCTCTTAGAACTACAATTCAACTGGTATTGCATTTACGAAGAATCTAGCCCCCTTACGTATTTAGAAAATATTACCTGACATTTAAATTCACTATTATTTTCTGATAATGTAGTGAATAAATTAGCATGATATACACAATTTATAATTGCATATATATGATAATTGCAGCTGCGAAATTAAAATAGGTAATTAGATATGCTAGCTCGATAATAGTCATAGCTATTATCTCAACGTAATTTGCAGAGATTGTTAATCCTAAGTGCTGCTATTAAATTGAAATATGATGTGCACCTGGTAGAGGTTATCGGAATTTGCCTCTATCCATATATTCACTTATAAATGTGTGGAACAGTTAATATACATCATTAACCATAATTCACTTTCCAAACGGCTTATATTTAGATTTATGGCTGTAATGCATTAAGCAACATAATGAGTTTGTGTTTTCTATCTAATTTAGCCATATTTTCAAGTTCGATCAGCGAGGTTAAAATTGCAGTGTCATTTTAATCATTATTTTTGACAGTATTAGTTTGTTTGTATAAGAAATTAAAGTAGACCAAGTGCTTAGTGCTACAATTTCTGTGTGATTTTCCGAACCACTTTAGCTACTTATATATCATATTCAAATATTAAATATACTTCTAGGTTCACTGTAATCATGATTTAAGCGGGTATATAAATGGTCATTTTTAAAATTTCAATTTAATGCACTTTTCCAGTATCACTTAAGTAATATGCTGACTTTATGTCCTTACATGTTAACATACATTTAACACATTTAACACTTCACTTTTTCATTGGATCCCGTTTAGAGCAACCTTCCATTGCTTTTTTTTTTTCTGGCTTTCGCTGCTCAGAACCGAGGGCTGCCTAGTTAGCTTTTAAAAGTTCCCTCTGCCGCATTCTTGGTGTACCGATGCTCCTCTTGGCTCTCTCACGACGTAGGTCTACTTTTCCAGATCATCCTAAGGACTTGGCCTCCCCAGCTCCACTTCGAGATTGTTGCTGCTTCCGCTGGGTCCTGGTCCATAGGATGTCAGTGATTATTATCCGGCCTCTGTTTGAGCAGCTTCCGCAACACTTTCCTCCGGAAAACCTGCAGCGTGGTTATTTCTTTCTTGGTTAATGACCATGTCGGCAATCTATATGTTAGCAACGGTAGTATACACATGTTCATCAGCTGTTTCTTAATTTTCTGAGCTATATGGATATGTAAAATCTTTTCGTGATGCAGGTGTAGTACGGAAAAAACATCATATGAAGCATTCATGAAAATCTACAATATCACGTAACACATGCTAACATCATTTTGAAAGGTAAGATTAATAGGGAAGGGAAATATTAAGTTTCATTGGTAGATAGTTAAGATGGTATTGTTACTATCAATAGCACCAATAGCCTCAGTGTTTATATATATGCAACAAAGCGGATAATAATTAGCAGTACTTTCCCCACCAGATACTATAAAAAAATCCACAATGCTACCCACGATTTCTTATGGGGGAATTTCAACTTATTGCATTGAAGTAATTTTGGATAAGTGATGCCAATTATTAGTTATCCCTTAATAGTCATTAACCGTTAACAATATAACTAGTTATTGTCCCTGTTGCCTTCGTAACTGCATTCAACAAGTTACATTGCAGTCGTTACTTTTGTAACAACTGATTACTGTGTTTCACCATTGCTTCAGCAACCGTTACAATGAAATCGAATGGTAGCGTGTCTGCCTCACGTTCAAGAGGTCCCTAGTTCGAGTCTCGGTCAGAGTGAGTTACCTGGACAAGGTATTTCCGGGATTTTCCCTTATCCTGATAGACGAATGTCGGGTAACTCAATCTCCATGGACCCCGGACTCATTTGAGCATCATTTTACCCAATTCATTCATCGTCCGATATGACTTAACGTTGGAGGCCATAAATTGAAAAAAAAAAATCGAAACGCTTCCTTTTTATCATTTCCACATCTTGGTGGGAGCGTGTTGTGGCAAACAGATGGGCGGCTCTTTCTATCACAACGGGAATCAGGGAACTGAAGCCAAAGGCTCATTGTGGTCGGGCTCCAGGAGGAAGGATGAGATGACAGTTTTCTACGGAACTCCAGAACATATTAAAGGCGACACTACGGCTGCATTGGATCCCAAACAGGTGCAGGAACTTCTTTTAACCTTCGGGTGCCCGCCACCAGCCTAGGAAGAGCTTTCCCATTACAACAGTTTCTTTGTTTGCCCCTCCAGGTGCAAATTGTAGATACACCTTTCAGTTTTCATGTAGAATCTTTTTCCAAATTGCTTTTAATCGAGATAGTCCACTTTTTCAGTTTTATGTGCTATTCTTTTCGGGAAACTTTCAGCACTATTTTAAAATATTCCAACACCTTATTTTAGGTGGCATTATTAGAATTTTTGCTTCATATTTCATCTACTATATAAGAAATAAACAAGCACGATACAACTACATGTTGTATCACGTCTCACTTTTTAACACTTATTTCAGGAACCTTTTTTTCCCTCATCTTTTTTGCAGTTACACTACTTTACAGTGGAAGCCGCCTCCATCTGATTTTGCTTTCATTCATGATTTAGTAATTGTCTGACTGCCCGTTACAGCACGTTATTAATTAAAATGTTATTTTACAACTAACTTTTATTTTGAGAGAACGTAAGTTTTAATGGCCGGAGAGCATATTACAATTAATTATTTCCGGGCTGTTTTGCAGTGGTAAGTTGGCGTAAGAACATCCAAACGTTTCGCCCACAACTGTGGTGGACATCTTCAGTGGCGCGGTCGAAGTTTCCTCGTAGAAAGTTTCACTGCGTCTCAAGCATACCTCTACCTGTAATGACTTGATATTTGTTTATTTATTATGTACAATTGCATATTAAAAGTAAAATAAATAGCTCTTTTCATTTATGCCGGGACTAATTGGCAAAATACAATAACTGTAGTGATTGGAGCTTCTTTATTTGTCATGTGTGTTAGTGTTATCACACTAAATACTCTAAGCAGTTTTAAAAGTGATACAGCACCTTTCATTTTTGCTGTGAATTACAACGCCTTCCGAAACACTATGGAGTAGAGTGATAAGCATTAGCTTAGAGTTAGTCCATTCACTATAATTAGATTATAAATCTCATTAATTCCCAGGTTTCAAATATGAAAACTCCTAGATATGAAAACGTGTAACTTTTGTTTTATTGCTCAACCTTTCTACCCCTTCATTGCCACCAGCAACAAGCAATCATCTCACTTGAAAACATGCATGTGTTGCTTCTGTGACGTTAAAGAGTAGTACAAGTAGAGGCGGGCTCTTTAAAAAATATTTTCCTACCCATAGTGGTTGGTTACCTGCATTCCCCATTTGGCAGCCTTGGCCTTCAAAGTCACCTTGACCCACCACGCGATGACCGGACCCATTTCTCAGGTGGAGGCACCTAGAGGGCAGCACCGAATGAAAAGGTGATAGTGAAGATGACGGTGAGGGGAGAGGACCTACAGCTTATACCGTGGACTCCGAACCACGTTGGACATAGGGGACACTTCACATGTGCTAGACAGAGGTGAGGCGTGGATAGGGCCGACTTAAAATCTGCAAACCCAGAGCCGGGAATCAACTCGGAACTCTTTGCATGGGAGCCGCGAACGAAACCACTGTGCTACACCGTCGCCCTTTCCTATCCTCAGTTGTCAGTAAGAATAAGTTAATGCGCTTATAGCTTTCTTTCTCTTGCTTTTCTTATGAATTATAGCATAAGTTTTGAAAGCTATAAAACAAATATATGTAGTTTGCATTACTTAGTAAACCAAGAAATGGATTCAGTGCAAGAACTGGTCATCTTGGATCAATTCGTCATCCGACAACACAGTTAATCACGCTTACCAATAGTAGGTTTGTTGCGTTTTGGATGGTTTGCTTGGATCTTTGAGATAGGGAATAAAAACGAGAAAATAGGCAGCTATTTTAAAATTTAATCCTACACAATTCTTCAAAATGGCTCACTGCATGTTATAGAACAAACATTATTTTCCTGGCCATGTGTACTTTTCCAAAACCACAGAGGAAATAGAAAAAATAAGAGTTAAAATCTTTAGATGAAACAAATGCATCTCGGATCTCTGGATACTCAATCGCGAAGCTACTCTTAAGAGAAACAATGACGCGATTTATCATTTGACTTATTTAATGAGAAGCAACAGGTCAAAACGAGCAAAAAGAATCCCTGAAAGGGAGAAATGTATCAAATTCATGCACATAAGCACTGAAGTTTTCAAATTAACGGCAAATCGAATTCAATGTGTTATTGAAAGAATTAGTGACGTAACAAGGAAAGAAGTAACAAATGCCAACTTTGTTTTAATACTAGACGAAACGACAAGTGTGCCAAAATTATCACAACTTCCCACTGCCATTAGATATGTAAAAAAGAGTGTAAAAGTCTGACAGGTTTCAGCAGTATGCACAATACAGCTGTGTTAAGTGAGCATGAATACAGAATCCTTTAAAATGTTAAATTTCTGTTTGAAAACAGCATGTATCTCTAGGATAATGCTGCTACAACACTTCTTGTTCATTCAAATAGGATATAATAGCGGTGAAGAGAAGTAAGATGTAAATATTTCTTGCAACACTGAATGATTAATACTTAAAGTATAGGAGGTTTTACCCAAAAATTCATAACAGAGTGTATGTTTTGAGATCAACTACATAAAACTTATCTTGTTGTCAAAACGAACGAAATAAAAAATAAAAATATAAAAAATAAAGGGATCCGTAGAGTAGAGGTCCTACTCCAGCACTTGCCTTGTGACAAAGGACAGCCAGTAAATTCGAAAGTGGTCCATCAGCAATGAACCTGAGACCTCCGGGATATGAGAACCAGTTTGTCCGCTGTGCGGTTCATTTCTGACGGTCCGCCACGTACTTTTCGATTGGTTTAGCTTAGCTCGTCTCCGCAAGTCTCTCCAGCTGGTGGCCAGCAAGGTGGAGACCCTGGCTGAGGATGAGCAAGCGGTGGCCAAGGTTTTAGATTTCCTTTTAAATTTAAATTTTAGAATATAGGACCCATTAATTTGGAATTTTAATTTTTTGTGGTTTTAAGCTTTCTTTTAGTATTTGAGGTACCGTTATACGGGTTTTTATCTTTGTTTTTATGTAACCTTTTTTTAAATTGATTTTAACCGAATTGGCTTTCAAGAGCACTGATGACCTTGTAGTTTATCGCCCTTAAACTCAATTATCCATCCATCCATCCATCCATCCGGGATATGAATTACGCATTTTACTGTGGCACTACCACGCTTGGGATATACTTCTTTCTGCTTAATGCAATACCAACTTATACAAGAATGATATTATCTGGGTTACTTTTGGGGTTATACATAGGCGCTTTTGTTGCATAAATGTAACTGAAAACCTGAATTTGGATAACTAATGAAATTTGGATAATATACAATTTATATTATATGTAATACATATTATATACCTAATGAGGTCAGTTTTTCCTTGGACTGTTCTCTCAACTTAATATGTTTAGTTCAATCTATGCCATATATGCCATATTAGAACTCTGCTAATATAAAATATTTAAATATGTTATTTATAATACTGAAACTGAACACAGGATTTGACAACACGTACCATCTATTTCAATACCAAAATTGAGCACTTTGTAAATAGAGGAGAAAGACAGGAATATTCTCTTCCCTTTGGCATCAGTCAAAATTAGAAAGCTATCGGCAAAATCTATGATGCGAAGAACGCTGAATAAAGGTGCATGGAGTTGATGTGCCAAAGCCCTAGGGCATTTAACCACAATGTACCTGAATTATCAATGGTGTATGATGACATTTCGCTCAGAAAGTGATGCAGCATTGCGATCCTGCAGTCAGATATGATTACAACTAGCGTATGAAATTACTGAGGGATTAAAATAGAAAGTGGAATTTATTATATCATCTTAACTTACAATTCACAATCATCTAACACATTTCTTCAGCTATTTCTACTTGCATATGCCTGGTACATGTCTTTGTGTTGCACGGCCTGTTAGTTTCCTGGGCCATAGCATTGCTGTGCAACTTTACATCGGTTTGCTAAGCAAGGCATAGAATACATAAATTTATCTCGCCTCCTCCTCTTTTTTTCAACTTTCTTCTTTCATTCCCTCTTAGTTTAATTAGGAAATGCCCTACCTTTTTCCTCTCCCTTATTATTTACTCCTTAATATTCTCAATGCAACTATTGTTTTTCTCTAACCGGTGGCCCAACTAACCCATTTTTCACGTAAATAGATATCCCTTCATACGTTGAAAGGGTTGCAGAACGAAACGGGGCAGTTCCAGTTATAGTCATGGCAGTGACTGCTTCGGACGACAAGAAGCAGTTCCCAGGATGGCCAACACTCACACTCCGGTCCTGTGTTTAGCCAAAATTTCTCCGTTGCCTTTTGCAACTGCTTTAACACACAAAGGGATATCTGCTTACCAAATTACAGTACATTTAGGACACCTGGTGTATGTTCCACTTCCTTTCCCTCTTATGAGAAATGAGATTCCCTCTCTCACTTTCTTCCTTTTTAATTAAGTGCATATACAAACTTATGAACAGTATTTTTAAAACGACTAATATATCCAACTGCATCTGCCTCACGTTCAAGGAAACTCGAGTTGGAATCTCAACACGTTATCTTATTGCAAACCCAGGATCAGATCCTGAAGAAAGCCATGGAGTTTGCAATGGCCGAAAGCTCGACGTTTATTAGTTTGACACGGCTGATCACCCGCGAGGCCTTGATTAATATGTACTGTTGTTAACTAAGCCTCCAGATGTTTGGAACAATATCTCCTGCCTGTTAAAAATAAAATAAAATAAGGCACTTATTTAATGCTATGAGCCGCAGATCTCCAACAATAATTATAACCACGTGTTCTTATTGGTGTTTAAGAGTTTAACCAGAATTCAGTCTTTATTTTTAGCACTCACGCTTTCACTGGCATAACTGAGAATTCCTATGTATCCCTTACCTCTGCATTCTTCTCTGCCTCGTCTCAATTACTTTCTCTCACACGCTGTCATTTTGCCATTCCTGTGTGCTCGTGTCTCAGCTTCAGCCTGTCGCAGTATTTTTTCTCTTGTTTTTGTGTAATTTGCGGCCTCCAACTTTAAGTCATATAGGACGATGAATGGAATGGGTGAAATGATGTTCAAATGAGCCCAGGGTCCATAGAGCTTAGAGTTACTCGACATCCGTCTTTCAGGATAAGGTAACACCCCGGAAAAACCTTATCCAGGTAACTAACCCTGACCGAAACTCGAAATCGGGACATCTTGAACGTGAGGCAGACACGCTACAACCACGCTACCGAGGCAGGCAGCCTGTCGCAGTGTGCCGAAGACCTAAAAGCTACTTGCTTCTGCAGCTAGCAGCATTTCTATACAAGTATACAATTGTAGACATAATATTTGCATTTGTATTTGTTGGGCCATTTCGCTTTCCCGTTTATATTGCTGTCATATTTTCTCAGTTATTTTTCTCATCACTGTTGACATATCTGGACTACAGTCGTTGTATTCAATGATCCACATTGTTTACTCCTTTGAAAATTGCTACTCCTGCTGCAACTTTGTTTGCCATCTTGCTATGAATTTTACACCAAAAATACCTTCATTGGCCTCCTTTCCACCCTCTCGAAGGTTCTCGAGAGGCTGATTCTCGCCCGCTTGTCCCCAATATTGGGAGACATTCAAGCCATTCCTGACCATCAGTTTGGTTTTCGTCCTGGGTACTCGGCTCACTCAGCCATCCGTAGTGCTATTTACACCCAGCCCGTTGTTTTTTGAAGGCTGCCGAAGTTTCTCGAAAGCTGCCAAACTAGCACTATCTTTCGTGATGTAGCGAGAACATTTTCTGTAATTTCTGCTTCGATTGTAGATTTAGAGAAAATGGAATACAGGATTGGCAGAATAGATGGAACAACTCAACTAAAGGAGCAATAACAAAGAGTGGCGTTTTCTACTCTTATACAAGCTATTTTCACAAATTCTTCCCCTAATAATACAATAAGCATTTGCAGAAATTATCTGTTTGTTGATTGCCTTGTAGACCGTACACGAGGAATAGGTGGATGTGGTAGTTTTAAGTAATAGTCAAGTCTTTATGATATGGTATTATATAATGGCTTTGAAATTGCGTTGTCTATGAAAGGACAAGAAGTAAGAAAACTAAGGCTTCTTGTTAATCTACGTTTAATTTTCAATATTTTTAGATTTTAAATCATCATGTCCTAGCTCTTCAATTCTAAAACTACAGAATTAGAAAATATAAATTATAAGGCACGTTTGCACGAAAAGGACATCTGAATACAATAACGACAACAGTAATAATAATTTTATTTCATCTTTGCGACGTAGCCCTGAAGATTATGAACTTAAATGTTAAATTTGGTATTTAACCAAATTTTCGTTTTTGAGTTATGCTGTTCACACTTTCTCTCTCTCTCTCTCTCTCTCTCTCTCTCTCTCTCTCTCTCTCTCTCTCTCTCTCTCTCTCTCTCACTCATTCTCTCTCTCTGTCACACATGCACACACACAAACACACACACACAACAGGATACCAAAATCTACAATCCAAGCAGAAATTAGAGAAATGGGAATACAGGATTGGCAGAATAGATGGAACAACTCAACAAAAGGAGCAATAACAAGGAGTTTCTTCCTCTCCATTAGAGAGAGATTCAAGGTGAATCTGTCACTGACGCCATGTTTTACAGCTCTAACTACAGGACACGGAAAAACCAATTCATACAAACACCGTTTCCACATCGCAGATAACCCTACATGTTCATGCAATACAGGACACCGAACAGTACATCGCATAATATATGAAGTACTACAACAAAGAAACACATTAAGAGAAGACATTGGGAAAAAAGTAGGAAGCTGGCCAGTGACTACACAACAGCTTGTATCCAAATATCTGAGAGACTTCCAACAATTCTGCAACTCAATAGGACTGTAAAGTGAAGTGCAGTGCAGTGTAAAAACAAAGAGTTAAACTTGTGACAGTGAAAGTGAGATCAACATTGATTACAAGAACAATAATAGAAAACTATAAGGACATAAAAAAGACCAAATCAAGAAACAAGTTGAATACCAAAGAATACAAAGCATGTAATATTACTTATAATGGGGCATGCTGTTAATAAATCTTTAAACACACACACTCCACATACACACACACACACACGTTCGCAGACCCACATATATATAAAGTATTATTAAATTTGAAATTTATTGAAATTTACATAATCAATTTTGAACTGGAATGCAATATTTCCCCTATATACTTGCATTAATACTGCTTTTTAAATATATTGATTTTAAAAATATACTGCTTTTAATTTGGTTCCAAGTTTACTACCAATTTAAACTACTTCGATTCTCAAGCTGAAAAATCTTTGCTTCGCAATATGATGCCAATGTTAAAAAGAAGTATTGAGCCCCAATTTGAAGTCGAAGTATTCTGCTGACTATTTCAGCTATCTGTGCATCAGCTTCGTCTTTACTCACTAGTGGTCAGATAAAGTGTCCGAAATGTGTTATTAAACTTAAACTTTTACTGATAACTTCACTTTTGGTAATGATTGTAACAAGGCCCCTCCTAGTTGGTAATCCTATTTCATATAATTTCTACTTGTCCAATGTATTCTACTTTTCACGTCAGTCTCCGTGTATAAATACTAATTCCACCTCACATTGCCAGAATCCCAACTACATTGCTCTACCTAAACCGACATTTTTGCCTCTTCATTCCCGTAACCACCGAGCTAATTCCGCAAAGTGGCTAAAACCCAGCCGTCACTAGTTATCGCTTTCAATGTTCTCCTACCCTGAGCCAAGGTTTACTCATAATGCAGTGACAAACCTACAATCGCTTAACTTTATGCAACTTCATAAAATTGCCATATTAAAAGACATTGTCTTTTACTTTGTATCTTATTCTTTATGAATTATTTTTCTAAGTTATAAATGCATTTTATCTATTACTTTAACTATATATTATAATTTATTTATTGGAACAGTAATTTCTATATCCATACGCTCCATACATTCTGAACATCCAATTTTTGATTTCGTTGTATCTCGTTATAAATGATAACTTTGGCGTGCATCAACAGCGCTCCTGTCTATAAATTAGTTTAATTCCATTTAGGAAGCAGTGCTCATACCGTGGTACATTAAGGTGATGATGGTGCTGTTGTGCGGTGGTAAATATTTGACTGCACTTAACTTCTACACACAGGCGCAGATGGAAAACACATCATATCCACACACGTGGTATGAAACTTTGGACATCCATAGTCTGAAGAGAACATAGTACCCGAGTGATAAAAGCCTGAATGGACGAGAAGACTAGGCCATAAGGAGAGAGAGAACGAGAAAAAATCTATCAAACAGGAAGGAACAAAGGGTTACATGTGGGAAGAGGGTGGAGATGGAAATGCTCGACTGCGGACCGGAAATGAGGAGGTAAAATTTGGGGTTGGAATGGGGGAGAACGATAGTGGCTGGAAGAAAGGCGAGGCAGAGGAGAAATAGTGCATCCACCGCTTTGTTGTTCAGAGAATCTTGCAAATGGTGCGTGCTGCAAAACAGAGACAGACAGGTTTATGCAGCGCTGTTTTTGTCAAAGGAAACCCTGTACACAGGATCCAAAAGGGATTTTAGAACAACTGTTTAATCGGATGAAAATAAAGAGAATCTCCTTTCAACTACTATTTATTCATAAACAAATTTCAGGTTTCTCTCGAATCATTGCATGTCACAATCATATTTTATGAGCAGCTCGGATTATAGTATATTTGGTTTTAGATTTATACCGCTTGGTGTACAGATTGTTACACCTGTACATTTTAACAGGAGTAGTCTAAAACAGGGCGTTTAACACTCCACACAAAGGGAAGTAATGAGGTGAAAGGAGACCAGAAGCCGACAGCGCAGAGCTGGCACACAGCTGTCACTCGGTGCGCTACCGAAGGTTCTAAGAGTAAGTCGTGCAATGACCTTCAATGACCACAATGACTTTCACCCATAGAACAGTCTACGAGCACAGGTCTAACCATCTTTCTCTTCTGTCTCCTTCTAAACTGCTGTACTCAGCGAACCAATCTCTCCTGTTCCTTGATGCAATATATGCCGTGTGAATCATCTGTTAAGCCACCCTCCGAGTTCAGTTGACTGTAAAGTATTATGACAGCCATGCGCATATTAAGACTTCATAAGGAAATCAATACTGAAAATTATGTTATATTATTACGCAAAAAATTAATTCCAAATTCTCTTCTTAACTTGCTGCTAGCAATAGATAGTGTCTCTTACCATGATACACAAGTATATAAGTGTCAAGTTCTTTAAGAAGATATGTGCTTACTTGGTTACAAAATCACAATACCCTGTTTGTAGAAAACAGCGCCAAAACAAAACTGTATGATTTAATTCTAGCCAATAAGCCGACTCAGAAGAACTTAATGATTGACCAAATATTATCAGAATATAATCGTGCAACCTTGAGGCATATTCTGTAACATCCGGATATGAATCCTATTAAAATTGATATGGACGGATGCTAAATATGTCACTTGCAGAAATATAGCCTATAAAATGAAACAGGAGAGGTGCCTTATTTGAGGAAATTGAACAAATGCAATTGGGAAAGGTATGCCATCATGTGGCTTAAATAAAACAGGATTGCTGGGAAAAAGATGCACTAAGAGATGATAACGAGTGAGGAGGATGACAGTGAAATGACTCAACAGACGAACATGACAGTGATAATAACTAAACAGACGAACACATGATAGGCATAGAGGAATTAAAATGTGATTAAAGGCAAAATTGTTTAACTCAGTGTTAAGTTGGTATTTAATTTGCTAGATATTGTACTTCTGTGCATAGTGATTGACACATGAAATAAAAAGTCCTGTGATATCTCAGAGGGTGAAGTCATCGGAGTGAGATTTCGCTGCCATTGAAGGCCAGGGAAAAATGTACGACATGACTTAAAGCTTTTACTTAAACATTGCATTGTTTAAAAACCATTGCGTGGCCTATACCACCATAGAGAGATGGCAATGAAGGGACATAGGCAGCCTCGTAAGCAACTTCAAGGGGTCGCATTTCAGAAGGTGAACAGAACGCACGCATCAGTGTCATCCGTCCCCATCCGCCGGAACTAGCACTACACTATATCGCTCGCAAAAGTTTAAGGGCATATGAACGCTGGCCAATGCGGAGCGCTATTGCCACTTGCACTTGCAGAGGTTCCGTGTACATAAGAGCAGCCTTACGCACCAGCAAAGGTTTTGCCTATTCTTCCGGTAATTAAACAACGCATTAAATATTCCTAAAACATTAAGATCTTACCTTGAACACGTCACAGCAGTCGATTAGCAAGCACGGTTTCCCATCCAGTAACTCGCTTTCCGACTCCATGAATCTTTCCCGGATATTGAAATTCAGACACGCTCCCTTTTTTCTAAAGTTGAAGCTGCTTCACTACAAGTTCGTGACACTGTGTGCACACTGCATACACCACTAGGTTACAGAGTTAATTGCTGTAATTTAAAAAAAAAAATCACAGTTCACTATATCCTGGATTGGAGAACTTTCGTAAAAACTTGTCCATATTAAATATAATTTTTCTGCCCTGAGAATGAATCACTTCACGTTTGTTGATCGAAAAATCACTTGTCCCAGCTACGAGGGACATGTCCATGCACTCGGATCACAAACATTGGAAAAAAGATATGTGTGTAATAATGCTTTAATGTAATGTTAACAATATTTCAGCTGGAGCTCAACATACGACTTAACGATGCCATTCGCTTTAAACAAAACGACACCTCTACTCTGAAAATGAACTGAAAATTAACTCTGTTTCAAACTGCGTGACTCCTGTTTTAGTAGATGCATTATTTAATTATGCTTTAGATAAATGTTATCAGGAAAGAATAGAGTGGTTTTTCAGCCTTATCTGTGTTGAATGGATGGATGTTGTGTGTACTACATGGCAAAGTGAGAAAGCTTGCCAGAAAAAATTCGTAACACAGATGTTTACCTCAGCTTATCACACATAGACGGCGAGTTCAGTGTATGTATACTCTGTTCATATGTAACCATGTTTTCTGAACAGCAATGTGTCGTACATTGGCAGGTGCGAGAAATCATATCATATATAGACAAACGCAGCTTCCAATCGCTCTATTTGTGTCTCTTAGCTTACTGTACGTTAACTTACTAATATTTCACTCTTTTAATCAACAGATAAGACCCGATAAGGAAAGATCGCAGCGCTGGTCAATACGCCTCAACGCTCGGTCGAGTAATAACCATAACCATGTGAAGATAAAAAGTGCATCGCTCGCGTTATAAGTATCGTAGAGACAGGATTTTTGAACGGTGATGATCAGGAAGTAAAATTATTTCCGTCATTTTCAAACTTTTATCCAAGCGTAATTAATTAATATAATGTTCTCAGTTCAGCGCGCGAGGTGCGTGTACCACATTCGGCAGAACTGCTATGCGGAAAAGCTTACGATTGGCTGGAGTGTGCAGTACGGCCTCCATATGCCTTTAAATTTTGCGAAGATTATAGCAGTCATACATGAAAGATGACAAGAAAGTGAAATAAAAAAATTAAAGGAATGAATCAATGGAGAACGCCACGCCATGTCTGAGTCGTTAGACCGCTTAGCTCTCACGAAGGCGGCCTGGTTTCTATCCCAGGCAACCACAAAGTGCATTTGTGGTGAACAACATGGCACTTGGGGTTTTCTCCAGGCCCTCATGTTTATCCCGCCACCATTCCACTAACTGCTCGATCTTCATCTTTCCTACCACCCCATTTCTCTCGTACTTTCACTTTCGACGTTGGGCTGATCACTCATCCAGGAATCTCTCTGATCAGGAAACCTCTGCTCCTCAACCTGTTGCCTACGGGCCTCGAGGTTGCGCGGTTCAAAAGCCCCATTTTCCAATTAAAGAAAATACAGGAGTTCATCCATTCACTCAATCCGTGGAGAAGAGATTTCACTTCAACTTTCACTTAGTGACAGTGTGAAACTACCAATGATCAAATCAGAGTGGTTGGTCAACTCACCAACCCCCGAAGGCATGTGGTACTCGTTTCATTTTGTGGACAGAAATATTTGCAAAAAGAGGCCATAAGCACTACTATTTTTCAGAAAGCTATAACATTTCTAAAATAATGTACTAATTGCACACTATTTCGAAAATTGGGGCCTGAGGCGAGAATGCTCAGCTGAAATGTGGATGTTTTGTGTTTTGTTGATTCGCCAGCATTGCTTCCCTTGTAACAGTCAATGAAGCGATGGATGCTTTTTGTAACAATGTCGGTGTTAACATACAAAAGTACATAATGAAATGGAAATGCTAATAAACCAAATAAATTGTTTTGTGTTCTAAATAGCCCTGTGATATAACTGATGGGACATATGATGTTATTAACTACAAACATGTACATCTAATTAACCCGGATTTATTTTTTGGACTCTGGGAGTAATATTTTAACGTGTATTATTTATGAAAGCTACAAATAAGTTTTACTTCAGTTAAGATTTTAAAGGTAGATCTCTGATAAAGGAGAGAGGAAACTGGCATTAAATGATTTATAATATTTTCTTAAAACGCTACGCTGATAAAAATATAATCACTATTTCAATGAATCGCTTCTGCTCAGGTGATTATAGCTGAATAAATAATATCTGACGGAGCGAGATTTTAAACTGTCAGACTGCCCAAAGCATAACTCCGAAGCGTTAATTCAATAATAACAATATTAACAATTCACTGGACCAGAGGTAACTTTGTCGGAGTGTCCGGAGTGACAGTACGTAATAATGAATTTATATAACTATGAATGAATGCAATTAAATGTTAAATTCAACATTCACCCACTTCCAGTTGCCTTAGAAATTTAAAATAAAACTTCGTAATATATCAAGGACCGATGACAATATAAGAATGTTATAAATTTGACCTTATTATATCTGTATCTTTTAAAATTATAATTTATTTCTATATTGGTTCTCCAAAGTGAAGTTGATGCCAGTCACTTTACTGTATATGTTACGCGGACAGGGTCACTAAGGATGCATCTGAATATTTAGTTTTATTTAAACTACGTCACTTAAGTACCAAAATTCGTCTTAAAGTTCAGCAGCATTTTCCGCGGATGTAACAAGAAGATTATGAAAAATATCTGCAACACAACTCCCTTATCGTTGTTTAACAGAATAACCCTGAGGAATTGTCACAACATCTAGGAAATTATAAGCTGCCAGATCAACTTCGTTTTCTAAACTCTCTTATCTCCCACTCCCATGCCCTTCTCAAATGCACTCAGCCGGATGGCTATACTTCCCCGCTTCCAATTATCCACTTGTCCATCCACTGCTCAGTCAAACTCTATAGCAATTATATACAAGTGTGTTTCTAACAATACAGGAGAACTACATGCACGAAAAACTAATATATAGCAACGCAACAAAAGCAATAGTGTTCAAATATATTTTCCTGGACATAACTGTAAATCAGCAAACTGCTTTGCTCTAAACTTACAGTTTAAATAGACATTTAGTTTGCTAAAATATTTTTAACGTCCATAGTATGGAGGCAGGAATGGTGGCCTCTGAAAAGAGATAGAGCAGTAGAAAATCATGAACAAAAGCGACCCCCATTGTCCAGCAGCTGAATCAGATACTAGACCGAAAACTTTTTCTTTTGTCCCCCTTCACATCATTTCGCTTGCCTCCTCGTCCCATCGACTTCCTGGAATGGGACACTTGAAAAGAAAACAACCGAAATTTGAATTGTTGTCAAAAGGATAAAAAGCTATTGTCCTGTAATCCAGACTCTATGGCCATTTGCAATTGCATTCAGTTCATTTCAAAAATACAAACGTCTCCAAAACTTTCGATCCATAGAACTCTTTCCTCTCCGTAGACTCCAATTTCGCTACTAGGCTACTTAGCTTTCTGTCAAATATGTTAAAATTTCTGAATGAAGCCTAGTATTCCATAATCCGTAAAGAGAAGTTCTGTAATGTCACTACAATGGCGAAGTATCACAAGGCAATTATCAGGAGCCACGCTTCCTTCATAGCCTCTCAAGGCATTGCAATACACCTAATAAAACAGTATGCCTGGATAAAACATACTTGCACTTCTGCTATTAGACCTGTCAGAGGTTTACTTTCTTTCAGAAAACTAGCAAATCATTCTTGAACTAATGGGTGAGGACACTTTTATTAAAAAGGTTATTACAAAATATTGAAAGTTTTCTTGACTGATTGTGAAATTGCTTTAAACTCTTACATAATAAATGTGAGGTAAATTTCAGCAATGTTGAATGTAACTATTTTACAGAACTAGAGATATTTTTGTCAAAATTGCAATTTTTCTTATATTCCATTTTAAAATTAATCCTCAGTGATGATTAATTCAATTCTGCTTTTACGTAATTGCAACAAAATGCTTCAATTACAAAGACTTCCTTATAATTCCTTTATCTACAGATTTATATATTACTTTTTAAACGAGTAAATTTGCCTAAGTTAAGATATGAGGTACCGATAAGAATACCCTTACATGGAACTGAAGCTGAGGCAAAGGCTGCAAAACATGTGTACATGTGGACACACATTTCGAAAAATAACATACTTTCGGTTATAAAGGACGAAAATTCATACATAAGGCAATAAATATGATTTTGCTGTTCATGAGTTTAATTAGCTCCAAATGAACACTTGAGAGACCTTATGACCTATATTCAGAAATTTTATAAGTACAAGAACGTGTTTGCCACGAAACACTTAAGGCTATATCAACAGTCATCTTATGTTTTCTGAGGCAGGGAATTACTACCAGCAGTAATGTATTCGTGAATAAAAAAGCAGGTAATTTGGATATTTGTTTGAACCTTTTCCATCTTTGATCAAATTATGAGATACAGTTTTGGTGATATATAATCAAAGAACAAAATGAAGGGAAAATATGAAAAATTGAACTTTTATTTGGCACCAACTTTCAACGGTTTCTTTAGATATGTATTCCAAAGGATACATTAACCGTTTATTACAAAAAGGAGGGATTAAAGCGCAATAGATAAATGCAGAGTTTTAAAACGGTGAACTTGGAATAATGGAAGGAGAAATGGCATGTGGAACTATTATCACTAAATTTCTCCTCCGATTTTGAAATGTATTGCCGCGGAGTATTTTTGATGCGATTCTGAGGATAGCAGGTACAGCTGGTTTTCCACATCTAGCAAAACTGCTTGGCTACCCTAAATCACCAGAACGTCTTCTGCAATCTGTTACCGAATCCAGTTAAACATTATACCTAAAATTATACAACCAAGTGGAGTCACTAGCTTCCATACATCCCTTAATACCAGACTTTCCATCTTTCAACCCTTCTTTTGAAAACTTCTTTACCTTATTTAGACGAAAATTCTGCACAGCATCTGGTAAATTTTGCCTTAAGTTTTCTACTAGCAGCAGCAGCGGAATATTCAGTGGGCACGTCGATCAGCTTAGATCTATTGTACCTATGCTCAAAGTGAGGCGTCCCCGGCAGGGAGGATGAGGTGAGAGGAGTCAAAGGGCTGCCAACCCCAAGGAGTCACTCCAGTTCAGAGCGCGAGGTCCTACACTTTACTAGATGCGGTGGTGGCCTTAGGACAATCATCACACCTACCGTGGCCCCGATACAGTCACGAGGCCGGTTCGGAAACCGGAGGCCGCCTCCCAGAGCAGGATACTTCAGGCAGGCTTGCGCAACCGGCATCCCACCTGCCGCATAGCCGAATCGGTCCACTAAGGTTCGTCTGGTTTAACTTGAAACATGACCTACTTAGCGCTACCCCTCCCTGTGACAAGGGAGGGTTGAAACATATTGCCACTGCTGTTCGCGACTGGCTAGTCTCCGTCAGACGGCAACAGGTGCTGCAACCAGTGCAGGGCTTACTTGTCTACAAACAGTGCTTTTTATTGACAGTGGAATAGGGTAATAATGGAAATATGGTATCAAAACCCGTGTTGTACGAGATAATTAAGAGAAACAAAGATAAGTTCAAATGTGTACAATCGACTCCATAGCTGAATTAAATAGACATACCCTACCGACATGGTATTGTGATACGAATGCTATCGAGCTAATATAGGCACAAGTCAATGAAGGAGGTAGAGAAGATGTACTGGGGAAAAGAATTGATTCATTTGTATCATAAATCATTTCATCATAAATTTACAAGAAAGCTCATGTCCAAAATATCCCTAATGGATGGTATATCTATACCATCGACATCTATCAGTGGTCTTTAAAGCACTGCGCTTGAAAGTATTAAAGAGATAGCTACAATATAATCAGATAAGCAATTGGAACGTTACATAGAAGTGATGCAATGTGGGATTAGGCAGTCATGGTTTACCTACACGGGCAATAGTGCGTTCTCTCTCTCTCTCTCTCTCTCTCTCTCTCTCTCTCTCTCTCTCTCTCTCTCTCTCTCTCTCTCTCTCTCTCTCTAATTACCGTGTTTCAAGACAAACCAGACGAACTGTAGACCGGCTCGGAGACCCAAGTCCTTCGCGTCGGTGCGGAAAGCGTTTACCTCAGAGCCTATCATCCCGCATGCAGCGCCAAGACTCCCGCCGACACTTCTACACTGAAATAAACCACCAGATTATAGATGGTATGAAATGACAATGAAGGTGAAATGGAAGATCAGGAAAGTTGGGGAATGTAATTAACCTACCGAGCATTCGCCTGGCGATCCAGGGAAATCCCCGAAAAAAATCCCATGGGTGAAGAAGTTTGGCCATCAGAATCAAACCCGAACCTCCCGAGTGTAGGCCATAGACGAAAATCGCTTAAGCCATTACGCTCTATGGAATAATTTTAACTAGCATGTCTCAGGTGGATGTTAACTGTAACAGAAATTCGCCAGTGTCATAATAATATAATATATAAGTTGCATACATTTTATATTTAATTGCAACAATAGATCAGCATATGTGCAGTAAAAGAGTCTTGTTGAAAATATGCCTGTGTGCACTCAATGTCACAAATAGTCCAGGAATGGTTTGATTTTTGCGCCCTTCTACCGCTGTCCGTTAACTACTTCTCCAAAGACTATACACCCCATAATTCGGTAAGCATTCTCAGCACACCAAACACCAAATTTCTGGTCATGCAATCGCATTTCGTGCACAATATAGGGTTTTCCTGCCAAACAGCTGTTGTTTTGTAATGATACATGGCCATGCAACGAAAACCATGATTCGTCTATGGAAAATAAAAATTAACTTTCGGGCCATACTTTACCCGACACCCGATTGCACAAATTTTCTCTACTCGCAGTATCATGTGGTTACAGTTCCTGAACTACAGTTATCTTATATGGCTTTAATTTGAAAGGTTCAGTGTCTTTCCAGGCCGAGTATTGTGATAACGTATTTGGAGGTTTTCTTGGGCTACGTTCTAATTCATCGAGTTTTTCTTCTGTAAGCTCATGGCGAGCTTTTTGGGATTTCTTAATTAGAACAGAACCAGTTTCTCTGAATCTCTTTAAGTTTACTGTATTTCTGCGAGGTGCAGGAGTAGCAGGAAATCGGTCTACAAATAGCCTTGTAACTTCTCTCCAAGACTCCGCTGGCAGGTAGGAATCATACATGAATATACTGTATGCTGAATTATACATACTACTGGGCATTATGACAGAATTAATCACAACTTCATCATAAACATAACAGGAAACCTCAGTAGCAACGGCCGAACATATACTGACGGAGTAAAGAGGGTACGAGGAACCGCTGGAAGAATTGTCCGCACGCAGCTACCTCCCACCGGCCGGTCAGTCACCAGTTATAAGACACTGCAGTTATAGTTGTAGGACATTTTCCCGAATCTCCAGAATATTTGATATGAACAATCTTCCGGAATGTTTAACTTATTTTGCAATGGCACTTGTGATGCTTAAACTGGGTGATCTTAACGATGCGTAACTACCGTTCCCACTGCCCAATACCGACATTCCTATTACACGTTTAAATAGTTGAAGTCTTATGTCTGTTAAAAGGTGGGCTAATATCTATTTGTTTTATTACAGTTTGCTTGGTTAATCTACCTTCTACAGGGTACACCGACATCTTCTTGTTCTTCTTCACTTCACGGCATGGGCAGAGTGCCCGTTCCGTCTCACAATAATCGCTCCTTCCATCTCTTTTTAGGTCTACCAACATCTCTCTTTCCTTGTGGCTGATATTGGAATTCAATCTTAGGCAGTCTTGCTTCGGACATTCTTTGCATATGCTGCATCCATTCCTTTTGATATTTTTAAATTTTGCTACTAATCGAGTCTACGTTGAGTTCCTTTCTTATATCTCCATTCCTTATTCTATCCAACCTTGTGCATCCCTTTGTTTTCCTTAAAAAGTGCATCTGTGCACTTTGAATTTGGCTTTTCATTTTCTTCGTGCCTCACGTCTATAAAGTAGTGCAGGGACTGCCATTGTTTTGTACAACTTTAATCTTCTATCTCTTCTTGTTTTATTTCTCAACGTTCTATGCACTGTTCCACAAATCATTTGGAATGTTGCAAGCTCTTTGCTCACATCTCTGTCTCTCACCGACATAATTTCAATAATTGTACATGTCACTAATATCAGCAATTTGTGATAGGCAATGCGTGGCCTACGGTTTAACATAATACACAGCAGTAGTGCTGTCGTCGAAGGAGAATCTTCCTCCGCAGAGGAACGTCCTTCGACTGTTGCCATACTGGACCTACGATACTTACTGGCGTAGGGATGGGTTCTTTCATTAAGGGATGGTGGGTAGATGGTGGTGATCAAGTTAGAGATGTGATGTTTTGGTAGTATCTAAGAGAATAAGTTTTACATGGAATGAGATGTGGTGTATGCATGATGTTTATGGTAGGCCAAGCACAAGTCTGGGTCTTTTGTGTTTTTCTCCGGGGTCAAGCTCGTACTCCCCTAGGCCGCGAATGAGCTGATGAAACTGGAAGGAACTTTAGCATAGAAGCTACGGGAGAGATGTAGGATATTGTCAGTGAATTTTGGAAAAGCGACGGCTGAGTGAATGTTATTTTTAGGAATGTACAAATGAGCTGAGGTTGCAGTACGAAGATAGCGATTTTGGAGAATTTGGAGTTTGTAGAGGTGCGTTTTTGCGACAACTCCCCAGACTTGGCAGGTATATGAGATTACAGGTCCCAGAGCCTGTTTGTAGAGAAGGATCTTGTTGCTGATCGCCAGTGGTGATTTCCTGTTGTATAGTGGACACAGCTGTTTACCGTTTACAACATTCCCATCTTTCTGTTGACTTTATTAGCCAGCGTTGTTATATGGGTCTTCCATGTGAGCTTCATATCTAGGATGACCACTAGATAAGTCGCTGTTGTGGACCATGGTACCTCTTCTCCTGCTAGCTGGAGATTGGGAACATCTTTAAGCGTTCGCCTGCGGTTTAACATGATGAAGTTAATTGCGTTGAACGTAATTGATATCAGATGCTGATAAGTTGGTATTTAAACAAGGTGGATGAAATGATTGGTTTAGAATCCCTTTAAAACTGATTAACGAGTATATAAATATCGATTCTTATAGCTCGTTATTGGCGTTCTTAAGATTTCATGCCTCAAATATTTCTCAAATCCCAAATTAATCACCTGCCAGTGCGACACTCTACAGCGACTAATTGCCTTCCTCCATCATGTAACTTACCCTAGCGCTGCTTATGTAACTACTCTGATAGCCTAATTCGTAATGCTGAAAACGGGTACTCAAAAAGTTATTGGTCCTGTTCCGTCATATACTTGTTTTTTGCTTCGGGTTTTAATGTGTAAATACTGTTGTGCATATAGGCTGAGAGAGACTTAGAAATTACTATAATCATTGTTATTTAAAATTCATTTTCTGTACCTTGAGTTTCTGTAAAGCTGTTAGTTGATGGCTAAGCTTAAATTCTGCTGACTGGCAAAATATGTACCTTGGACTGGTGAATCACAAATCCTGCTGATCAAGGGAAATCATGCATACGTGGCCAGTAACAGGTCTCAAAATGTTCTCAATGATTTAAACTATAGAATACCTCCAGCCAGGAAATGTGTTGGGACAAAAGGGATTTCAAAATGCAGTTGAGCATGAACGTTAAAGGGATTTACTTCGCTGATTTGATAACGATGTATACCGTTACAAACAACTCAAGGTAGGCGTTCCCCAACTCAAGATGGGCTAAACGTCAATGAGTTAGATGAGTTTTGCAAACCAATGCGAAAATTCGAAATAAATGAGAAACCAACAATAATATAAGATTTGAGAAGTGTGAGCTAGTTTGGTCTTGTAACAAAGTTAGAGAGGGTATCAGGATAAGGATAAGTCCGAAATATAGAGAAGTTAAGAATAGCGCAACCAGCGTAAGTGGAAGCAGCATTTGAAGTTTATTAGAGCAAAGTTGTCGCCGTAAAAAGATGAAATAGAAACCGCGCGGAAGTAATTTTAAACAAGTAATCCAGGGTTTCAAGTAAACTGAATTTATGTTAGGAATTTTACTAACAAGTAGTCACCGATCCAAGTCGATAAGCAAATTTAGTAAGAATTAAACCAAATAATTTTACAATGAACCAAAGTGTTATTATTACAACTGAGTAGCCAACAACCCCCAAAATCCATTTCCGACAACCATTCACCTGAGGATAAGAGAACTCATCGCCCCAATTAGAACCCAATCAATTTAACACGGAATGCACATTTGCCGCTATATTTCCCCAAAGCTGCACGTGTGTCCTATTATTGGTCCAAAAGTTATGGCCTATTGGTTCAGGTTTATATGGATCGCATAATATTATAGAGTAAATAATTCAAAACCTATATAAATGGGCGCGCGCGCGTGTTTGTGTGTGTGTGTGTGTGTGTGTGTGTGTGTGTGTGTGTGTGTGTGTGTGTGTGTGTGTGTGTGTGTGTGTGTGTGTGTGTGTGTGTTAAAAGGATCAACGAAGCCAAGCAACAAACGAAAGCGCTATAAGATAAATTGATCTCACCAAGATTGTTTATCTTTGAACCCATGCACTGAAGGACATAAGTTGAAAGGTTGTTTTCTTTACAACGGTCACTATCAGTGATATTGTAGGTTTGCTATTGACTGTCCTTAAATATTGGTGAGAACGCCGAATATAAGATAATACACCATGTCAAATTAGGGTGAAATTATTGCAAGCTACTTAATTTTAAGGTTAAGAAAAAATATATATATGCATGCTCCCCTTGATCATTTTTGGAGGACCTACTGCTGGTTGTATGTGCGTGTTTATGTAGAGGGTTGACATGGACGCTCATATGTATAGATATAAAAATTGGATCCACCACATCTAAAAATCAAATATTCTTTGTTTAATATTGGAACCAATGCTAGCAATATTTACCCACATTGAACATCTCGTGTTCTCTCGTTAAACCATATAGATTTCATCCTGGCTACAAATAAAAAACTAGTACTTTTTTTCGATTCATCCTTTAAAAGCAGTTTCCGTCGCCATGACAACAGTTTTAACTTGCAGCAGCTTAGTCATAGCTTAAAATATTAAAAAGGAAGGAAGCACAGAGCGCCATTAAATTAAAAACAGAATCCTTTATTTGCTTGCAGCAAAGAGTGGCTTCTAATCTGCAGAGAGAGCCGCTTTTAAGAGTCCTATATCATGGTTTTCACTTACTTACTATACAGTGCTCCTCAGCAGTGCTTAAAGAAATTAAGTGCCGCATTTTCACCAAATATAAACGAGCATTAGCAATTAAAATGATGTATAACTATAACAAATTTATAATGTTCCATTAAGGACTTCTGCAAAAATACTCTTGAGGTAGCGTGAAAAATATTAGCTCACTGCAATGTTTTTACAAGTTATTAAAGGCTACAAAAATAGAACACCGTGTCTTCTAGAAGAGAATATACCAATGTTATTTTGTGTAGTAAGTACATTTGCTCTATTAGGAATGTACATTTAGTACAGCAAGGACAAGAAGTGTTATATTTGACCCGAAAATTTAATAGCGAGTTCTTAACATTTGAGGCTCTCTGTATAAACGAAGAAAGAAATAGCTTCGCGCACGCATGTGTGTATATAAATGTCAAAACTTACAGCATGAATATCAGATATGTCTCCAAAAGTCTATTTATTTGAATGGTATATGGAAATCCGTATTTATTCAAAATTAACATATCCTTAAGAAGCTAATATTTAAACTCTACCAAACATAGGAATATAAACTCAAATGTTACCTTATCAGCGAATTATATTAGCTTCTTATCGATGTTAGTAGATTGGGGCAATACTTGACACCTTAAAATGGAATGCGTTTAGTCACACAATTGAATATTTTGAGATTTAAGTGCTTTGATCACTTGAATCTAAATAAAACATTCTTAGAGAAAGCTCCTAAGTATGCGTACGGGTGTGTGAACCTAAAGAGCTCTACATGAAAAAGTCTAATAATAACACCATGCTTGATAGGTTTCGCTGACCTAATGCTCGTTTCACATAAGCTTTCCCCGTATCTCTAAACGGTCACGTGAACTTATCACCTCTCATTGGCTGCTATTGTAGTATGGACTGTTGTGCGGTAAAAATTAGTTGGTTATTTGACATGGTGATATATTTTTCTATGAAGAATTGTCAAATTTATATTTTCGTAACTGTTCCAATTAAATATATTACGCAAAGGAGTTGATTTATATGAAATGCAGGTTAATTCTTAAACGAAGTAAAGCGGAGGTTCCTTTCCTTAGAAGCCCGTCTTTCACCTGGAACGATAGCACATGCTTCAGCGTTAGTGATGACATATTTGTTTATATGACTTTTATCACTGACGTTTTTTGAACTGGATTAGTCATATATCGCCATTCAAAGGTGTGTTGTGCCGAGTGCGAGAGCTAAATAATTTTATTGATCGTTTATTGCGCGTGTACTTATATGTATAATGGCAGAGTCTACCGCCAGTTTTTCGCTAAAGCATCGCAAGGGAAAACTTTCACAAAGTGGCGAAAAAGAATTGTGGTGCATGCGTTTAATGCACTCACAGAGAATTTCCGTCTTTGTCAGTGAGAGAAGTCGAAAAGCTGTGCTCTTAACTTACAGGTGTGTTAGATACGTAGGAACATCGCGACATAAAATTGAGACAACAAGAAAACTTACCACCCCAAGGGCGATATTACTGTGTGGCGAAGACGTTATTTAAGGACAATCAGTCTGTACCGGGATACAAAACGCAAAATATACTACCCTGACGAGACTTGGGTGAATGAAGAACACACAAGTATGGCGTGACACGACTTTTAAGACTGAAAGACAAGCAGTTTTGCAAAGCATGTGTGCTGGTTTAAAAAAAGTCGCAGTGGAAAAGGCCGAAGGCCTTTCATTATAAACTTGTTTCAGTTTTATTGCTCATTCATTCATTTTCAACTTGCTCAGTTTCATGATAAACTTCATTATTTTTGCATGCCTTCATATTCTTATTTATATGATTTTATCTATCTTCCTGGCAATTATTATGACGTTTACTCTAGATTTAAATTTGACGGGAAGGCATCGCCTATGACCTATGGCGCGAAAGCATTAGCCAATTAGGGTGAGGGGAAGGTAGTTGCACGCGGAGTGATACATGTCAGCCGGGCAAGGTTATGTGAAACAGAGATTATAATTGTCATACAAAGATTTACAAAAATATCGTGTTGCGTGCAACCTTTTCTCGGGATTTTATTTACAAAAACTGCACGTGTAAAATATTTAATTCACAAACAAAATCAGTATTTTTTTTATTATTCTGATAATAGTTATTTCAACTCAATTTTCTCGGAAGAAGTTTTTAATACCCGTTAAAAGTTAAGAAATCAAACAGAAAAAGGCTACAGAAATTGTATAAGGTATAAAACCCACTTTAATTTAAATTTGGCCTGTGTAATTAACCATTTTCACCGTAGGCTTGTATTGCTAGATGGAACTTAGAAGGACTGGAGCGATGGTTAGAAAAGACACTTGGGGATTACCAAATCAGGATTTAGAAAACAACGCTATACATTAGACCAGATTTTTATATTGCGACAAATACTGGAAAAGTTTTATGAATATGACAGCTTCATCAGCTGTATGTAGATTTTAAACAGGCGTATGATAGCCTGGACAGAGTTAAAATTTATCAGATAGTGAGAGAGTTCGAAATACTACCAAAACTAGTGAGAATGATAAGAATGACTATTTAATTGGAAAGATGCAGGGCTAGAACAGAACAAGATCTATCAAGTATATTTACCATGGATAGGGGGTTGAGATAAGATGTGCTATCAACACTGTTTAATTTAGCACTGGAAAAAGTAATGCGGCAATTACCCATAAACGCTGGAGGAACCATAATTTCTAGATTAGTACAAATAGTGACATATGCTGACGATGTGGCAATTCTCGCAAGGAATATAAGAGCTCCTGAAGAAAGTTATGAAGTGTTGGAAGAGAAAGCACAAGGTCTAGGATTGGTAGTGGACGTTAGTAGAACAACATATATGAAGATGGGAGGTGATGGGGATGCAAGAAGAAGAGAACCTACAGTTAAATTCCACGAGAAAGAATATCAAAGATTGGAAACATTTAAAAATCTGGGATCAATAGTAACAGTAGACACTAAAACATCAGTGGAAATTCAAGAAGGAATAGCAGGTGGTAACATACGTTTCTAAGCTTTGCAGAATACGTTTAAATCACGGAACGTCAGTAGAAATACCAAAATTAAAATATATACAACTGTACTGAGACCAATAATAACGTATGGTTCAGAAAGTTGGGTGTTGACAAACAGAGATGAACAGTGGTTATTACGGTGGGAAAGGAAGATTTTGATATATATATATTTTTGCTGCGATAAGGGACTTGGACAGATGGAGAATGTGGACTAACTTGGAGTTACAGTGCCTATTTGGACAACTAAATATAGTATAGAAAATTAAACAAGGTAGAATAAGGTGGATTGGCCATGTACAGGGAATGCTGAAAACCAGTTTAGTTAAGATATTCATAGGAAAGCTGGATGACAGAAGGAGAAGAGGAAGACCCAGGAAAAGATGGGTGGATAATGTAGAAGACGACTTGAGAAATTTGAGTGTTAAGGACTGGAGAAGAAACGCAGAGGACCGAGTAGAATGGAAGAGGGTGGTTAGGGAGGCCAAGGGCCTACATGGCCTGCAGTGCCAACTATCATCATTAATCATTTTGGAGGTACTTGTTAGTACTGGTTTTAATTTTTCAATATCTGGGAATGTTTAAAACTCCTGTCTCTATTCATTCGTTCCTCGAGATATCACGAGTGTGGACTTTTAGGGCCATAAATAATTACTTTTAAACACCAGACACTTAATTTGTATCCTTTTTCTTCTCTTGAACGCATATTATATATCTTGTAGATAATATTTGCAGAAATAGCATATCAACACGAAGCACGTTATTGCAGCTAATGCCCCTACAGAACGAATGGAGTGAAAACCACAGGTGGCGTAACGTCACAGAGACGAGATGCACGGTAGTCGAATAAGCTTATGAGGTTCGAAATACCCTTTCTCTGCTGGAACGGTCCAGAGAAGGCGATGAACGATCTGTTCTTTAAGTAGCTCTTCAGTGTCTTGCCGCGCGACACCACCATACTTCACGAAACCAAGAGGCACATCTGAAAACTATGAACAAAGCGGAACGAAAGGTGACGCAGCCCCTGTCACCTAGCAACACTGAGACGACATATTACTTGATATCAGAAAGACACTAACACAAACAAACGAATAAATAAAAATAAATAACATGTACCAGAATAGGCATATGCCATAACGCTAGCATATACTCCGGAGATCGCCACAGCGACAAGGCCACTCTGCGAAGGTCAGCAAACTCCCTTTGCAATCCCTGTAAACAAACAACCCTCCTCTATTGTCTGTTTTGCCCTCAAGACAAATTTGTTGTCATCCAGCCGGGAACCAACCCATTGTTAAAATCCTATGCGTGCTTCTGACAACAGGCTATAAGATTTTGATCGACGTGCAGAGCGCATGGTTTCGCCTAAATTTTTGCATGCGGACCGTTAGAGAAAGCGTCTCTGATGTTAGGTCTGAAACTGGAAATTCTGAACACTGATCTGAAGTGGGGACAGTTACCAGCCAATAGAAAATGGATATTTGTTCATGTGATTTTGCGAACTCCGAGAAATACCTAGAGTGGGGGTAATTAAAAGTGATGGTGGAAAGTAGGTTTTTCTAGTAACAGCAATCCGGTCCTGAGTTCTACGTGAGACAGACGCGCATTTGGCGCCGCCTAACAAGTACACTTCCGCGCCATGCACAGAGACAAAATGCAATATCTAACAATCTCTCTAGTGAGAGTTAGCACAAAGAGTAATATATAGAGAAGACAATAAATATATCCAATTTGACTACGCAGTGCTACTGACTCCCTGCTTCACATCACAATTGACCGTGACGCTAAATACAGCAACCACACCGACGACGACTTTACGGTGGCGAGCGTAGGAGCCTAAGGACAACAATGAGCTTCTGTCTAGCAGATTCGAGGTGTCGTCATTCAACCCACAACCAGTCAGGACGCACCCACTCCTGAAATACAGATGAGAGTTCTCTTGCAGGAGCTACAAGTCACCTCGAACCGATTACAATCTCCCATTCCTTAACATCCGCACGCCACCAATCCTTAATTGTGAGGCGTTGAGCACAAGGGAGAGCTCGACGTGGTTCGCTAGGGGCCGGGCCGCTTCAAAGGGAATTTATGAAAAAGAAATCTTGGTAGGTTTGCATTATCCCAACATCGGTTTACCGACTAAGGAAAACAATGAAAAACCATGTCATATGGATGTCTCTGGTATTCGAAGCCGGAACTTCTAGATTGTAGGTCACATGTTACGGCAGATCCATTTTTATTTTTGTTAAGTGTTTAATTCTGCTTGAATATGTATGATACATGAACTATTGTTTCTTGTATTTTCAGTATTCCTTTTCATTTAAACCAATGTACTTAACTGCACTAAAGTCTTGTTTCCAAGTACCGTTTCTGTCGAAAATAATGGTCAGTTTTATATATTCTGATGTTCATATATAAAGCCATAGACTGGAGAATTAAACCTGAGAAACTCTTGCTACCTGCGTACACAAAGCTCTGCGTTTTAATGAGTTTCTGCAACAATGGATGTGCACACAATAATTTAATTAGCGCGAAGTGTAATAACGTGAAAACCAAGATCCGTTTCACATTATGATAACGCGCTAACCGCACGGCTGGCTCTACGATGTGTTCGCAATTAACCGTAATTCTGTAGCGTGATTAAGGAACATTAAGGGTCTCATTTCCAAGATAGCAAAATATTAATTCACCGGCTGAAAGGTAGCACCTGCCCTCGGGTAACTAATAGGGTCATCGTTTGCCAACAATGGGACTTGTATATTACAATACCATGCACATAATTAAGGGACATTCAGTAATCGTTATTATGTAGATACACTACCGGTAAAATGGCAGGTTACGTGGCATCTGTTGTCCACAAAATAATAAATATTCACGTCCATATAGAGCCAAGCCTTTGAATAGGTCGCAGCTTTGTCACAACGACGAACAAGTTTCTGAATCGAATCTCGTGTGATACTTATGAACAAAATTAGCCTTTAGGATTTGTGTGATAAATCACTCCCTATTCTCCGTCTGCTGCCGCTTCTCTGGAGTCTGAGAAACTTAGAAAGGAATTGATTGCCCATTAAACGGAGGTTCAATAAGATAACTCTCTTCTTGGATTTAAGGTCTACATTCATAAATACATCGTTAGTTATTATTTATAAATATATTTTAAACATTTAGCTTAAATTACATTATAACGCTTGCTCTCAGTGCCCTTTAAAGCTTAAGTATAACCATTTAAATGGCGAAGAACATACGGTATAAGGGGATGTATTTCCTGTAATCCCTGTTCTGCTTGTGTTTGTACTACAATTTAGTGCGTTAAAATCGTTCAATACGCGGTCATCTGTAATCAATCTTATTCGCATTTACAGCAAAAACTCAGAGAGAGCAAACTTCACCAACTAGCATGTACTTTCTGCTAACTTAAAGTGGTCATAACATGACGTAGTTAATTTCACAACGGAGGGTGCATTGTTACAAAAGTATTTAGAAAAGTAAGAAAATTCCTTTTAGAATGTTTTGTGTTTAAATACTCAAATAAATAAAAATTGTGATAATAACAGAATAACTTAGCAGCTTAAACGATTTGAGTCCATTTTGTTTTTGGACTAATAGCATCTCTTTTATAGGGAAGCGACCCTGTTCACGAAAGCTAACTTTCCGACTGCGAGTGCCGAGATGCTGACCACATCTCCTCTCCGTATCGTTTGGATGACAGCCCCCTCTACCATGCTTATGTGGGCGTGAGGCCGGCAGTCGGGTTGGCAGGCCGCGGTTCGATAAGGACTGTAGTGCCACGGTTTTTTTTAACATCTCTTTACCCTCTGGTTTGTATATTTTAATCTTGGCATGCGGTCGTCATTCATTCCTTTGTACGTATGTGTTGTTTCGTCATTCTTAGCTTGCATTATTTTGCTCTTAATTCAAATTAATCCCCCACCCAATTTTGGTACAGTCATTACAATTTTATGTTCAGTCTATTTACAGGTCTATTAATTATGGCATATATAACTGATTTTATTCATTCAGTTTGAGAATTATCATTTCTAGTATAGGATATATAGTTAGTTACTAACACTCCCCACATGGCAACCTTGGCCTCCGGGGTAATCTCACCCCACCAAGTGATGACCGGACCCATTTCTCAGGTGGAGGCACCCAGAGGGCGGTGTCCATTACCTCCGATGATAGGGTGATAGTGAAGATGGCGGTGAGGTGAGAGGACCTACAGTTTTTACCGTGGACTCCGAACCACGTTGGGCATAGGGGATACTTCACGTGTGCTAGACAGAGGTGAAGGCGTGGATAGGGCCGACTTAAAATCGCCAACCCCAGAGCCGGGAATCGAACTCGGGACCCTTAGAACGGGAGCCGCGAACGAAACCACCGCGCTACCCCGGCGCCCTGTATAGGATATATATATTGCTCCATTTATACCCCGCTTTTAACTGCAATGCTCATATCGGTGGCTGTTCTCCTTTGGAACAAATTGAAGGTGTTAACTCGTATTCGTTGGGTTTTAATCATAAGATCACACACACAGTCGCACTCTTATTCATCTTTCCAGACTCTGTGGAAGATGAGGAATTATCTTGGTCCGAGAAAAATCCACGGCCCCACCGCCGGGTATCAAACCCGGGATCCCTAGCACGGCAGGAAGATGCTCTAGTGACTGAACTCCAGGGCCAGTCATCAGAAATTGTCAAGTAAATTAAGACAATCTGTTCCGTTGTTTCTCTTTTACAATAATTTTACTAATACTAATTCAAGTATTTATATTTAAAATCTTACTTATTTTATTTTCAGTCTAATAACGTCCTGTGTGATTTATTTTTAAAACTAAATGTTAAGATTTTGTTATCCGCAAAGAAAAGCGTTTCTAATCTAGAGATTGTTCTTTTAAACCTATTGGCCTTTCGTTGCTTTCACCAGTGAAAGTGTACACCCCTGTCTTTCTGCGTTATTTATTGTTGCAATTGCACTCTTTACTTTAATTTACATAATTTCTATTAATAGTTCATCCGCAAATAGAAATGTTTATCTACTGATATTAAATGTTGTGTAATGCATTTTAATTATAATTTTAAATTTATTTGTAACACATTACCACAGGTTGTTTCATAAACTACGAGAATCATGTATATTGGTAGATAATATTCTCTCTTTGTTATTTAGCTTATGGTAAGCACAGGATCAACAAAAGTTCACACTCTTCTAAATCCATATCTGTAGACTTGCTAATTTAAATATATAGTATTAAATCGAGATCTTAATACTGATGCATATACTTTTTATGTGCCTGTACTAAAAATTTATATTTGTATTGTAGGAACTACTCTGTGGACGATTCCTACAGTTATCCATTTTTCAGGTGTTATGTCCATATTTCCAATACATATTCATGAAATGGGATACCAGATACTTTACAAGGTAATTAAGGATACTTTATTGATTAACAATTGATAATACATGTTCGTGGGAACCTTTTATTACTACTATTATTATTACTATTACTATTACTACTATTATTATTACTATTACTATTACTACTATTACTATTACTACTATTATTATTACTACTATTACTATTATTACTATTATTACTATTATTACTATTATTACTATTATTACTATTATTACTATTATTACTATTATTACTATTGTTACTATTGTTACTATTGTTACTATTGTTACTATTGTTACTATTGTTACTATTGTTACTATTGTTACTATTATTATTATTATTATTATTATTATTATTATTATTATTATTATTATTATTATTATTATTATTATTATTATTATTATTATTATTATTATTATTATTATTATTATTATTATTATTATTATTATTATTATTATTATTATTATTATTATTATTATTATTATGATTATTATTATTATTATGATTATGATTATTATTATTATTATGATTATGATTATTATTATTATTATTATTATTATTATTATTATTATTATTATTATTATTATTATTATTATTATTATTATTATTATTATTATTATTATTATTATTATTATTATTATTATTATTATTATTATTATTATTATTATTATTATTATTATTATTATTATTATTATTATTATTATTATTATTATTATTATTATTATTATTATTATTATTATTATTATTATTATTATTATTATTAACAAACTTAAAAGTCAATGTTAGTTCTTTGAATGTAATAAGATCTCCAAGTTGTACTACATATTTTAAACTCCTTCTTGTAACCTTTTTAATCAGTAATTTTGACAATATTCTCAACGGGTTTCTTCTGGAATTACGTAATGTTGGATTACGGGATGGAGTACACCTGAACCGAAGAGGATCGTCAAAGCTGGCAGCTTTGTTCGCGAGGGTGACGAAGTGGGCTGACGGCAACGAGCAGCAAGGGCAGCAATGACACCAACTTCAGGAAAACGTAGACTTTCAGGTAGGGGCTGATTCCTTAAGGCTGCTACAGGTAAATTGCCGTAGTATTATGAATAAAATTGTTGAGTTTTGGAATTTAGTAGAAATATGCAATCCAAGTGTCATTATAGGTACGGAATCGTGGCTGAATATTGACATTAATGATTCAGAAGTGTTCAGAACAGATTACAGGGTGTTTAGGAGGGACAGGGATGGAAGGGGAGGGGAAATCTTTATTTGCGCTAAATCAGAGCTAAACAGCAAAGCATTATGGGTAGAAGAAGAGGTTGAGATTATGCAATCGAAATTATTGATCAAGCAAACAAAGGGAATAATTTAACAATAATAGCTTGCTATAGACCACCTGCAGAAACTGATTATGCTACACTTCATAAATTAGTGGAGAAAATCTCTTACGAAGGGGAAAAAAATGTTATATTAGCAGGGGATCTAAATCTGCCAAATGTAAACTGGGACGGACAGTTAATAGGATGTGAAGCTCAAAAGCTCGTTAACTTTCTGGTTTGGGAGCAGGGGTTATTTCAAGTAGTGAAAACTGTTACTCGACAATCAGCATTACTGGACGTATTTTTATGCAAACCTGAGTCATTGTTTTCTGCATGCGATGTCTTGCCAAGTATAAGTGACCATCAGTGTGTGCAATTAGACCTAAACTGGAAAGGGCAGACAAACCGGTTTGAAACGGAACAAGTAATTAGTTGGGATTTCCATAGGGTGAACGGGGAGGCTATCCAAACATTTCTCCGGGAAAAATATGGGATATTTGTAAAATCCGCCACTAGTGTAAATGAAGCATGGGTTAATTTCAAAACACATCCTGGAAACAATTAGAGAACACGTACCTTTTAAAGTTATTAAACATAAAGCGGATCCAGAATTTTATACAAAATGTATTAGGAAACTTAAAAGAAAGACTAGGCACGCTTATAATAAAAGGAAGATATCAGAATGGCATCTTAACAAATTTAAAGAATTAGCTAAACAATTACAAGACGAAAAGTTGCAAGCGCAGGAACGATTCTTAGATAACGTTTTTAGCGGGACAAATAATTGTTGGAGATCATTTTACAATTATGTAAAAAGACGCAGGGGAAATAAAGAGAGCATACCAGATTTTAACGTTAATGGGATAGATGTATTAAGTGATAGGGACAAAGCTAATATATTAAATTCGCATTTTGTATCGGTTTTTTCTTAAATCCGACGATAGTTCCGAACAGGAAATTGGGGAGAGTGGAGAAACGATTTTTCAAATAATGGCGCCCAAATTACGCAAAAGGATTAAAATGCTGCAAAACCGAAAATCAAGGGGACCAGATAATATACCTACTGAAATATTAAAGCTTGGGGGTGAAGCCATGATTCCCTATCTAATGCTCTTGTTCAACATGTCAATTAACAACTGTGCCTTACCGGAAGACTGGAAAACAGCTATTATAGTTCCGATTTATAAAGGGGGTAATAAAACAGAAATAAATAATTATCGGCCAGTTAGTCTAACTTCAGTAGTATGTAAATTAATGGAGCATTTAATTGCAGAATATATACGAGAGGAGTTAGAAAATAAAAAGTGGTTTAATGAAGCGCAACATGGATTTCGTGCGAAAGTCAAATTACTTCATTATTTCAAGATTTGGCAGATGAGGTAGATGCAGGGGGAAGAACTGATGCAGTGGTAATTGACTTTTGTAAAGCTTTTGATGTAGTGCCACATAGTTTACTTATTTGTAAGCTAGCTAATACAGGAATTGACAAACGCGTAGTATTATGGGTTAAACATTTTTTGAAAGGGAGAACGCAAAAAGTTAAAGTAGGTAAAGAGCTGTCCGATAGTGGAACTATAAGTTCGGGTGTGCCGCAAGGCTCAGTACTAGGGCCTTTACTGTTTCTCATTTTTGTTAATGACATTGCTGTTAATATTAACTGCCAGATAAGGTTGTTTGCAGACGATTGTATCATTTATAATAAAATTCGGAATACAGTGCATGAAACCGCTCTTCAGGATGATTTAAATGAAATCTGTAATTGGGCTGCGGCTAACAAAATGTCAATTAATGCCAAGAAAAGTAAGTCGATTGTTTTTAGTAGAACTAAGGGCAAAATTATTGTTAACTATCACATGGGAGGGGTGCAAATTCCACAGGTGGACAGCTGCAAATACTTGGGAGTGTACTTGGCAAGTAATGCTGGATGGGACGAACAAGTAAATTCCACATCTAGGAATGCGTGGAAGGCATTACATTTCGTAATGAGAATATTGAAAAAGGGGAGCGCTAGTTCCAGGGAAATTGCCTACAAGGCCTTAGTGCGGCCAGTTATGGAATATGGAGTAGCATGCTGGGACCCGTATAGAGCTAACCAAATCGATCCATTAGAAAAAATACAGAGGAGGGCAATAAAATTCATAAAAAGAGGCAAGTATTTTGGGCCTATAAAAGGAGATGAGACTAAATGGGAGGAATTAAGAATTAGGCGTAAAAAACATAGCTTGGTAGCGTTATTCAAAGCTAATGCTGGTGTAAAGGCATGGGTGGACGTTAGTGTAAGGTTAGATAATCCGGATTATTATGGACGAAACGATCATAGATATAAAATTAAGGGTAGAAGATACAGAACCGACGTAGGAAAATTTTCTTTTGTCAATAGAACCATTGAAGAATGGGATGAATTGCCTGTAGCAGTCTTTCAGGGCTGTCCGCTGTCGCTGAAGAAATTTAGAAAAAATCTAGATCGTTTATAGTTTAACTTTTGAATTATAATGGTATATAATATGTAAATAGAGAAGTAATTAGATAAGTTTTAAGTGACTAAAGTAAAATAATATCATGTTTGTATTGTTTACTGTATTATTGTTGTAAATCTAGTATATGTAATTTGATCTGTATTCTTAACTCAGCCACCGGGTAGTACCCAATTGAAGTCAATAAATACATACATACATTACTCTCTCCTTTTTGCATAAATGCCATAAGCAGAAGAACGCACCAGAAACCGTTCCGGTAATCCTTTACAAACTCCAGTGACAATTGAAACCGAAATTGCCGTCCATATTGAGTGCAAAAGTTTGCATTCTGTCATCGTCGTTAAAGTATCTGTTTATTAATAATATCTATTTTTCCCCTTCAACTTAATACCCACAACATACACTTATGCACTTGTGCCAAAGTTTTTTTTCCAAACTTCGAAGCACTTTAAAAAATCCATTTTTTGTGATCTTATTCAGCTCCTCCTTCGATGTCGTCTTTCCTCCTCAATCGTGGCGTATCTTCATCCCTCCATGGGACTCCTCAGTTTTTGGAACAAAAAACGTCACAGTGGGCCAGGTCTGGCGAGTATGGTGGCTGCGACATCATAGATGTGTTGTTTTTGGCTAAACAAATTGCGCATAAGCAACGATGTGCAAGCACCGCCGTTATAGTGCAAAAGTCAATTTTTGTTCTTCCACAAATCTTGGAGATGTCCTGGAGAATTGGTTTGTGTAAATTGCGCATAACTTGCAGATAATAGTTCTTATTGATCGGTATACCCTGTGGAAGGAACTATGAAGCAGCACAGCCTTGAAATCGAAGAAAACTGTAAGGAAAACCTTAACATACGACCGAATTTGGCGCACTTTTTTCGGTCTTGGCTCGTGTGGCAGCATCCATTGGGATGATTGAGCTTTACTTTCTACGTCATAATCATAAACTAATAATTCCTCACAGTTATGACCCTCTGGAGCAAATTTGGATCGTCGCGGACAAAGTTCAACAGCTTCTTAGCAATGTTAATGCGATGGATTTTGGTCCAAATTGAGCAACTTTGGTACGAATTTTACGGCGACCCGCCTTATGCCCAAATCGTTGGTCAAAATTGAATGGCACGAGCCAATTGACATGTTTAGTTCCTGAGCAACTTTTATAATGGTGATTCGACGATTGGCCAATAATATTTTCTTCACTTGTTCAAAGTTTTCGTCTGTTGCTGAGGAGCTAGGGCGTCCGGGACGCTCTTCGTCGGTCGTTCACATTTTCTCGACCCTCTGAGAACCTTTAGTACCACCGATAAACATTGCTTTGGTGCAAGGTAGCTTCACCATGTGCCATAATCAACATTCGGAATGCATCCGCACACTTAATTTTGTTTTTCACACAAAATTTGATACACATTCTTTGTTCCATTTTTTCAATAGACAATACTCCAAAACGAACAAAAACACGTCCAAGAAAACTAACTGTCAACATTTACCTGAAGATTCAAACTGGCCGAGCTTGTCAACATAAGTGAGGGACATGAGTACCAACATAACGTCAGAAAACAAACGAAATTTGAATATACGTAGCCCGCGAAAATTCGAAATTCCCGATACTTCTTGAACAGACCTCGTGTTTTCACTTTTTTAAGACTCCTGCATCATGTTGAATACCGTTGAATATCGCAATAATGAACACTAACACTAAAAGTAATTAAAATAAAAAATTCAAAAACTTAAAATGTAAAACAGTCCACATTGATACAGCAGTATACGGCAAACTTTGAAATAATTTAGTTAAAATCTGCAAAATTCAGAAGTTGCAAATGGCTATCCTTTACAACAAAATCATCGCACATAAGCTTAACACCCTTTTTGGCGTAATGCAAAACCGGAATTTTGATTCCTGAATAATCAAATGATATATATAATAAAGGAAAGCAGTTGAGATGAACACAAATGAATGTATAAATTCGAACTACGTCCTTTCCTTCAAAATTTAGTAGCTCTCGACTTTCGGATAAATAAGGCCTAAGAAAAACTTTGTAATATGAATTCATAAATTAATAAAGTGATATAAAGGATTTGCAAAGCCATCATATAAAATACTACAGACCGCGAAGCAGTGGCTGTGTTTCACAGTGAAGAAGGAAGAAACTAAAGCCGGTTAATTATATACACCACAGAGAATGCATGTAAGGAAATTTGTTGTATGCACGCACATGAATTTTCCTACTAGCTCTTGTACAAACAATTAATATAAACGCTCAAAATTTTGTCTACCTCACCTCTCTCGGGGTGAAACTTTGCCAAAATGATTTTATTACACATTTCCTCGAGTACAATGGGAATAGGACAATATAAGAGGCTTCAGCGATAGGCATATCTTATAAGAGCCGGTCACTATGTGATGGTATAGACATTTCATTCCCTTTGAATTGCAAGGATAAAAAAAAAATCAAGTAGCAAGCAACATTCAGAAGATGTTAACAAAAAGTAATTTTTATTCAAACATCAGTTGGTAAATTGTGTTCTTAAACAATATATGCCCCCAATCTTTTCGTAATATATATTTGTCTGCTTCTTGAAAAGTCCCGGCTATGGCATTTAATTTTTCAGTCTGACTCTACTCATCCAAACCTTAGCTAGTGTGGAGAAAATGGTTATTTCCATCAATTTACCCAAAAACATTGTGGTTTAACTATGAAGCCTGGGACCTAAGTACTTGCAGCATAGTAAGTCGCCACAAAAGTGCGTGTCTCATAGCATATGAAAACTCCTATTGAAACATACGAGTCAGTTAGATAATTTAATATCATATCGGCACGTTGGCCATAGTAGCTCAGTGGTTTAAATCAACCGGAGATCCGTGGTTCAAATCACGGATATGGCACTGAATTTTTCAGTCTAACTCGACTCATCCAAACCTTAGCCTACACACGGCTAGTGTAGAAGAAATGATTATTTCCATCAAAAGAGCTTTACGTAAAATAATCCGGAATAAATGGAATTTCAAGGAAAAGCCCCACAAAATTCTTAATATACAATGCATTTGCTATGAAAGTATCTTAAACATTTGATTAACCAAAACTATTAGAACCAGTTTTCAGAAAATCAAAACTGTCGAAAGAAGTCTTATGGAAATGGTAGTTTGGGGAAGTCGTTACTTGAAACTCTTCAAATTGCATCCTTGGAAACTGCTGGACTAAATATTAAGTTTGGTTTTAACAAAAAAAATTATTTTGCTTCATGCTGTTCACAGATACTCGAACACTAGAATAATCCGCGAACGCACACAAATATACGCATACGGATATTTTCCTAAAAACGCTTATTTTTGTTCAGAGAACTTAAAAATTATTTACAGAACGAGGAAATATATATGGAATTCAGTGCCTTATCCACAGACATGTGCAAATTATTAGACTCATTCATGTTTCTTTTACTTTGCTTCAGTTTAACATTCAAAATAATAGTTATTTACCGCCATAACCTATTTCAATTTGTCGTAATTCTTTCCTTGCTATAATATTCAATGAAATTTCTCTCTTAATAGCTGGGGGATTTTTCTTTTACTTATAGTAATATGGTGGTAGCTCTGAATTAAGAGCAGCCATTTTCTTTATGTCTGTTTTTCCAACTGTTTGGTGATATTGCTTTCGTTTGGTGAATGAAGTAACTGAAGATTGTAAATATTTGCCTTTATTGTGTTTTATGGCTAATATATCCTCAGTATTTATTATTAATTGATCTCAAGCCAGATAACATCGTCTATCTTATCCTTAGCCCTCACATTGATTCAAAAGTGAGGTTATGGGTAAAATGAATGACTTTTCCCCAAGGAAAGTAGCTGTAAATGAGAGCCATTTGAAGGAAATTCTTCACAACGTGAAATAGCTAAGAAACTGTGTATTTCACAAAAATCTGTTAGTCGCATTAATCAAGAAGACGTTGACCTCACAAAGGATTGGAAAATACGGGAGGAAAAGAAAGCTATCACCAAGGATGCAAAGAAAACTTGTGCAGGTGGCAACACAAAATAGAAGAGCAACCAGCATTGACCTCAATAATCAACTAAAGCAGTACGGTACAGAAATATCAGCCTCAGTGATTCGCAGAAGATTATGTGAAGCAGGTTTACCACGCAGGCCTCGTAAAAAGACTAAACTGACACCTGCAATGGCAAAGAAAGTTTAGAATGGGCCAAAGAGATGCAGAAGCATCCAATGGAATTTTTGAGAAAGGTAAATAGTATGAAAATCGTATATAGCATAACATTAAAATATGTACATGTAAATTTTATGGAAATGAAATAAACAGCCTAACCTTTGTTTTTCTTATTGCTGGTTTTGTTATACTATCTTTGAACAATTTCAAAGCTGTTTAATATTAATAGAGTTTTTTGTTGTTTCAGGTAATTTTCTCAAATGAATCCATGTTTGAAATATGCGAAGAGAGCAGCCAATATGTGAGAAGGACAGATAAAGAAGCATTTTCCCCTCAGTGTGTCGATCAAAGGGTAAAGCACCCAACATCAAAAATGGTCTGGAGCTGTATGTCTGTCCATGGACTTGGAAGATTATACATAGTTGTGGGATCTATGGAACAGAAACAGTATAAAAGTGTATTAGAAACAAGACTATTTCCGCAAAGTAAAGAATGGTTTCCAAGTGGTGATTTTATGTTCATGCATGACTGTGCTCCCTGCCATAGAGCAAAATGTGTAACTCCGTTCCTCAAAGAAAACAATGTAAAAGTACTACCATAGCCGGGGAATAACCCTGATTTAAATCCAATAGAGAACCTGTTTTAAACAGAGACTGAAAAATTGAAAACAGCTTATTGAGGACCTGATAAGTATTTGGACAGAGATGAAGATTTAAAGGAAAAGTGCTCCAACCTTGTAGAGAGCATGCCTAAACGCATGAAAATGGTAATAAAGGCTAAAGGAATGCATACAAAATACTGAGGGTAAAAAAATATATTTTGTAATATTATTTCTGTTAAATAAATAGAAAACAAACGGTGTATGTTAAAAATTTCACCATTGAGTCTAATCATTTGCACACGTCTGCTACTACTACGTATGTACATGATAGAAGAGGTGAAATAAGGGTTACATTTTATTACACGTATTATATATAAATAGTTATAATACAAAATTTAATTGGTGGAAGACAGAAATCAATAACCCTGTTTCTAACGATATTGTGACTTTGTGGGTTCATAAAATTAAAAGTCCAATTTTTAGAAATTCAAAATGCTCTTGATTTCCGTAGAAACGCACTTTGGTCAACCCTTACAGTAGCAAAATTACGTAAAATACACAAATACAATCGTCACTTCTGCACAAACAAAAGGGTTCACTTCTAAAACACAGCTGCAGGCTGTGTTCCGATTACCATTCTATCTCGATAAACTAGCCACGGCTTCCGTATATACCTGCTCACTGTTCGAGAAATTATGAGTAACAGACAAGACAGCACTAGGACCTTCCAGTTATCTATCTTTATCTGTTTCAGCAAGCCTTTTATCTCCGCGGTGCATATTCCAGTTATCTATCTGATTGGGTTAGCCCTTTAATCTCCGCGCTGCACTATCTGTCCATTTGTGCATCGTCGCAACAATGGGTTCGCAACAATATGTACCTTATATTAATTTGTCAACATTACATACAACTGTAGCAATAATAATTTATATTAACCACGATGGAATTGCACGATTGTGCCAGAATATTCATAGTTACCAGAGAGATTCACTTGGTGTAATTACAGTATATTCATATTCCATTAGCTTCAATTCCATTTCGTTATATAAGTGCAAATATCTGAATTTTTAAAAATCTGTGTCGCTTTTATATGATTAAGTTCCTATGGGATCAAAAGGAAAATACAAATACATAAATTTTTACCTGCTGTTTACTCTAAAATAACTTAACCATCCGACAGAGCATTTTCCCTATAGTACGCGTTTATTATAGCCTATGTAGTATTTCAATAACTTGTACTACTAACTAACAATGTGTTATATCATTTTATGTGTATATTGGTAGGGTATTTATTAGTTATTATCTGGTTGCACCGAAGTCCATTTTCAAGGTGTGCCTTTTGAAATCCCTGTACAACAAGTTTGTTAATAATGAAGGAGGTAATGGAAATTAGTTTATTAAGGTAATCTGAGTTTGAAGAATTAACTTATAACGAAAAGTAAACGTGTCAGTTATCATATTTTATTTTGCTTTTATAACATAGTTGAATTTACACGATCGTGTTCTTGTAAAATTTGTATAATATACCCAGGCTATACCTACTCAATAGGTAAATTAAAAGTAGATTAGTTAACTGAGAGGACACTTACCATGTCGACTGGTAATTGGATCTCCTTTTGCTCACACCTTTAGAAGGAACAGATGAGATAAAGGTACCGGAGGAGATATATGGGCTACAAAATCGGACGATGTAAGCAGAGCTCCAAAAAGATGCTGGCTTGAGCACGCGGCTTTGAAACCCCCCAAGGTTTAAGTGGTTGTGACCAAGGCTCTCCTCCAGCAGAAACTGGTAAAACTCGACTCGGTAGTTCAGATTCTAACGGCCAACCTCTGACGGATCCGAGAAGAAACGTCAAATCTGAAGACATTTGCCCACCGTCGACCGAAACAGAGGCCCGAAGTCGATCTGTAACATGAAAGATGGAGCTAAAAAGAGATGCAGTGGTAGAAAGGAGAACTGTGGCACAGTCGCTATTCCGACATTTGGTAAACATAACAGAAAAAAGATAGAAAATCCCATGGTCAGATTGGGCGACAAGTAGGATTCAATGCTGGACTTGCCAAATGCGAAGCCATCTCGCATACTTTATCATGTTTTAAGCTCGAGTTTAAATAACGCTGTCATTTGAAATCAGCTACTGGTATTACCTCATTTAATGTAGTTGTATGCTTTGTTTATTTTTCTGCTCTGCGTTTATTTTATTTCTACTTAGTAAAATAGTGAGCATTCGTGGTTTTATTAAATGTAATTGAGTTGGGGTACTCAATGAATGAATCTGTAATATATTAGCAGATTGAGTTACCTTTCCTACGAGAGCTGCTAATATAGAAAATATTACTATAAATATATCTTCTCTTCAAACATAGCAAGTGCTTTTACGTTGCAATTAGATCCACGTATTTTTAATCTGCATATTGTTTAATACTAGTTATATTTAAGGCAAACATACCTGGGCAAATGTAATTAATTATATCCACTCTCATAAAATTGGAGCTAATAATGCTTATATTTATTTCAGCCACAGTATTGGATTGACATTCCCACATAGAAGTATGGAACCGAGTGGTAGCGCCTGATGCTGTATATGTCCGGTATTCGATCCCAACTGGTGACGATATCCACCCTGATCTTGGATTTTATCCCGTGGGTTTTGTCTGGTCAGCACAACGAATGTGAAGTGGTGTGTCTTCTCCATAGCTACCCTGCTTTCTTCCATTGATTACCATTTCGTTCTCCCTTTTTCAGCTACAAGATGACTCGGAGCTTTGTGTCCATCGGTGACAGAGGGATGGCGCAGAGCCTTACGATTTGCAGCATCTTGGTTCCGTTAGGAGTGACCTTACGAGTCATAACGCTGGACGGGAACTTCTACCACCTTCCGACAGTTTGAGAGTTTCGCTTCCTCCTTCTTTAAGCATACCTAGGACTGAAAATTTGAGATCCCGAACTAATAACGCTAGCTTTTTAAGATTTATAAAAAAGATGTAAATTAGTGCAAATATGATACAACCCAAATTGAGACAATTTAACTGCGATAGTTTGGAAAATATGGTCAAATTTATTTATTTTTGGTTACGTCACCTAAAAAGTCCCTTAAGACAAAATAATTAAATTTTGGTCTAATATTTTAACAACAGGTTCCTAACACACTCATGCTTTGAATTTGCCCTAGGTTTCTCTGTGTTCAATAACTTCAGGCTCCAGGCTATGAATATGACTTTTTAGCCCAAAATATGATTTTTTTCATGTTTTAAAGTAAAGAAAGTGTGCTTAAATGCATCTCACAATCAAAAACTGGGCAATTTATATTTACTGTGTCTCTATGGACGAGTGTAGCAAGTTTCGTTAGTCTAAATCTAAAACTGCGACGCAAGGAGCATTTTAAATGATGAAAATTGCTCAAATTTTCAATTGCGAGAAAACAAGGATAAGGGATTCGAATTTGTATCTAACATTAGCATTCACGTAACTTTCAAACTAGATTAGAGCATTTAAAAATGGCTTTCGGATGCTATCTAAGTATTCTTTGGATTCAGGTAGATTTACAACACTTTATAGACTAAAAAGAGGAAACGCTGATTTTTTTTGTTTGTTTGTTGAAAATGATAATAATATGTCAGTCAAATATACCCTTAAGCCGGATGGTCAAGCCAGTTCCTTTATCTTACCGGTTTTTCCTAAGGTTTTATTCGCAAAAGAACCCTTACTGGTTCAGGTGCTGGTGCTCATCCTATATGAGTTATATAAGTAACTCAGAGCCCAAAGTAACCTCAACTCACTGAGATATATTTAAATTTTGATATAGATATATAGATGACATTTTCGCCATTTTACCTAATGACAAAGTTAAGAAAGCTTTAAGTAACCTCAATAATCAAGACGAATCTATAAAATTCACTATGGAAATAGAAGAAAATGAAATTATACCTTTTTTGGATTTGAAGATATTTAAAACTCAGAATAAACTGAAGTTTGGTATTTATAGAAAATATAAACATGCGGACAACTTCATAAAAGACGATAATTATAATCCAGGATTACATCAATTAGCTGTGTTTCATTGTTTAATTCACAGACTTATAAATGTTCCAATGCTTGATCCTGAATATAATTTAGAGTGCTAACATGTTTTGCATGTTGCTGAAGTCAATGGTTTCAAGAAATCGATAATACTCAAAATCTTTAAAGAGCATATATACAAAATTCATATTAATTCGATTAGTACTTAAAAACCATTAGAATAAAAAATGATATATAAAAAGTTCACTTACCATCCCCGGGCATTTGATACATTTAAAAGAATATTCCAAAAATATAATATAAAATTAGCTCCAAGAAGCAACTTGGGTCTCAAGAATTCATTAAAGAAACCTTTGAGGAACTCTATTGACAAATTAAAATTATCTGGGGTATATAAAATACCTTGCTATAATTGTGGTTCATTCTATATTGGAAGAACTAAAACAAGCTTAAAGACCCGTCAAATGGATCGTTTAAGAAAATAAACTTATAAAAAAATAGAAAAATCAGCAGTTACCAACCACTTCTGAAAATGTAATCATGACATCGGCATGTAAAGTTTTCAATAATTTCAACGTAGTTGATGCCCAATCATTATTATTAAATCATCTACTACAGATCAAGTTAATGATAATTTAGATTTCAACCAGCATATGGTTCTATTTTTGTAGATGGAAGAGAAAGTACATCGCCCTCAACAGATATCTGGCCACCAGTTTAAGATTCTCCCCGCCTCGGTAGCGTAGATGGTAGCGTGTCTTCCTCACGTTCAGGAGGTCCCGAGTTCTAATCTCGGTCAGGGTGAGTTACCTGGATAAGGTTTTTCTGGGGATTTTCCTTATTCTTCAAGACGAATATCGGGTAACTCTAAACTCCATGGACCCTGGACTCATTTGAGCATCATTTCAACCAATTCATTCACCGTCCGATATGACTTAACGTTGGAGGATGTGAATTTAAAAAAAGTTTAAGATTCTATTGGCGGAGATGGAAGAGATAGTACATCGCAATCAACAGACATCCAAGAGTTTAATTTCATCTCAGCCAGCGAGAAACCAACTTCAGCTTGTCAACACCACAGGTGATATCCAATCGACTGCGTCCAGTAAGCTCATCTCTTCAGCCGAGAATGGTACGAGAGCTCCAGTTTCAAAGGTTGGCATTGGAAATCAGGAGATTTCCAAGGGGCGGAGTTATAAGCTTCTTGAAGAGGAGGAAGAAAGACCACAGTTAGTTGCTGCAGCATGTTCTGTTGAAGAGGACCAAGACTTGGTAAGAAAATATTTTTCGGAAGAATTTGAACATCTTAAGTCTGAGTAAGTACTCTTACATAAATTCAAGCATGCCAGCTACTTATAATTAACAAAATTTACACCTTTCGATATTCTCCAATCTATAAATAGTGATTAGAATTCCTGGTACATCTTTGTTGATATTTGTAGCAACAACATATTGCTAAGAATGAGTGCTTTTGCCGAAATTTCTAGGGGTGTAAGTTCAATGCCACTGTTTCTAGTGTCAGACATCTTGACTTTTCTTTCTGAACTGGTGCTTGTACCATTATCGATCGAAACGAGAATAATCGTAACTTGCTCGTTCACAATATTACGTGGCCACTTCTGATTGGTCGATACTTTAATGAACAGTTGTACTTTAATGAGGCCCATTAAGGCACTGCTACCAGTCGTATAGATACTTAACATTGGCATGGTCAACCATAAATGTATAATATTCGTATTTTAGTCAAACTTGTCAATAAAAATAAAAGGAACGGACATTTCGCCATTAAAATTGGAATTTCCTAGAAAATGTTCGTGTTGAATGTTTGGACGGATATGACATTTTGCTAAAACATATTTTTGGTAGAGGTAGCTTAAAAGTGTGTGTTGGTGAAATCTCACCATAAAATCTTTAAGTGCAGTACAATGATTCTTTTGCCTACTAGAGAAAGATATCTCATGGCAAACGTAAAAATTCATGAAATTACAAACAACTTTACATTAGATATTTCCCTAGGATTATTGAAATGCACAAAATATTAGATTTAATTCGATCGTTCCTCAAGTTAAAAGTGCTTACCTTTAAAGAAAGGGAAAAACAGTGTAACTTATTTAAAACGCCCCGCTCCTGCTCTTATCCTTAAACGGAGGTTGAACCGACGCCAACCAGACATCCGCCAGAAGCGCCACATCTGCAACGTGGTGGTTGATCAGCTGCTTCCCCAGGAAACCACATTAAAGGAGGGAATAAGGAAGGATTTTATTTCCGTAGCCTCTGTAAGTAGAGACACTCGCTTCCTCTTCACCTGACTCCACGGTACAATAAGCGATGGAGAAAACCCCAGCTTCCACACACATTCCTGAGGTTCGCTTTGCGGAAAGCTGAGAGGGAAACGTCCTTTTTTGTTTCAATTTCTTTCTCGAATTCATCCCTTCAAATTACAGGCTTTCTTACCTAAGCAAGCAGTAATAGCCAGGAATGTTGAAACCGTTTTTAAAACGTCCCCACGCTCTCGAAAAATATACGTTAAAGTTTCACTTTCTAAGGATGCAAGTACGAGACTTTCTAAAACAATACTCCAACCTAAAACTACCCTTTATATGGACAATTTTCCAAAACCTGTAAGTTTGAAACAATTTTGATGAAATAAAATATTTTGAAGATACTTTCATGACAAATCAAGCTAAAGATTTGAATTTTCCTGGAACATACTCGAAAGTATTTTTCCATTATGAATGACTTTTGCATAGCTGGTAAACCGAAGGAACAAATTTTCTGCACAAAAAGTAGATCGGTTTAAAGTACACAATGTTCCTTTCTGTATGTGTGTGAGCACTGAGACTCAAAACCTTTCTTTATTGTCTTCGTAATCACAGTAAAATATATAATAATGTAAATTCTAAAATAATTATGACAAATAGAATGAAGTAGATAAAAGAACAAGATTTGCTAGCAAAGTTTGCACAAGACTAGGGAAGGTCGTTTGATTAAAGCACTTTTTTAGTTAGAATGACAGCTGCGACATATTCATAGCTTGTTATAGACATATCCACATTGATGATAGTTTGGCGCTGGTATAATTTTTCTTAGAAAACATATCTGAATACCACAACTTGCATGGAACTCTCGAACTCTCAAGAACACTGCATTAATTGCACACATGTTTAAACACAAAATAAACATTTTCGTATAATGTTTAATCAATTTATTCATAAACGTTTTCAGAACGTCCGGCGTCATGCTTTAGCTCCTTGCCACGTAAGGTGCCCGGGTTCGAATTCACCCCTGGAGGGTGTGGATTGTAAGTCCCGGCTATAGGATTGGTGCCCAGTCAGCATCGTGAGGAAATTAAGGAGCTACGATAGGTAGCGAACATTATTCAAGAAACCCAATTTTCCTGTTGAGGGTGCCGCGATGCTGACCACATCTTCAACCCGTATTGCTTGGATTATCGCCCATCTCTACCTTGCGTTTATGTATGTGAGGCCGGAAGTAGGTTTGGCAGACGTTGGCCCAGTAGGGGCTGTTGTTCCATGTGGGCCCGGGAGGTTGTCTTTACATAATGCAGAAGGTTCATCATGCATATTAGAAGTGCCTTAGGATGTTCAGCTTCATCAGGTGTTTGTTTCCAGAGAATCATGAAACAGAGATCAGAGCATGAACTTCTTAAAACTTTACAGTATTCGTAAAGGAATACAAGAGATGCATTCTGTAGACGAATTTTTTAAGTCAGTTTAGGGAGTGTTAGGAATGAGACCCGTGAAACAATTGCACGTGAAAATTCACAGAAAATCTAAACACAGTACTTTTTATTCAGCTGCCTTCTGTACATAGGTAAATGATATAACTTTGTGTAAATTCATAACTTTAAAATCCAACAAGTTATTTTTTATTATGTTGTACTCAAGAATTTTACTAACATAATTTACAATAGAAATATTCTTTTTTTAGGAAGAAAACGAAATCTCTGTTTAGCATTTTATGCTGCTTTACACTCCTTCCAAATCCCAGCCACGAAGAAGCCGGTCTGAATATCTATAAAGTTGTAATAATGTATACCAGATAAGTTTGCTTAAATGTGTAAGTCGAAGCAGTTATTTTAGATCAAATCTCATAAAAAGTTGTCAATATTTTAATTTTGTTATTTTAAATGTATTGAGAAAAGCGGTACAATAGTGATTAAAGAGGTGTAAGCAAAGGAAAATGAATATTATTAATGTGCTTATCGATGACAATTTTAGTTTAGATGTTTAAGAAATGCTTGAATATTAAATTATTTAAAAGGTTATTTAAAGAAAATTTTATTAAGATTACCACATATGGTCATGAAAGGTGTATAACTAAAAGATGACATGAACCAATTAGATATTATTTAATTGCCATAATTGGCCATAACTGGCCCATTCAATAATTTCAGGTAAGTTAGAACTAACTTCATTCTACTTATAGACGTCGTAGAGTACAGATGCAAATTGTTATTCTGTACATGGACACCGTAGAGAATGGAAGCTGTGTAGAATCGTCAAGGATAAATACAGAATCAATGTAAAGGGAATTTTGATGCTTCTAAAATAGTGTATTAATTTTGCGTTCCGACGTGTTTATATTAACTTCTGAAGGAATTAAAATCTGAATATTTAAAAGGAAGTCAAACAATTCTTCAATTTATTTAGTCAATTACTTTCATATCTTCCCGTACATACTACGTCCGTGGTAAGAGATTTTCAGGCGAGGACTGTAGCAGCTGAGGGTAACAACCAGAGGACAACGCCATCAGCAACGTCGGCTCCAGCCTCGAGGTCAGGATGTTACAGTATCCCAACACCGAGGTCCAAGAGCAATGCTTCACCGCGGTGCAGTATTTCATCATCCCATTTGTAATCCCGTCGCCGTCGGCTTCCCAACCTGGGGCTTCAATGTAATCCACGCGGAGATTAGATCATGTCATCATCATCCCATTTGCGATCCTGAACGTGGTAGAATGAATGAAGAAGATGAGTGAGTACAAATAATAACTTTAATTATAAAACAATAGATTTGTAATATAAAAGAAATAATTAACTTATGTTATTGAGGAGTCAAGAGTAGTTAAAATATGGATGTTAGCAATGAAATAAACGATAGAAATCCAGGTGAAAGAGGAGAGGTTAGCGTGAAAGTAGGAAAGGGTAAAGATAATGAGATGACGTTAGAAATGTCAGCGCAAATGATGAACTTGGATTCTAAAATGGAAAATAAAATGAGTAGTTTGGAGGATAGATTAACACATAAAATGAATATGTAAATGATATAAGACAAGATATGAAAAATATGATCACTAAAGTGGATAAGTGAAATATAGAGTTAGAATAGGAAAAGGAGGAGCAAAATGTATTACCAGTAATAGAAAAAGATGCAAGTAATATATCACAAGAATTAGGATCAGGTGAGAAGGGGAGATTAGAGAGATTAATGATGAGATAGAATCACAGATAGATAAAGAATCAGAAACAATAGGAAAGAAAGTGTAGGTCAGAAGAAATGTCAAGAGTAAATTTAGAGTAGAATTAGAAGAAATGTAAAATCACAGAATTGTAAGAAAGATAGTGTAGGAGGAATAACTGAAAAGTTAGCATCTCAGGTAAATAATGAAAATTAAATTCAAAATATAATTATACATAAAATGAAGCAGATATTAACTTCGCGAACAATGGACGTAATAATATCGATGACTATAAGAAGATGCATCTTGAAGATTCAAACAATCAATATATTGATGTGAATTGTAACATGTATGTACAACACTTATTTTCACAAATACCCTTGACTGTTCCAGATAACACTAGCAACACATATCAAAAACTATATGGGATAAGCTTGCGAAATTTCAGAGAAAGAAATGAGTACAACATAAAAATAACCTCAAAATAGTATTTGGAAAACAACACATACACAGAACGCGGAAAGATCCACGAACTGGATTTACAATCAGACCCTGAGATTTGCTTTCGAGAAGCAGATAAACTGGATCAGAGGGTAGCCAGAATGACGATCAGTCCAAGCCTTGTATGAGAGTGAGGAAGGAGATAATGTGACATCATTGTGAAATGGATGAGAGGAAAGGTTGTTTTGAAGCAGATGGTGGAATGCGTGGTAGGGAAAGCTGGAGAATGGGAAGGAAACCTCACAGATAACGCGATGTCCACCACAAATTCTACACATGGTTCTCCGAGTTAAACCCTAGTTACTCCTGGTGACAGAAGAGAAGTCCAACCTTTCAAAATTCTAATACATGAATTCTTGAAACAACATGTCGAATGTGGAGAACTATGTGGTGCTGGTTTGAACATTTCTAAATGTAATTTTAATGCAAATATCAGGCCGCATGTCTAAATTAACTTAACAGCAGAACTTAAAGTCCTTAGAGAATGTATAGGATAAATTCATAACATGAAATAAGAGTTACTCTTGTAGAATGTCTAATATAACAGCTAACTATAGAGGCACTAATACCAATCAGTGAACTAGGACAATATTATGAATAAGAAGTTGGTGGATTGCAGAACTTCTACATTATAGGTACACGGAACATCCAAAATCCGGAAGAAAATAAATCTTCCATCTAAAAGTCATAGAACTCAAAAACCAGAGTGTATTGTCCCTGGAACGTTTTACTATAGCTTCCCCTTTGAATGCATTCCTTAATGGGATAAGTTGACAGATCCTATGAGCAATCAATATGAATAAAAATTAATGTTCGGTAGGCCAAATTGAATATTTCTATATATTGATCCTTTACATATTTCTTTGCTGGATGCTCTAAATGACAACCAAGGTTTCCACATTTAGAAATATGCAACATACTTTGCGCCACACATCGAAGATAAGTCTAGCTGTGTGTGGTCGATACAACAAAGTTTTTAAGGTTTCCTGCTGAAATACAGCTTTTAGAAGTTTGTGAAATATAAAGGAAAATCAAATAGTTTTTCAATATTTGTATATGAAAGATCAATATAAAACAAACTCATCTAATTACAAATAAGAATGAAATTATGTGGAACTACTCGTTTCTAGCAGTAAAAATTGCTCATGTTGAATAACTAAACTGGAAAGTTTTGTTCATTAGTAAAGTAACTTTGGCAACAATGTGTATCAAACACTGCAACAAAGTCAAGGGCAAATAATACAAATACTTTGAACAGAATGAAAAAATTAGTTCACTAAACTAAGTGGCTCTCCTTCAACGTTAAACTACCAAGGAATTATAACTATCAATAGTGGTTTGGAGAATATAACCCCCCCCCCCCCGCAAAAAAATAAACTTGAGATTCAGATAGTACATTTCCATTGAACGATATAAAGGATTACACCACTTCTCTTCTTAGTTATTGTTGATGCACAATTTCACAATTTCAGCACACAGGTCAAACTAAATGCTGCTGCAGTCATACAGAGCGGAGTTTAAAAAAATAATTTCATATCATGGTCCTCAGAAATAAAATACCGAATTACAGATATGAGAAAATCCTAAACTCTCAGGTAGGATACTTCTGGCACAGTCATGGTGAAGGTAGGATTGAGTATTACCATCTGTGCTAGCTTATAATTATCACCTAATCTCATAGGGCAACACAACCAGCTACACAAGAACCTCATTTATTAGGACTAAGTAGGAGGAAGGTAATCCGCATTAAGAAAATTCAGAAAACAAATCCATAAAAAGCTTTTAGATCAATACGAACTTAAATAAGGAGTGTCTCAAATCAGTCTCCGCAGTGTACTCAAACGCACATGGATGTGGTTAAGTTGGTAGCGAACGTATGGGGGAGCATTGACCTTGGAGCAGGTATAAAACCGTCCTTCCTCCCTCGATCCGCTTTAATACCATGGTGAGAGGGGTGCTTTAGTGAAATGAAGTTAATATTGTGTTATGTTGGTGAAGCGAAGTCTGAGCTGAGTGTTGCCAACCTGGCAATCGTGAGCGAAGTGATAGTACATTCACCTTTCTCTGAGAAACATGATAAGACTAAAACAATAAATTGCTGCAAAAGAACAGGGGGGGGGGACTGATCATGGTCAGGATTCAAATGCGACAGTGAGTGATGTGCGATTTCGGGCGTAAAGATTCTTTGCATGACTTCCTTCAGAACGGACATAAAACTGGTGGTCCCGTATTGTAGATTTTGGCACACAAGAAAATTCAATCCTCATGAGACCTCTGAACAAATATTCAACGGAGTTTCACTTCTAATATATAATAGGACGCTAAGAGCCATGACCGCAAAAGAGCGTCCGCTCTAATCTCCTTTTATGTAAGAGTTAAAAGCCGTTAGAATTAGGTGCTTACGTTCACTATTAGAGTTCATGAGCATTAAGGAAACAAAATATGATGGAAATCAGCTTTTTAGACCTTATTTGTCATTCAATTCTGAAGTCCTGTCAAGCTTTTGATACTTTTGATTTTTAATCGTTTTAAATATACTTTGAATTGATTGTATGATAAAAAGAAATTGTTTTCTGAACAATAGTCTTGATTTCAGCTTATTCTTTGAATTTAGTTCTGTTCAATATAATGCATTTTCTGTTCTGTATTCATATGATGTAATAATACAAAATTCATCGATGTGCTAACGTTAAAGTCGCTTAAAACTTTTGGAAATTGTGTGATTTACTTTCAGGATACACAAAACGGTCGTTGACCATGGCGTAGAACATAGACCCTATTACATAGGGTCGCTACACTAAGAGAAGACGTTTAGTTACTTTTTTTTAAAAAACCCATTAAGTTCTCATTTTTCTTTAACTTTCATGTAGTACTAGTCATTCTCGTCAAGATACAACAATGTGATACCTTTTGTATCGAAAAGAGCATTGTAATTTCTTTCTTTGAAATAAGAGGCAAAGTGCAGGCAATTTCAGTGAAATTTATTCCCATAATCTTTCGTGTCTCCCACCATATTAACTGATTTACGTCGACTTTCACATTGTTTACCAGTCACATCTGAGATTCCAAGTCATGTATGGCTGTCTTCTTCATGGTTAAATATTATTTGAAAAGAGACAATAGTGAATGGAAAGACTACATTTATTGCAACATGACTGCATTACAGAGTCATTGAAGCGGATTTCCGTAGTATATGATAAACAGATATATTAGCAGTTGCTTATAAAACGTTGGCCAGATGGTGGTGATGCGCTTTGTGACAGATGCCTTTCCCGGACGTCAGTTACTGGTGACTGCATTCTGTTAGCAGCTTGTCTAACGGGGAGTCCCCAATGTCTTCAATAGGAGTCATTAAAGAAGAGTAACCTACTCGAGTCTATCGAAACTGGTCGCCATTCAGGTGTTTCCGTTAAACATCCCTCCCGGAATCGTATTCGAAGCATTAAGGGAACTGGACCTACATTCACTACTGCACCCCGGTTTCGGACTCCTCCATGATATTGTAAATATATATATTTACTGATAGTTATAGTCATATGTTCTCCTTTAACACTTACCGGTACTTGCTGTTAACTTGAAGCGTGAGACCGACAAATACTAACGTTTTCTCTAACAATATTAAAACTGTATTTATTTATATGCACTTATCGTAGAAACCACATATTTTTGTGATGAAAAAGTAAATTCACGTTCCTAATAACCGGATTAATGGGAAGTGTATAAACGTGGTTTTTGTATACTAGAGCTACACACGATATATTTGAACAACTCAATAGAGAAGACATATTTCGCATATAATGTCTTGGTCCATCTGTTACAAGGAACAAGTGCAGTCGACAACTGAAAATAAGTTAACACAAACAGGAAACAGATATATTTAAGAGTCGGAGTTTAGAAACTGTACCTGAGTTAACTGAGTTCCACGAGTGGAATGCGAAATGATTTGAGAAACTTAAACACGGACGAATATACCACTAGCCCCACTGCCCAATGATCTTTTCCGTGCCCATGTCTGCAAGTGTTTCTCAGTTAGCATTCTCTACTTAACTGTCCAACTATCTAAACTACACCATCATAACCTTTCCAACCTACATTCTTGAGTTTCATTTGGTGACCAGTTCCAAGTGTTTAAATACTTGCATTAGTAATATTTTTGGAATGAATGGAGGTGACATGATGTTTCAACCATTTTAGGTCAATAACATGATCCGTTTAGATTTCTAAGACACCCGAAAAAGGCTAATGAAACTATTACTTTTCAAAAGTAAAATGAAGCCAATATTAGTTCTCTGTCCCCTTCCAGTCCTACTAAGAACAATGGAATTTCAGAACCGAGGCATAGCTATCAACTCTTAAGACACATGATTAGTGGTTTTACTTCCTAATTGATTAATTTTATTCATTTATTAATGTACTACATTATTTATTAATTTATTTATTTTACTTGCTATTAGTGGTTTTACTTCCGAGAAATACATATTGTTGCGAAGCATTGTAGCCATGGACGCGGGCGGCGCGTGCAAAGAGATATAGTGCAGCGCGGAGACATCTATCCAGACACCTATCTGTCTCTTTCTGTTTCGGCAAGCTTTTTTCTCCGCGTTCCACTATCTCTCTCTTTGCGCGCGCTGGCCGCGCCCGTGGCAACAATGCCTCGTGACACTATGTAAACAAATTATTTCTTAATTTGTTATTATTTTAATTTATTAAAATAATTATTTATTCTTAATTTATTTCTTAATTATTTCTTAATCATTTCTTATTAGGCATGCAGGCAGGCAGGTAGGTACGTACGTACGTATGTACCTATGTATGTGAAGAGCACATCTCGGAAACGAAAAATCTATTAAATATTAAAACAGTATTTAAGTTCCACATTTATCAAGCATGAATACAAAGAATACAAATAAGCTACACCTCAGTTCGTCAAAAATTGTCCTAAAGATTTTATATAGATTTTTATTCAAATTCATGAAAAATGAAACTGATATCTTGAACTGTTTTTGAATAGCCCATGAAGGCATCCTTATTTTGAATGACTTGCACATAATTAGTAAACTGTTGAAAGTTTCTTTATAAAAGTCTCAAAATTCTTTTTGTACCATTAGCCATTATCAAGAGATTTTATGTAAATTTGCTTTTTAGAAATGTTAAACGTTTTCGAATTAAGAACTTTCTATTATTTGCTCTTGTGATGATTTAATAAACAGGAAAGTTCACAGCCATACTACAACAATAAACATCTTCAAACTGCGCTGTTGTTTCACCTGCTGCATTTCTCTTATCCTAGAACGAAAAGAGTAATGAGTATGATTAAACTACTAGATAGAAACATAAACTATCTTAAGGCAAGGCTACACTGCAAATTCGCCGAAAATTTTGAAAATCATGGCATTTTCTTTTTTGGGATTTTTGGTAGCTCAGGGTTTGTAGTAATAGATGGCATGCTATTTTTACCATTTGCACCATTTTAGGACATTACGTTACAATTTAAAGAGACCTTTAACAATCGTAAAAAGTAACAATCATTACTTTAAAGTTAATTTTCTGAGAAACATTTTTATAACACTTTTCAGTATACAAAATGCCACATGCGTCAAAGTTTTTCATTTAACTTGGTGAAACTTACAGAATGGGTCCACAATATGTAAATAAGAAACTTCGCATTTCCCTTTTTGTTAAAGCTCATATTTTGGAAATTATATAGTGTTACGGATAAAAGTTAATATTTTAAAAGTTTTGAGAGCTAACACTTGGATATTCCAAGAAATAAGAATGTGGATCTTTTAAAATTGCTCTGTAGGAGCCGAAAACAAAAACTGAACTTAAAAGCTCAAATTGTTTGACACGTAGAACATTTTTAATTTTTAGAATATTTTCTCAAAAAATAATTAATAATTAATTAACTATTTGGTGTAGAAACATAAAAATTTACATGCAAGTTTAAAATTATACTCTAATTATGTGGTTATATTTTCTTAATGACAGGTTTATTATTATAGAAGTTAGAATTTTCAGTGTAGCCTTGCCTTAAGAATAGATTGTACAGTAGAGATTAGGGAAGATTAAAATGAAACATGTCAGTCTTTTAGTATTAAAATAAAATGTTTACATATTGGGTTGCTAAATAAAACTTTTAACTAATTTTCCTAGAAACAATCCTTGAAACCCTTTATTCCTAGTTTTAGTAAATTTTATATGTCTGAGATTGTAGTTCATAATGTTACATAACAACAATAGAGAAAGGAGGCTTTTTATCATTGTTAGAAAAGAGCAGAAGAAATGATTAAGAAATCGTTTCCTAAACTTACTTAACATTTCGCTTTTAATGGAAAACAGATTTACAAAATGTTAGTCAACCCGCTGTTAAGAATTCTGAAGCATTTGTCCCCATTTCCTAAGAGAATCCTTTCAAAGCTGACATCATTTCAGAGTATTTCATGCTCCAGTAGCTATTTAAAATATTGTACGTGCATTAACTTCTCCTTAGGTTGCCATGACAACTAAGAATCACTTGACTTCACTTTGCTCCGAGTAGCTGTGAAAGCATTAACGCTTCCAGTGGCAGAAAACAAAATAAAACCTCTAAGTAGTTCTAGAAACTGGGGTTCACGTCTACAAAAACGTCACGTTACCTCAGCAATCTGCACAAGCCGCATTTATGAGCTTTAGCTGCATTTTCATGTAATGTCATTCTTAATATTATTTTGTTCGCACTCTATACCTTAACTTTTCTCATCTTCTGAAAGGATTTTTATGTTGAAATTTTTATGAATTGAATGTTACGTCTTGTTAGGGTCTTACTTAACTGTCAGATGTCGAGCAGTGCAAAGTTTAAGCACTTATTTTTGCTGGAGTTTGTTTTCAAACAATTTAATGTCATCCATTTTTAAATTACGTTGATGCAGTCAACACAATGGATAACATAAAGAGAGTGATGAGTTTTGAGGCAATCACAGGTGAGTAATCAAAAATTAGGTCTCCATTAAAATGAAAAATAAAGGAAAGGAGCACTTTCTGGAAATTTACGAGGGTTGTTTCATAAAGAATGATCACAACTTTTTTTTTCAACGTACCTTTACTCATTATCATAATGTTAATGGTCCTTTTCAAAATAGTCTTCCCTGATTGCGATTCACTTGTCCCAGCGTTTCTTCCAGTCTTCAAATACATGCTGGAAACCATGTTTTGAGAGATCCTACAAAATCGCCACCGCAGCCTTCACCATTGGTTCTGATGATGGATAATGCCTCCCACGAAGGCGTTTATTCAATTTAGGGAATAGAAAAAGTCACATGTGCCTAAATCCGGACTATAGGGAGGATTAGGGATGCACTTCATGTTGACTTTTGCAAGATATTCAGCAACAACATTGGCGATATGCGGCTGCGCATCATCGTGGTGCAACATCCAGCGTGCTTCACTGAAATGTGGCCTTTTGCGCTTGATATGGACTTGCAATGTTTCAGGACATTCCTGTAGTATTGTCCAGTTACTGATGTATGTGAGGTACAACATGCAGATAAACCATTCCATGAATGTCCAAGAATGAGATGAACATAACTTTCCCAGTAAAAGCAACCACGTTTGCTTTTTTATGGGTTGGTGATGAAGGATATTTCCACACTGAGCTTTGGTGTTTGCTCTCAGTATCACAATGATGTAGTTAAATTTCATCAGCGGAGATTACGTTTGAAAGAAACTCGGGATCTTCGTCTAACATCAACTTTAACTGTATGTTACCTCCATTGTAGCAGTAGGCGATACTGAACATATCTGAACTTGCCTGGTTCTCACAGGCGGGAACCAGGAGTACCAATAATGAAACCACTACGGCGTGTTTGTTTCACATTAAGCTAACAGAATATAATAAGACTGAATTTTAGTGCGAAAATTTATGATCATTCTTTACTGAACAGCCCGCGTATATCATACGCAGTGTTACGTTAATATATAGCCACGATATATCTCTTTTTGGCCATGACTTTAGCCGGCTGTTTCGAAATATTTTAGAAAATGTAGATAATGATATTTATCGAGGTGTTACAGGCCTCTGCACATCCCACGACAAGAATGCCAAGAATTTAATACAAAGGTATTCTTTGCGTCAGCTAGTTACTGTCCAGGACATAGGTAATGAACATAACTAAAACGCTTATGACTAAAATAGTCCTTTCTAACAAACTAAATTCGTCAAGGCTACAAAAGGTATACAGAGATTGAAAACTTCAATGCTTCAGTTTGAACCAGCTATCCGAGAACCCAGTTTAGACGGTTAGGTTGCGGTTGAGTAGACGCATAAGCTTAGTACACCTAAGCCGCTATTGGGATATGTCAACTGAAAACTATTTTGAGATATCCTGGTGGTTTATCTGGCAGACTGCATATCAGTTTGGGAATTTAATGCCATGTCAGTATGTTATCATGGCAGTCTAAAGTAACCGAACAACCTGGAGGAACCACGGTCCAAATTCTGCCAAGGCATTGTATTTTTTAGTCTGATGTTTCCAAAATCTTAAAGCAGTTGGCTCCAAGTTATCTACAATTAATTGCGTAGATCATAAGAACCCTGTATTGTCACCGAATTGGGATTCTAACTTTGGAATCTTTTCGCTAGGGATTCGTGTGTGGTAAATACTTACCTTTCCTGTTCGCTGGAAATTACCGCCAATGACGTATCTTCACTTTCATCTGGTCGGGAAATCTTGGAGAGAGTTTAGTTGGGCCTGCTTTTCTGGATGTGCGAGTACAGGTCTTTGATACCTTTATATCCTATCGTTTATATAGTGACTTTTCTGAACATGTTCATTTGGGTTAGTCTTAGCTCTTGCAAGTTAGCGTTGTTAGCAATGATTTGGGAGAGATTTAATGAGTACGCAGAAGTTTCTAATTGTCCGTACCTGTAACTTCTTGGTATTCGTCAATATGATAATCCAGATTTTATTTAAATTGTTATACTATTGTACCTTTTATTGGATGTTATTTCCATGTGTATATTTTGTTTTCCTAATATTTTCAACTTGCGAGGTCCTCAATGTATACGAGTTTGGGAGGCTTCCTTGGAACATTCTGGCCATTTTAAAGGACATACGTGCAACCGTACCGTATTTCCTTCCCTCCTTATATATGCTAGGAACTGGAATCAGGAATGTCAAAAGAACAACATTGTTTGTTACTAGATATCTTTCGATTTCCTTTTGTGCATAGTTGAATTTGTGACTTAATGCGACCAACATATGACAGGTTGCTCTTATAGGATATTTATGACCCCTGTAATTTTATTGTATGCTTTCGGGAGTGAGATTCTATACGTTTAAGCGAGTCCTACCTTGACCAAGTCCTTACCATCCATTCCTTCCATGTTAGGCTACACCACCATTACATGTATCAAATTTACAGGAACTTGTAGGCATCGTTGATAAGTGCAGTGAATACTATGTAAACACAGCGACTAAGAATCACTCATTGGTAAATAAACATGCCTTGCTGACTGCTGTCTGCAAACGCCAACCACTTCCAACATTTCCTACACAGATCCGCTAAATTTGTATATTCTCTCTCTCTCTCTCTCTCTCTCTCTCTCTCTCTCTCTCTCTCTCTCTCTCTCTCTCTCTCTCTCTCTCTCTCTCTCTCTCTCTCTCTCTCTCTCTCTCTCTCTCTCTATTTTACGGTGCGTGGTCAATACGCGACGGAGCCGTTAACTTCGTATGTAAGTCATCCCTTCAGCATACCATGTTGTTTCGACACTAGTCCAGAGGTGTAACAACACTACTGCTGTATAGAAAATGAGTAGTTGTCAAACATTTTTAGGATTACTCACTCAGATGAGATGTTCTTCATATCTCAGAAGCGCTTTTCGGTCAGGTTTTGACCATCTTCAGTGTGTGTTGACCAGCTACTGAGGTAGAGAAGAGCCGAACCTTCCAAGAAACTTCTGCTCCTGTGATTGTCATTTGGTTATCTCCTTATTTGTACTGCCAACTTCTGGGACTGGAACACTGTGGCTGGACACAGGTGGTTGATGGTCATCTGTGGTGTTGACTGGTTGTCACTGTTTTTCCTCTGGATGTGGGTTGATTGAACTGTCGACCTGTGGTGGCAGATGAAATTCCATTTTTTCTTTTTCCCCCTCGCTCTCTGGACCAATATTTAAGTTACTGGTTGTCTGTGGGAGATGTGCTTCCTCACTCATATGTTCCTGGAGTAAACTAGATTGGTTGACATATGGGTTAATTTCAACTGGGTCTAAGTTCTTTAAGTTTGTTTCAACGACATCAATGTTGGATTTTCTAACTTTTTTAATAAGTTGTAAAACACTATTTAATGGTGGTATCTCAAAATTCAAAAGGTTTTTTGTTTCACTATTTAGGATATAAATTTTTTCCCAAATATCTAATTCATTAACTGTTTGTACATGTTTCAATAGTTGTATACTTTGGCCAATTTCATGGTTGTGTTTCCAGAAATGGTTGGCAACTGCAGACTTTTCTATTTGTTTAAGCTTTATATTTCTCAGGTGTTCCGTTTGACGGGTTTTTAAATTTCTCTTAGTTCTTCCAATATAATATGCTTCACAATTGTCACATGGTATTTTATATATTCCAGATAATTTCAATTTATCAATAGTGTTGCTTAAAGATTTTTTGAGCAGATTCTTAAGGTTGAAATTATTCTTTGGGGCTAATTTTATATTATAATTATGAAAAATTCTTTTAAATTTGTTGAATGCCCAAGGATGATAGGTGAACTTCTTGTAGATAACAGTATTTTCTGGTTTCTTTAAAGTGGTAAATGAACTTATGTGGTTTTTTTATATATGTTCATTAATTATTTTAAATATAGTTGATTCTTTAAAGCCATTGATCTTTGCAACATGTAAGATGTGTTGGTATTCTAGTTGATATTCATGTTCAAGCATAGGTACATTTATAAGTCTGTGGATTAAACAATGGTATACTGCAAGTTGATGTGATGTTGGATTATAGTTATTAGCTTTGATATAATTATCCACATGTGTATTTTTCCTATGAATACCAAAATTCAATTTATTATGGTACTTGGAAATTTTTAAATCCAAAAAAGGTAAAAGTCCTTGATCTTCTATTTCCATGGTAAATTTGATAGATTCATCTTGATTGTTGAGAATTTCTAAGGCTTCATTAATTTTATCTTTGGGTATGATGGAGAAAATATCATCAACATATCTGTACCATACTTTAAATATATCTGAGTGAGTAGTTGTTACTTGAATTTCTAAGTTGCTCATATATAAGTCAGCTAAAAATGGAGATAATGGGTTACCCATAGCTAATCCATGTGTTTGAGTGTATAATCTTCCATTAAATGTGAAGGTGTTCTGGTCAATACAACTGGTAGTACAAGTTAGTAGATCATGAATCTCAGCTTCATTAATATTAATTGAAGTAAGCCACTCTTGTAATAATGAAGAAATCTTCCCAGTTGGGACGTTTGTGAACAAAGAAGTGACATCAAAAGATACTAAAATGTCACTGTCACTGATAGTAATGTTTTTAATATATTCAATAAGTTCAAGAGAATTCTTAATGCTTCTACTTTCAAATTTTTTTAAAGATGAAAACTTTTTTGAAACCCATTTTGCCAATAAGTAACATGGCGAACCTATGTTATTGATAATAGGTCGCATACTGTTATCTTTTTTGTGAGTTTTTGGAAGACAGTAAATCCGTGGTAGTGTTGGATTACTGACTTTTAATCTTTTTTTAAGAGCTAAATCAAAACAATTAGCTTCATTAATAACTTTGTTAATCATTCTTATGTTGGCTTGTAATGGTTTTTTTTCTGTTTCTGAGTAATCAGACTTTTTAAGAAATTGCATGACTCTATCTTCATAATCATTTTTGTTAAGTAAAACAATTTGATTTCCTTTATCTGCTTTTACAAATGCAATGGATTTATTATTTAAGTGTTTGATAATCTTCAATGCTGGAAAAGTGTATTTACCATATTTTAATTTTTGAAGAACTTTTGTACATTGAGATCTAACATTATCTCTTTCTTGCACAGGAACAGTTTTAATATTTAATTCAATATCTGCTACAAATTCTTTTATATCTTCTGAGAAGGCAACACAGGTTTTCAATCCTTTATTTAACAAATATAATTCTTCATTACTCAGAGGTTGATCAGATAGATTAATTACTGCTTTATTGTTATTCTTGATTTTTGGAATATAAGATGGCTGACCTTTTAATATGAACAACTTATGTTTTAAACGTGTATGTTTAATTTTCATCATTTTATTTAAATGAGCATAGAGTAGATTTTCAAAATTATTCCAAAGTGCAGGCCCCAAAGTCTGAGTTAGTTCCATGTGAAGTTGATAAAGTTGCATGTTAATTTGATTAAGCTTTTTGTAATGTAGAAATTTTTCTGTTTTAATTACCATTTTTTCCGCCATTTTTTGTTGGGTACAGCTCTTCCTGTTTTTTTATATATTTTCTTACAAAAACTGGAGTGACGTTATTAATTAAACATAGGTTAAGAAAGTGAATATCTGCTAAAGTATATCTCTTCTTAATTTGTAATGTTTCATAAAATTTCAACTTTCTTTTATAGAAATGATGTTGAGAGTTAAAATTTATAGCCTCCATGTTCTAATAGTTGTAATAAGTATGGTAACAGAATTACTTGTAAGCCATCTAGCTTATATATTTTAAAGAAGACATTGTTCAAATTATTAAAAGTGAGATATCTCTTGTATAGAAAATGAGTAGTTGTCAAACATTTTTAGGATTACTCACTCAGATGAGATGTTCTTCATATCTCAGAAGCGCTTTTCGGTCAGGTTTTGACCATCTTCAGTGTGTGTTGACCAGCTACTGAGGTAGAGAAGAGCCGAACCTTCCAAGAAACTTCTGCTCCTGTGATTGTCATTTGGTTATCTCCTTATTTGTACTGCCAACTTCTGGGACTGGAACACTGTGGCTGGACACAGGTGGTTGATGGTCATCTGTGGTGTTGACTGGTTGTCACTGTTTTTCCTCTGGATGTGGGTTGATTGAACTGTCGACCTGTGGTGGCGGATGAAATTCCATTTTTTCTTTTTCCCCCTCGTTCTCTGGACCAATATTTAAGTTACTGGTTGTTTGTGGGAGATGTGCTTCCTCACTCATATGTTCCTGGAGTAAACTAGATTGGTTGACATATGGGTTAATTTCAACTGGGTCTAAGTTCTTTAAGTTTGTTTCAACGACATCAAAGTTGGATTTTTTAACTTTTTTAATAAGTTGTAAAACACTATTTAATGGTGGTATCTCAAAATTCTAAAGGTTTTTTGTTTCACTATTTAGGATATAAATTTTTTCCCAAATATCTAATTCATTAACTGTTTGTACATGTTTCAATAGTTGTATACTTTGGCCAATTCCATGGTTGTGTTTCCAGAAATGGTTGGCAACTGCAGACTTTTCTATTTGTTTAAGCTTTATATTTCTCAGGTGTTCCGTTTGACGGGTTTTTAAATTTCTCTTAGTTCTTCCAATATAATATGCTTCACAATTGTCACATGGTATTTTATATATTCCAGATAATTTCAATTTATCAATAGTGTTGCTTAAAGGTTTTTTGAGCAGATTCTTAAGGTTGAAATTATTCTTTGGGGCTAATTTTATATTATAATTATGAAAAATTCTTTTAAATTTGTTGAATGCCCAAGGATGATAGGTGAACTTCTTGTAGATAACAGTATTTTCTGGTTTCTTTAAAGTGGTAAATGAACTTATGTGGTTTTTGTATATATGTATACATATATACAAAAAAAAATTTAAAAGAATTTTTCATAATTATAATATAAAATTGGCCCCAAAGAATAATTTCAACCTTAAGAATCTGCTCAAAAAACCTTTAAGCAACACTATTGATAAATTGAAATTATCTGGAATATATAAAATACCATGTGACAATTGTGAAGCATATTATATTGGAAGAACTAAGAGAAATTTAAAAACCCGTCAAACAGAACACCTTAGAAATATAAAACTTAAACAAATAGAAAAGTCTGCAGTTGCCAACCATTTCTGGAAACACAACCATGAAATTGGCCAAAGTATACAACTATTGAAACATGTACAAACAGTTAATGAATTAGATATTTGGGAAAAAAATTTATATCCTAAATAGTGAAACAAAAAACCTTTTGAATTTTGAGATAAAAGAAAAAAAAAAACAAATTTAAAAGAATTTTTCATAATTATAATATAAAATTAGCCCCAAAGAATAATTTCAACCTTAAGAATCTGCTCAAAAAACCTTTAAGCAACACTATTGATAAATTGAAATTATCTGGAATATATAAAATACCATGTGACAATTGTGAAGCATATTATATTGGAAGAACTAAGAGAAATTTAAAAACCCGTCAAACGGAACACCTGAGAAATATAAAACTTAAACAAATAGAAAAGTCTGCAGTTACCAACCATTTCTGGAAACACAACCATGAAATTGGCCAAAGTATACAACTATTGAAACATGTACAAACAGTTAATGAATTAGATATTTGGGAAAAAATTTATATCCTAAATAGTGAAACAAAAAAACTTTTTGAATTTTGAGATACCACCATTAAATAGTGTTTTACAACTTATTAAAAAAGTTAAAAAATCCAACATTGATGTCGTTGAAACAAACTTAAAGAACTTAGACCCAGTTGAAATTAACCCATATGTCAACCAATCTAGTTTACTCCAGGAACATATGAGTGAGGAAGCAATCTCCCACAAACAACCAGTAACTTAAATATTGGTCCAGAGAACGAGGGGGAAAAAGAAAAAATGGAATTTCATCCGCCACCACAGGTCGACAGTTCAATCAACCCACATCCAGAGGAAAAACAGTGACAACCAGTCAACACCACAGATGACCATCAACCACCTGTGTCCAGCCACAGTGTTCCAGTCCCAGAAGTTGGCAGTACAAATAAGGAGATAACCAAATGACAATCACAGGAGCAGAAGTTTCTTGGAAGGTTCGGCTCTTCTCTACCTCAGTAGCTGGTCAACACACACTGAAGATGGTCAAAACCTGACCGAAAAGCGCTTCTGAGATATGAAGAACATCTCATCTGAGTGAGTAATCCTAAAAATGTTTGACAACTACTCATTTTCTATACAAGAGATATCTCACTTTTAATAATTTGACAATGTCTTCTTTAAAACACTACTGCTTCTGTAGTGCCCAAGATAGTAGCTACAATAAGACTAGAACTCAAGACATCTCTGTGGAGATCAACGGAATCTCTGACGGTTAGACATTAAAGTGCCGCCTAGTCTACCCCGTTTCCAATGTTTACAATAACTGACAAGTGCATTCGCTAGTACCACTATTTTCATATTTACTGTTGTCTTAGACTTATGTCAATCAGGATATAAATCTTAATGTATGCTCATTCAATTTTTTTCGGAAACTTTGGAAGCTACTTAACAATGTGTTTACAGAGTATTCATGGATTTCTTTTGTTCATATTCAAACAGTTATTAAGGGTAATTAGTTACTAAGAAATAAATTGTTAAAATTATCAGAATTTTTTTTAACCCTTTAGAGTGCTTTTTTGCTTAAAAATTTTCAGCACTTCATGGATAATAAAACATTGTTGTATTACTTGCACAATATACCCTAGAATTGGAATTATTATTCACGAATATAACTTTATATGGAACATTTTTTTAAAAGAAATTGATATCCTCAAAAATAGCTCAAATGATTAAAATACCATAAATATAAATTGATTAAAATACCATATGTTCGAAACATTTTTAGAGCAAATGATATGCATATCTTTAATTTCAGAAATCCTCGCCCAGAAATCCTCAATATTCTGAATAGAGTTCTACAGACAAAACTTAATTAAAAATTAGACCTCTTTGAAACACACAATTTATTCCCAGTATTTCTTCCAATTTTCTTTGGTTTCCTCTTAAGCTTTTCGAAAATGAGATACCTTTTCTTTTTACCTTCTTTTCTGCAAAGAGAAGGGAATTTCAAAGGCATCTGCCGCTCCGCGACTAAGTGGTTAGACCGCTTGGCTCTCACTGAGGTTCGACATCAGGCGACCATAAAGTGAGATTGTGGTAGACAAAACGGCACTGGGACGGGTTTATCTCCGGTTTCCCTCGCCATCTGATTCCACCATCTTCATCCCATGTATCATCAATGTCACCGCCTGCGGTGCCGAATGTAATAAAATCGGGTGTTACACACCACACACATTTCAAAGGCATCACATTGCGCACGGCTCCTAAAAGATCTGGTTATCATTTAATGTTTACTTATCCCCATATTCCCCTCGCGTCTAGAGGAAAATTAAGTTTTGTTTCATGGTGTTAAATATTTAATCCGATATTTACCTTGGCGAGTGAAGAAATCCACATAGGGTGGTCTACACAAGAGATTTGATCCCGGGACCTCCCAAATGTGGCCTAAAGATGATGCAATGTGAGCTGTTACAGGTAATTGACGCTCTTCTGTTTCCATTATGTTAATAAGCAGCACGTTATAAAGAGATGAAAGGAAATTACCTATAAATATTTTATTAAGAGCGGTATTCAAGTTCCTCAGCAAATGAATAACTGTCAGTTCCCGAGCCATATATTCCATTTGTACGTCATTGCTTGCATCCTTTGAAAGTTTTGATTCGTTATTCTGAAAGAAGAACCGCTGAAGGAATACGGTAAAGAATGACTTCCTTTTAGTGTTATTTTTGTTCGTGGCCGCAGTTTTCCATTAAGACCGTCAGTTCATTATTTAAAACTCCATTATTCGGGGATTTCTCTCAGGAATTAAGGTATACAGAGAACCGTACTAATGCGAGAAGCCCTTGCACTCACTCCTATTTGCCATGATGCTCTCCAAGGGAGCTACGACCGCAAACATTCATTTTCTTCGGAGCACCGTAGTAACTAAGGAAGTCCCGACATACGCTTTTCACTTTCTGTACTACATAAAGTAGGAAGAAAAGGTATTGCATTCCACAGTAAAGTTCAATATAGAGATTTTACTGGTAATATGCTTTGAACATCCCTGTTGCATCCGAAAAGAGAATCTTTCTTGTAAAAGTTCATGCGTGTGTCTATTTATAAATGTAGAGCAAAACTCTAATACAAAATTTGAGTTCAGAAATTAAGAGGAATTTCCAGAATGGGGATCGGAGAACCTTCGGTTATCATTCCAAAGAAAGAAGCTGGTTAAGGTGAATAACCAGGGCCAGGATTTTTAAGTAAGATGCATAGTTTTAGAATAGTATAAGTGTGTGCATAGGCAGTATATTTTTACCATTCTCACATTTATGAGGTCTATATTGCAGTTTGAAAATGCACAAATTGCTTACTTTGGTAACAAAAAAACGTACATATTTATTAAAATTCAGTGGGTATATTTTTCCATTTCTAGCTTAAATAAAAATTCTAGTTTGTTCCCACATTCAATAGTTTTCTTTATTTTTTGAAATGATGACTAGTGACCTTTGGCAAATTCGCTGAATGATCTAATTGTTTACAGTGTTGCAACAGAAGCTACATTTCCTTTTTTATAGTATGATGTCTTCTGGGGTATGATCTAAGATCATAACTACCGGATGTGTTTGGTTAAATTTAAGTTTAAATTGCAGTTCAAAAGTAAAATTAAAGAGTGGAAAACGCTTTACATCATTATGCCACTGGTAAAATTGTCACGTTCGTCTATGTTACATAAATATGTTATGACTTTGGGAGTGCTCATTTTAGTGAGGATGGTCAAGTATTATTTTATTTATCATGTGAACGTAGTATTGCTTTTCTGATAAAGAAAGATATAAGTAAAGCATCTGAAAACTGAAACACAATCTAAATGCAGCCATAAAATTTGCTTTTACGTCATAAATTTGTAAGTACGTCATTTAGTGAGTAAGTCAACGTCCCCAGAGGATCAGGTGACTCATTCGCCAAGAAATTGTGTTAAGCATTTATAAGTGCAAACTTCCTCTTTGGCAAGTAAATAATACCCATCTTAAAACTTTTATAGAAAAGCACATTAATAAAATAGTGCCTGACGGGTCTACCCTTTGCAAAACGTCTTTGCTCGAGTGCTTCAGCGGAGTTATTCGAGAAATTCGGAAAGGGTTAAAACCTGAAATGTTTTGGATTTCGGTGGACGAGATCACAGACGCTGCAGGCCAGTGTGTATATAGTGCAATAATTAGTGCAATGAAATTGGGAAGTAAAAATTGCCTGTTATTTATTCAAGTGTTACAAAGAGTAAACCGTTATACAATTGCAAAATTCTTCAAGGATTCTCTCAACATTTTGGTGGATAGATGGTATAAAATACGGCGATGTTCTGTTATTTACTACAGATACTGCTCCATACGTTGTAAAAGTAGCGATTGCGTTACAAGTTCTTCATACCAAGCTGGTACATTTGACTTGTTTAGTCTATGAGCTAGAATCTCGTAGCAGAGATAGATCACAGTATCCTGAAGAGGATCGTTTTGTTTCCAGTGTCAAGAAAGTTTGCAGTAAAGCACTTGCTAGAGTTTCAATTTTCAGAGAATTGGCTCCAAATTTAACATTACCTTATCAGCCACACGGTGGGATTTTATTTGAATGCTGCATGTTCCTATGCAAAGTATTCCAATGTGAAAAAATAGTAGACAGTTTAAATCCAGAAGATGCAGCTTCTATAAAGGTAGCTCAAGAGTGCGTAAACTCAGTCCACATACGAAATACCATCTGGCCACCAAAATGGTGAGAGAATCCTTGAAGAATTTTGCAATTGTACAAAATAAGTTATTCTACAAATATTGGCCGCTTTTCAGTTGCAGAAATCATTATGGAACTGCAGGCTAAGAATAATACAACACTCATTGTCTGTGGATCAGCTGCAAAAATTGCTTTTGATAGGTTGAATGCAGTTCTTGGTAAAAATACACAAATACACAAATGTTTAAATTGCAAAACAACTGGCCGGGGAAACTAGAGTACAAAGATAAATCACCAAGGGTGAGATTTGGAGTTTCTCTCATATACTGGTGATATCTTGTGATGAAAAGAGACTTTCTCACTCTACGAAACCTTCTTTAGTAACAAAGGAAGAAGTGTCACTGTAGAGAACCCCAGGATGTCATTTCTCGTGTATTGGTACAGTATTATTGGTTAATAGGATGGTTCGCTAATATAACATTCTTTCGTTCTTTCTGAATATTTAAACAGCGCAATACAAATAAGTAATAATATTATAATATGGTAACTAACAGTTATTAATAATTATTTAACAATAATATTAATAACTTAAAGAATTAACTAATTAATACTTTAAACAACAAATAACTTGTGAAATTATTGGAATAATTATCAAGATTCCCATTTTGATTTTGCATATAGTTTACCAGTTTTAGTGCATATCAGCATGCATATTTTGGATTTGTTTTTCATACAGATACGGTCTCTGGTAATAACCAAGATCGTGTTCTCTGCTATTTGTTGCAGAATGAGAAACCTAATCCGCTGAGTTGCGACTGTTTACACATCCGCTTCCGCTTGTATAGTTAATGTGCATGCCTGCAGGGAGGAGTCCGCATTATAAGTACCCTCATTCACTAAGAATTGCATGGGCACAGTCCTATCTAATATCTGGTTCACCTTGATAGAACTTGTGCTATATGCACCACCTATATGGAGGCAAACCCTTCCACTGGACCCCCTCCAATATCTCTTGCATTGCATGTTTTCCATCTGCTGGCAAACCGGTACACAATATAAAATAATAAAGAACACAGCGCTTTCTATGATCCTTGTTTTAGAAGAACGGAGTCCACCAGTGTTTGGCAAACGACTCAAAGGCTGCTACGGCTTTATCACCTTACTGCTCACATAGATGGTGTGAAAACGCTTTTAATGTGGCCAGAATGACGCCGAGATATTTAGAATGGCGATAGAAACCTATTGTTGTGCCGGCAAAGCTAACCATAACTCCCATTCCTCTGAGTGTTCCTCATACTTCAAGGACAACCATCTTAATTTTTACGGTGGGAGTACTGTTATCTTTGCTTAGACATCCAAATTTCGATGTGACCTGCAGACATATTTTACTCCGCACTTCCTTCTGGAATAGGTATACAAAGATTGCTAGGTTGTCGGCATATCCAATAGTTCTCATTCCCGACGACAATGGTACATTAAACACTACTGTAATATAAACTCCTCCAGGTGTGCCAAAATACAATGCTATGTTATTCCACACCATGCTGTTTAATATCACCAATCACAAAGACGCGATTCTTCCGATAGCTACAAATGAAATTTATCAGGTATATTGAGATACTTTGCAGTCTTAACTCAGCAATAATAATTATTCCTTTCCAAGGCATGCAGCTAAAGCCCTCTTTTAAAGGTAATACTCCCCAACACATAAAACACAAAATGGGAAAGTCATGTTCTGTCCGCTCCACAAAATATTTGCAAAACTGTGATTACTTCAGCAGTCAAAATGTTACATTAACATCTTTCTTAATTTGTATAATATTAATATATATATAATATTATTATTTATAAACATTTTATATTGAATTCGTCCTAATTAGTAAGATTTAAAGAGTTGAACATATTCGATTAAGATCACAAATTGCCCATGTCGATATCCGAATTGATTAGATGAGAATGCCTCCTGATTCTCAATCTCGTAGAGTAGTCTATTGTTGATTATTCAATTTACATAGTACGTTTGAGAGGCATATAGTCCAAACCCCATAGCCTTCAGTACTTCTAGTTGAATAGATTTTGTAGTGAGGCTCAGTTATCCATCTTGCAATTAACGAGGTACTCATCCGTGACAAAAATGATATATATCGTTCCTAAGCAATTTATACATATGAAGAGAAAGTGATCTAACTACCTCCAAGGATACTCCATTCACGTCAGCCTTCTTTCCGAGCTTGGTCTTACGACCAGCATCCTAAATCTCTTCTAGATGATACAAGGAAATGTTATACACAGCTTTAAGTGACTTCTTTCACTTTGTTCTCGTTGTGTTGGGAAGTGCTCATAAGCCTCTAAACTTCAACGTACCTAACTTTCATAGGGGGGCGAACATCAAATTTTCCAACAATTGTATAGTTCACATATTATATGGCGATGGCGGTGGACATGATGATGATGATGGTGATGATGATGATAATGATGGCGCTGGAGATGATGATGGTGATGATGATGATGGCGGTGGAAATGATGATGATGATGATGATGGCGATTGAGACGACGATGGCGATGAATATGATGATAACAACAACAACAACAATGGTAATAGTAACAGCAGTGATTATTTGCAATTTAGCTCAATACATAATACACATTGTAACAGAGGAAAAAACATGTTGAGCTTAAAATGTCTATATTTTCATCAAAATCGTTAGTTCATCGCTAACTTACAGTAAGCCTCATTTTTTACAGTGAGCCTCGAGACGTCCCTACAATGTTTTTAAGACTCTGTAGAACGCTTACGGCTATAATCTCACTGACCTACACAGTTTCACCTCTAACGTACCAATTCAGCAGAGAACTCCTGATATCCCCACATACACTGAGTGCTTTCTCCCCTTGCAGGACCTGCGGACTCTTTACCGCGAACTTGGAACATACCACACACAGCTCAGGCATCACACTGCTCTCACTACTACTCGCTTTACGTATTTTATACTCACACTGCTTCTCTGACTGCTGTAAGCCCTGCATCGGGTTTTATATACCTCTCGGAAGCGGTATATCTTTCTGAAATTGGAAGCCTCTGGAATTAAAGGCACGAAAGCTCTTTAGTAATAATACGACTCGTTTCCTGACGTAAGCTGTTCTTGAACGTATGTTTATTTTTCACGGAAACTTTCTTCCCCTTCCTGACGTCAACCGTGGGTGTCCTAAAGCGCGTTACTCTCTCATACCAGATTCGCGCGATCGTCAATTTGACGTTACATGTTATTTTGTAGTGATCTTGACAGGAGATTTCTGTATTTTTCCAATATGAAATATTACAACAGCCATTAGTCACAACAATAAACCGTTGAAGATACGAGAACTTAACCTCACTAAAATTCGCAACAAAAAATTCCAGATCTCAGTACCTATCTCTGTGTACCAATTAAAAGTTTATTCTTTAGTATTACTAGCGCATAAAGTCTTAAGAGCATCTGAACATCTTAAGAGCATGTTTGGTCTAGTATACTTATAATAATGCAAAGCTGTTCTCCAGTTAACTGTAGTAATTTTCATATCTTCCAGTACAGACGTTTACATTTAATTTTACATATATTAATCAAAATATAACACACATAAAGAATAGGTCTACTATGAGTTATAAAATCAGCATTAACTAATTCCTTTTGATCTTCTTAATTTCCAGAACCTACATATATTGAAACAGTTCCGTTGCTACCAACAATGGCGTTAAATTGGTAATTTTAGAAAACTATAAATGATAATGGCTCACGTATTACGCTATAATGTACTCTTTTAAGGTGGCTAAATATGTTTCAAGGCCTTGCCAAAATATCTTTGAACAAAAAATAAACGCAACAATTATACAAGCCCTTCAAATTTGGTTTAAGACTAGAACACTTAACTAGAAATTTTGTGATTGTTGTTCATCGAGAATAAGACAAGTGGAGAACTAGAATCTGATATGGAGTAGAAAGTGCCATTGAAGTGCTTTGGCATTTCCTTACCATTATAAACCACTGGGCATTATAGTTGCAGAACGAAAGTTAAAACTCCTTAATTCTGAATACATAGACATTTCAGTTTTATCTTACAACATATCTGAAATATGTTCAATTAGTACACTACATCTGGTGCACAACATCTAAGTCTTTTAACTACAGCGATGTGAAACATGCCTCAAAGTGATCCCATACAATGGAAAAACAGGGTTCTGGCAACAGAAAAAGTGAATAAATGGGACCTACTCTTATAATGACAACAAGGATTACTATAGGAAGATAGAAAAAGTGTATAAAACGATAAAGAATTGTAACTTCTGTGCTTGACTTTTCCTTAAAATAAAAAGTTAATGGAATCTAATCGGCACATTCTTGAAAAAAAATCTAAAATAGTACTACACAACTAATATGTTTCGCTTTAAACTCACTTTTTGTCAGTCATGTGTACATGTTTTGAGCTTCTGGTCCACATAATACTTTGAATTACTGTAGATCCTGACACATTTTTGTGATATAGACCAATACCCTAAACAACATTGAACATAAGTAACTATGCTGAACATAATCTGTGGTTTTTAAATTATGTAAATACTATATATTTCTCACCCTTATATGTTCCGTTAGGGTATAGGAATTCCTCTTTCATTCACGTCAGCACTCGATTGGCTATCGAATCACAGAAAAATACCATGCACCATTGTAGGTATCTCTATGGATTACCATTCATAAATAATGCTTATATTCGCAGTTCCCCAACTGGCTTTTACTGAAATGAGAATTTCTTCAGGTACTGAGCTTCTGAATATGTAGTCCAGTCTCGAATCATGGAATTATCAACTTCATTAACTTTCAATGGGTTAGCTTGTTCCTTGCACATCTGATTATATGTATTATTCCAGTCACCAGGAACTTCAGCGAACTGTGTTCACTAGCCTTATGTTCTTGTCACATTCCATGTATGAATGTCCAGGAATAGCGAAAGTGACTCGAATTGAACTGAACCTATTTTTCTCATGAACCATGTAATGGAAATATCTAATTATTACAGTTTTTGTTTTGACTACTGCACGAGTTACAGAACAGTTCCAGGTGGCGAGCATCAGACGATAATTAAAACTGACAGTAGCCATCCCAGAGTGAAGCTGCTTCGTTGGTAGCCCTTTTTCCAGTTGTTTCTGTGTATGTGTAGAAAACCGATTTAGAAACAGTTAACTGATGTACATTAAACGAATAGAAGGACAACTGTCGCTTATAGTATAAAATGTTTGATGCGTTTGACCAATTTCCACAGATTTTCTGCATCAGATTTTAGACTTAGTATTACCTGATTAAATGTTTGAGCCTTTGTAAAGATGTCCTTTCTTTTGCATTTCTAGATTATTGATTTCCTTGTTACAACACTCACCCTTCCTGATAGTATTTTTTCTGGCAAGCTGTTAAGTTCAATATTTAACACATTTAACATCACTGCAAATTCATCGCAAGTACAGAATGTGTGGCTGCGAGGATACCCAAATATGTTGAACTCAGTTGAGAACATGGTCCTATAAGTTTCATAACTCACAAGAAGTTCGCTATACATCTCAGAATACATTTCATACATTTTATTTATATTCAGTTTTTCTGGAAGATATATTTTAGAAATTTTCTCAACAGAATAGTGGTTTTACCGACCTTTAAAAGATTTAATATGGCCACTGACCTTATCATTGGTATCTGTAGACAGCTTGTGTGAACGGTTAGTGTGTTTACGCATGTCATCTGTAGAAACTAGTCCAGAAAACTTCCAAGGATCGCTGAATTGTTTGCAGTCTCCTTTTGGACAGATAAGAAGGCTCTCTACACACAAAAACATCACGAATACTTTCATCTTAAGCAATGTGCCTTATTCTGCAATAGAATGAAGCATCGTGGCACTAAGCATAATCTTCGATTGCTCTTGCTCCTTATTCTTGATATTAGCTGAACTGTGATGAGGTCAGCAAGGTACGAGCTTTGTGCATTCCAGTCCCCAAGTGTGTTGAAATTGTGTATAATTATTATAATGACAGAGGCTTCTAGCTTTTCAAAACATTTATTTCTACATTTACAAGCTTCACCGTTTCAAACTTCAGGCTCTTAACTTTTTAGCAGGTCATTAACACACCATAATTGTTATATTTTAAACTGATGCAAGCAAATCTCGATACTCTGCTACACATGTTGCTCTTTCCGTTGCTCAGGTAAAACTAACATAATTCCATCATCACAATCCATTATTGTATTCGAACTTTGTTTTTATATTGTTAATTTAATCTCTTTATTTCATCAAAGAGGAAGAAATGTTAACATCCGATTGTAAGCCCCATTCTTTCATGGTTGGATATGGAAATGCTCCCGTCTTCTCCTGACCCAAGGATATCTAAGCAGCAATTACTCGGTAACTGAGAACATGTCTCCCCAATAGTAATATTGGAAGGAAGACACTCGAAGTGTAGTATTTAACCAAATGAAAATCTCAAAGTTGAACCAAAGTGGACATAACCCCTTTTTCCCCTGTACTCATTTTACCCACGGGCAACAAATCAGATCAACACTACACTTTACATTGCTCACGGATGTCTGTGCACTTTAGGGTCAAAACCGCAGGTCCCAGTAGATATTAATAAAAATATGAAATCATTCTAAATTAAGATAGCTTTCACAAAAGAGGCATTAATGAAATGATAACGACTTACGATACCAAATTTCATTCTCCCATACTGTGATCTAAGAGACAGTGAATGTATCATAGTATCTTTATTAACAAGTAGTTTGTACTTCGCAACTTTAAAAATCAAGGAGTATCAAATGGAAGAAGTAATACCGAAAGATAATCATTCACCCAACTTCTTCAAAGTTTCAATTTTCCTTTAGCTATACAATACTTTCTCAAGCTTCCAACGTAGGTCACTCAGGACAATGAATTCAATACGTGAAGTGATGCTCATATAAGTTCAATGTCCAAATAACTTAGAGTTTCCCGGCATTCATCTTTGACAACAAGGGAGAACTCCTGTAGGAATTTAATATAACTTATCCTAACCGAGATTGAATTCGGAGCTCTTGATTGTGAGGCATACTCACTACTTCCACTCCACAGATGCAAGTCTAAGGGGCTTTAAAAATAATGTATACCACATCTAAAAGTAATGTATGTACATCTTGTAGCTATTTTAATTGGAAGCAGTTGTTAAAAATGTAGCATACACAAACACTGATTTCTTCATAGTATATTTTATCATGCAGTAAAGTATATTGTTAGTTTTGCTTCTACTTTGGAAAAAAAAGTGATTTAAAATATAACAAACCTCAGTATATTTACGAGACGGAAAAGTAAACCTGAAAAAATGATGATTTGGACATCTTGGAGCTTGGAACGTCAATTGGATATAGTAACGAGTATGGGTTCCATATTATAGTGTCGCCAACAGCATTGTTGGATTGGAGCCGCCACAAAGCCAGAGCTGTAAGAGGAGGAAAGTAAGCCAGGAAAGTAGGAGGCAGATAGTGGCGCACAGATTTGGACGCTTGCCGAGAGAGAGAGATTGAGAGAGAGACCCTGGAATATTCCTTCATACTCTAATCACCACGATTTTTCTCGGGAGGTCTATTGCATTCTAGAACAATGGCTGGGAGGTATAAATAGCGGTAAAGTGTGAGAAGGAGTGAGCTGAGTAGCAGTTGTGCAATGGAGTTGAATTGTGTGATGTACCGCAGTGGAATCTTCCGTTTGTTAACGTGTGGTGGGTGAACGAGACGACCTTGAAGACTCCTATTTGTCAAAGCCACATCATTTTGCTCCTGCCAGGATTTTACATATTATTAAATATATTACTTTGCCTCCCCTTATTTTATTATGTGTCGTAGTTTTTATATCGCAGGTTATGGTGATGTCAATGCTTTACAGTTGGAACAACAGATAAGCAGCGTACTTGCGCATTTTAAGCATTGGAAGCGCAAGGAAACCATAAATTTTCTGAACGTTTCTCCATATGGAACGTTCTCAGTAACTCTTCCAGTAGTCATAAGTGAGCGCTATCGCGAAGTGGTGAGTGAATCTCGTGGTATACGTTAGTCTCACGGAGTGAATGGTTTAGTCACATGTTAATGAGGGCCAGGCCGTGGCTGAGTGGTTATACCGCTCGGCTCTCACCAAGGTGCCCCGAGTTCGATCCCAGGCGACCGCGAAGTGATATTTGTAGTGGAAAATGTGGTGTTGGGGCGGGTTTTCTCCGCGATCTCCGTTTTCCCACGCCATCTCATTCTACCGGTGCCACATCTTCATTTTAAGTAGTGTCTCCGCCTGCGGTGCCGGCGGGCGTTAAACGCTACACATACACACACGTGAATGGGTTTTGCGAGTGAGTTTCTGGTTCGATGAAAGGTGCTGTACTCCAATCCAGCTTTTGTCAATTCTAGTAACGTGCAGCGAGTACTTTTCAACAATGGATTTGAGAGATGTCTTGTGTTCGATTACCAATAAGAGAACGTTTGAAGAAGAGGCTACATCGTGTTGCGTATTTCATTACGTTGCGAGGAAACTATAGTGAACAATTATTGCACGCTGATGAAGTGACAAGTGTGACTTAAGTGATGTCTGAAGGAAAATTTAAATAGAATTTTAAGCGACATGAGTAACGAAGTAAATACTGAGAGCTTTCGTACTGTTTTGAATCACAAAGTAAAATAAAACAGAACATTTGTAATGTCAAATTCACGTAAAATCCGGATCTTGCGACACCAATATAAATAAATGCATTATGAAGTCACCTTTGCTTCTGTACCTATAGAGCTATATAGGATTGGAGAAAGAAAGAACCGCTGGTACCATTATATGCTCGAAACACATATACATAGGTGTTGGTTTTATACTACAGGTGGGCAAAGAAACATTCAAATGTCTCCCCCTCTTAAACAACGGAGAGAAATGACTTCGATCTGCTGAATTATTCATTTCCTCTAGCACAGTGGCTTTCAGAAGGAATTCAAAAGTACACGCAAGTGACTACGTGAAATATATCGCGCTATACTATCAACAAGGGACCAATATAATATAACAAGCCAGGTGATTTGTAAAGCATGACGTTTGTGTCCGAAATAGGTGCTCCATCACAGTTAATAGTCCACTATTCTTCTATATGTTGAAAGGAGGCTTTATGCAAAGAAACTTGTACAAAATTTACTCCATCCGTCATGTTTATTACCCTTTATTTCCTGTTTGCCTTAAATAACAGGCTGCAGCTCTAAAGAAACTAATTTGATTTACTTTTTTATTTTCTGTGTAAGTTTCAGGAATTACTGATTACAATTTTAAACATTAGGTATTGATATTTCTTCGAAAATTTACATATGTAGCTCCTCCTAAAGGATTTTGTTTAATTCGTACCTGCCTATTGACTCCATAGATAGTTCAACACAACGCAATTTTCTAAGGATATACAATTTTGAAAATATTTATTTTCTGCTCACCTTAAGCACAGTTTGTCCTTCACACAAAAAAAAATCGATATCGTAGTTCTTTGGCAGTATATGATACGGACCTCATGAAAATAAAATAAGAATAAAAAAACATTGACAGGAGGTCGTCTATTTGTGTGTGTGTGTGTGTGTGTGTGTGTTTGTGTGTGTATGTGTGTGTGTGTGTGTGTGTATGTGTGTGTGTGTACGCGCTGAAAACAGCGTAACTTGAGAAAAATATGTTGGTTAAATTCCAAACAACGCAACTATGTTCAGCATCTTCCAAGGTTTCTTAAGAACATACCTCACCCCAGAGTTCTGTCATTCTCTCCCTTGGAACATTTCTCAGAACTACTGTTTTTCTCAAAACTGCTCTAACGATTTTGATTAAAATGCTATATATATATATATATATATATATATATATATATATATATATATACATCCCCTTCACTTTCGATGAATTTTACATAACTGATATACCATAAGAGACAAAATCTTACGACAAAATATAATCTGGTTAAAGCATACAATTTATTCGGAATAGCCCGCCTCGCTAGCGTGGTGGTAGTATCTGACTCACGTTCAAGAGGTCACGAGTTCGAATCTCAGTCAGGATAAGTTATCTGGATAAGGTATTTTTCAGGGGTTTTCCCTTGTCCTTCAAGACGAATGTCGGGTAACTCTAAGCTCCATGGACCCCGGACGCATTCAGCTTAACTTTACCCATTTCATTCATCGTCCGATATGACTAAATGTTGGAGGACGTAAATAAAAAATAAAAAAAAAGTATTCAGAATAATCTTTCGTATAGTGAACTATTTAGGGAGATTTTATGGAGATATTATTTGTTATTAGTCTGAATTTTCTCAAATGGGAAGGTGATACCAATTTCTTATCTCTTGGCCATGTAAAGATAATGAAATGTCAAACCAGTTTTGCCCTTAAAACATTTTACTATTGCCTACTGTTTCCCATATTCCTCCTACATCTACTGAAAGCAGCACAAAAATAATTTCTGTAAGTGCTTATCCAGAAACAAATGAATAGGGGATTCAAACAAGTAATAAGAAGAATAGCTTTCAGGAGAATAGAGAAATTCCTGAGAGTACATCACATAATTTCTTTTCATTATATTGCGTTCATGACTTGTACTTTAATGCTAGACAATTGGGTTTTTAATATAATCAATTTCAAGCCAAAAATGGCTATTCAATTGTGTTTGAATTTGGATAATCATCATGCTTAGATTTAAATTCAGATTTTGTGTTTCTCAAAATGCTCTTTGGACAACATTTTGTAGCTAATCAGATTTAAATTTACTGAAGCACTTCTAGAAATACCAAACAGGCTGGTCCCTTAGCTCAGTCGGTGGAGCACCTAACTGCCATGCTAGGGTTCCCGGCTGGAGGTGGGGACTTTTCTCAAACCGACGTAATTCCTCTTCTTCCCCAAAGTCTCGAAGTATGAATGAGAGTGAGAATGTATGCGTGATCTGATGATGCAACCCAACGAATAAGAAGAGTTAACAGCAACGATATGTTCCAAAGGAGAACGGCCGCCGATAAGACCAGTGCAGTTAAAGGCGGAGTATAAATGGAAGAAATAAAAAATACAATACATTGTTTTGCACTAGTTCAAAATATTAAATACTTCAGCTAAATTGAATTGTTCTTCATAAATCATACTGAGACGTTTTATAGCAGTAAATGGTTTACTCTTACAATGATTAAAGTTAAGAAGTCAATTCGTGCAGATAACAGTTTCTTCATATTTATATGCTACGCCTTAATTCATGCTTTGATAGCGATGAGACAGGTCATAAGCACTGAGGAGCGTTTCACTTCGTTTTCCTGCATTAGGATGTTATATCTTATATCACCAGATTAAAAAGTAAATAGTAAGAAAACCTTGACACCGGAATGATGTATTTCAGTCTTTGTGCAGTGTATGTATTATTTTCCAAAGATATGGTGAATATTTCAAAGCAATCAAAAGGAATCCGTAGGTTGTTGAATTTTTATAGACACGTTGACTTGGCAGAAGGTCTAATAAATATGAGTAGAAATCTCATTCTTATGTTAGCTCTCTTTTTCTAAAAACAAATTCTCCTTCTGTGAAGGAAGCCTTGTCGGCATTTCTTTAACCGAAATTTGCCATACTGCTTTGGTTGTAACATTGGCGTTTTGGGATGACTCAAAGTGTTTATATAAACATCAAATGGCCCATAAAAGCCGTTGCTCGTTGAATTTAATTTATCCACATAGCATGGATATTATAATATTTGCTTAAACTGAACTGTAAAATGACTGTTACAGTTGATTTTAACTCAGCCGGCCCAAATGACCTTGTTGTCGACGGGCCCTTAAACTCCACGCACTCACTCACTCGAATGAAAAAAAAAATAATATTGTTAATGTGATTTATGTTATTTAAACTGTAAAATAAATTTAAAAATGTTTTAAGTATCAATTTCTATGAATAAGTTTAGACAATTAATTTATATAAAAATAAATGACACTTGTCCTGTATGGGCAAGATTTCTTGAACGTTCGAGTCCCAGGTCCTCATTCGGTATGTTTCATCTATTTCCGTAAACACAGATGACAACTTTGAAACAGAAAATGCGCTACGCACTGTGACATCTAGTGGCTAATATGCTAAACTTTTACACGTACGCCATTTCATTTTGAGCAATTTTGAGGTTAATTATTAGCTAACCAGTTTACAACAAATCTAAAAGCAAGACTATGTTGTCAGTGTTATGGCTCTCGAAATGGGACACACTATTTTTCGTCTACCTCCGTATAACTGTGTCCTGAATGCAACTGAGCTGGCGTGGGCAAAAATAAAGAATGTTTACAAAGTACGCAATGTTTACGAAGGCCACAAATCTGCGGAAACTTGCTATAGAAGCAACGGATCGAGGATACGCTAAGAAGGTCCAAGAGCTGGATATGCAATATTGGAATAACGATGGTGTAATACAAAATGCAATTAATTAAATTATTAACACATTAATGGATACAAGCAAGGAAAATGACGCAGTAGACTTGGAAATCGAAGAATCGAGTGAGTTTTTACTGCTGTCATAACATTTGTTTAATACGTTTATGTGTTTTATAACAGTAAATATATAAGCATACAGCATATCGGATGGAGTTCAATTGTTTCTTGCCACATCTAATACCTTCGGCGCATATATTTGCTTATCTTACTGCAATTTGGCTGATTTGTGATTTTCTAGGTTGACCACACTGCACAAACAAAAGCGTGTTAGCTCTCTTTTCTTCCCCTCTGTCCGCACTACACCGTAAATCCAGCGCTCAAGAAATCTTGCACATATAACATTGGATGCTACGAATGGCGTCCTTAACAAGAAATTTGAGGTTATCATGGGAAAGGACAATCAATAATCTTTCTCACACGACGAGTGAGAATGATTTTGACCTTCAGAGCGCGAACATGTAAAAACTATCAGCTCGAGTTTGATACAAAAGGAACGCTTCAAGAGTGATAAGTGAGAGAATATTAGTTCAGATATGTTACAACCTTTTTAGTCAACTTTAAAGCAAAAATAAGTTAAGTATATATAAAACGAAATACGATAATTTATTTCGGTTTGCTAAACCATTTCCGGAAGGAAGGAATAAAGTTATCCGTCCGAGCCTACGCCTGGAATAAGTGGTTCCGTGGTTCAAATCCCGGCCATGGCAATGAATACTTTAGGTGTACTCTTTCTATCCAAAACCGTAGCCTATATACGGCTAGTGTGAAGAAGTGATTTATTTACATCAATTAACTTGAATAATAAAAGTTTAATGATGAAGCCTGGGATTTAAGTACTTACGATAGTAAGGCGCCACAAGCGGTGTATCTAGGATACGAAAGCCCTAGTAGTTTAACGGGAAAGCATATATAAATTAATTGTAGAATTTAATGTCAGAACGGCACGTTAGCTATGGTAGCTCAATGGATAAGAGCGACTGGGTGGCGGCCAGGAGAACCGTGGTTTAAATCACGACCACGCATTTCAATTTTTGAGGTTGCATATCTATCCAAAACCTTAGCCTATATACAGCTAGTGTGAAGAAATGATTAATTTCCATCAATTAACTTAAATAATAAGAGTGTACGTGTTATAGCTGGGAAGTCACCATTTAGAGTAACTCAAAACAAATTTAAACTAACATTAAAACTTCTCAGAACTTCGTCAAATATAGTCACAACTTAAAAGTCTACATTAACTTCACATCACATCACTACCAAGCAATCCATTAAACATCATATTAGAATTCTTTTTTCAAATGTCGCCACAATGTGGAACTTTCGCATCATAAGTTAAAACAGCATATATTAAATTCGTTTACACTCCATTACCGAGAGAGAGGAGACTTTGTTAAATGACGCATCAAAGCTTGGAACCAAGCTCTATAATAGTCCCATATCTCAGTACAGCTTGCATGCCACACAGGGATTCCGTATTGAATTTCCGGATGTGTTCTAAAGCATTTACAGCGAACAAAAACATTTCAAAATATGTCCGGTTCTGTTGTTTTAATGTGTGCAAAAGTGTCTTTTTATCAGCTACATCAGTCATTTAAAAATTTAGCATACGTGCTAAATTATCGTAAATCTTCAAACCAAATTTGCTTCCCCAAATTAAAAAAGTGTAAAAAAGTATACTAATAATTTCAGCAGGTATATATACGAGGGCTGTTCAATAAAGAATGATCATAATTTTTTTCCGGTCATAATTTTTCGCACTGAAATTCAACTTACTGTATTCCGTTAGCTTAATGTGAAACAAACACGCCGTAGTACTTTCATTGTTGATACTCCTGGTTCCCGTCTATGAGAACCAGGTTAAGTACACACGTGTTCAGTATCGCCTACCGCTACAATGGAGGTCACATGCAGTTAAAGTTGATGTTAGAGGAAGATCCGGAGTTTCTTTCAAACATAATCACTGCTGATGAAACTTGGCTACATCATTTTGATCCTGAGAGCAAACAGCAAAGCTCAGTGTACAAATCTCCTTCATCACCAACGCCCAAAAAGCAAAGGTGGTTGCTTCTGCTGGGAAAGTTATGGTCATCTCAATCTTTGATATTCATGGAATGATTTATCAGCATGCTGTACCTGCACACACATCGGTAACTGGATAATACTACAGGGATGTCCTGAAAACATTGCAAGTCCATATCAGGCGCAAAAGACCACATTTCCGTGAAACAGGCTGGATGCTGCACCACGATAATGCGCGGCCGCATATTGAAAACGTTGTTGCTGAACATCTTGCAAAAATCAAAGTGAATTGCATCCCTCACCCTCCCTATAGTCCGGATTTAGCCCTATGTAGCTCTTTTCTATTCCGTAACTTGAAACGCCTTCGTGGGAGGCATTATCCATCATCAGAAGCAGTGGAGAGTGCTGCGGAGGCTATTTTAAAGGATCTCTCAAAAATGGCTTCCAGCATGTCTTTGAAGACTGGCATAAACGCTGGGACAAGTCCATCGCATTCAGGGGAGACTATTTTGAGAAGTACCATCAAAATTATGAGAATGAGTAAAGGTACGTTGTAAAAAAAATTGATCTCATTCTTTATTGAACAGCCCTCGTATATTAGTGTTTATAACAACCTGTACCTATCTGTGTCTATGTGTTCCCTTAAAGCTGCACTAGGATTAAATTATATTCTATTAGTGTATCATCAGTCATACCTAATAAATATATTGAAATGCGTGTACACCTTGAGATACTCATTCATTTTGAGTATGAGAGGCCGTTAAGGCTTATTTGTCGATATTGAAGTAGAGACATCACTTACCTTTGCTTTAGATTTTCTGTTTCTTCATTGCTGCCTTTCAAACAAAAATTTCTAAGACATCTCATGGCCACACATTGCAAACTTCGTCCGTTTAATTTACAGCTATTGAGATTTCATTTATCTCCTCTAGAATAATGGGAGAACACACTGTTTTACTGTAATTATTGATTTAAAGTTAAATAAACTGGTGCGCCCTCTGGAAATTTCTTAACAACCAGTCCATTCTGAAAGTATTACAAATCAATTAGTCCAATGTGCCTTGGTGCCATATAAATGGGCCCAAATATCACTCCCGGAATACCCCACCACAGGTTTACACTAAACAGAGCCTGCGTGTGAATGTTCATAAGCAGTGAGGTTGCCCGTCTCGGTAGCGTAGATGATAGCATGTCTGCCTCACGTTCAAGAGGTCCCGAGTTTGAATCTCGGTAAGCCTGGGTTACCTGGATAAAGTTTTTTCCGGCGTTTTCCCTTGTCCTTCAAGACGAATGTCAGGTAACTCTAAGCTCCATATACCCTGGACTCATTTGAGCATCATTTCACCCAATTCACTCACCGTCTGATATGACTTAACGCTGGAGGACGTAAATTATCAGCAAAACAAAAAAAAACAAAACAAAAAAGTGAGGTTTCTCAGCAGATTGTTTACATTAGAAGCAATTATAGCACCCAGATTGCCATAAAACCTGCATGTTGAAGTTTGAGTTCTCCTTTATTTAAGAGCTTTCTGCAAACACCATTCTAGAAAGAGTTACTAGAAAACTAATGGGTCAAGTTCAGTGTAGAAGGGCACATTTTCACACCTTTTTTAATATTTAAAAAGATAACTTACATATATATATAGCTATATATAAATGCTTCCTTGTTTTAACGCTTTTTGGTTGTTTCCGTTTGATTGCTTTTGGTTTGCTGAACTTTTTACACATAAACACTCATGCCCAAGGCGTGAATTGAACCCGCAACTCTCTACGTGGTGTAACGCTAGAGATATACGCTCCAGCGAACACAGCTAAGAGGGCCAACATTCCTTCGACATCCGCTGTGTTGAATCTTTCAATTTCCACGTTAGTTGTCGTTCTTTGGTTTATGTCAATAATTAATGTTTAAGTATCCAGCTATAAGGATCCAACCAGTTCATGTATCTCTCTGTTTGTAGAGTAATGCATGCAGAATTTAGAAGTCATTTACAAAAATATTCCAAATACAGCTTTCGCTGCTCGGTAGCATTTCGCATATAATTCGTCACATATAATATATAAACCAATTTAACATTTTAGCATGATTTCAGGGCTGAGAGACAAGGATTTGCAAGAAAATACTGCAAATCGAAAATACAATTTGTGTGGAAATGGTTTCGTTATATTTAATTAGTTAAGCTATTCTGATTAAAACGTTATTCTTTCCAAGACGGAAAATAAAATCTGCATCCATGTTTATGTGATCTGACTTGTACTTTGTCATGGATGTTTTGTTATGTTACGTATTTGACTATATTTTGTGTAATTTTGAATTAAAAATATACAAAGCTTACCTCAGCAAAATTTAATACAGTTGATTATTAAACTAATATCTAAATCTAATTGCCCCTCTTCAAATGCTATTATTTCTTACCGACCAGTTTTATATCGGATGTGAGAGAAGTTTAATTTTGTTCAAAAAACGTTTACAGCCTTAAGATTACTTTTACATGTCGTGAATCTAAGAGGACCCCAACTGCTATGGTACCAATAATCCAAACAAGTGATTTCTAGTTTGGAAAATATTCAACCGTCTCCAGTTCGGAAATGAATTCGGAAATGAGGGGTTAGACATTTAAGCTAAGACAATAAAATGTGGCTACAGTATGTGTCAATTGTTAGTCAACCCAGTAGGCATGACAAGAATTGCAACCGACGTAATGTATGGTTACCGATCTCGTGTTAGGATGAGTTACCTGAATTGGTTGGTTTCTGCCCGGGATTTTCCTTGATAACACGGAAGTCCTTCACCTTTGTTGACAATGGTACGAGCTGACTTCGTTATAGGTTTGGGGTTCGCATTCCGGCGGAATCAAGCTAAATTCTCGTCGATCGGACACTTGGCCCAGGGTTTGTATCGTCTTTCCTGGTGAAATTCCGCCTGTCTTTTAATCACAGTGGGGACTCTGGTACTTCAGCCAATGGCTTATTGTGCTTCTGGTCCCGGAAGGAGGACTGAGATGAAAATGCCTTACGATGGCACAACAGCTCGTTGGGTCTCTAATAGGTGAAGGCAATTTCTTCGCTGGACGGAGTTCCAGATTACATAGCGCTTCACTAGTCAGCCAAATCTGCTGTTCTATCAGTCCCCTTGAAAGGGTGGACGACGACCACAGCTTCTACACTCACCCTAAGACACTATTTCCAAAGCAAGCATCATAGTTAAATAGACCACCAGAGTTCGCTGACTCTCGCTACTTTGAAAGACCGAATGCAGTGAATGCAATGAAAAGAAGTGAAAAGGAGGATTTCAGCAAATATCCTTCCTAACAGTCACCTTATTCACCAGGAAACCCCCCCCCCAAAAAAAAAACCAAAAAGCTCAAAGACCTGCTATGGCATCGAGAATCTGCGTTATACCTTGAACCATACCGATTCCAACAGATTCCAAAATGCTTTGTCATAACTGCTAATTCTATAATTCATTATCTTTTTTGCCCCTTACTTTTGTCATAAAATTGTACGTTATTACTTTTAATTTCAGATATTTTTAATGTCTGAATGGGAGTAAAATATCTCTAATTTAGGTTCTGGAGAAGGCCGCGTTGTCTTTCTAGAACTTGCCCACGCTTTGTTTATCTAGCCTCAGCTTCTTTTGGGCTCTTGTCCGATCCTCAGCTTCTTCTGGGCTCTTGTCCGATCTTTGCATGGATTAAATCGTCTTAGTATTTTCCTACCACTTGATGCCAGATGTTCGGTTTCAACCAACCATCTGCATATAATATTTAGAGCTCCACATGCAATAATGTAAAGTAAATTCTATTTTCAAAAGCACTCGAGGCATTTTACTTTCGGTTGCATAAATCGTAGCGAAACGCGTAAAATTAGAGAAGAATGTTTATTTTTGTCCTGTTACTTACAAAGAGTACGTAATTAAAATACTTAAGCTGTACATGCTGGGAATAAGTAAGTACATAAGCATGGAAGTAAAATATATTTTAAAGATTTTCTTACAGCTACTATATATTAAATGTTTAACTGTTCTCCCATTTCATTTTCAATTCCCTCGATGAAATAAAAGCTAAAAGATGTATTGATCAAAATCTTTTAGATATCATAATCCTAAAAAGCTTCAGGTTTTAGCAGTATAGAAGAAAGAATAAAATGTTTGGCTACTTCAGGTGTGTTGATGCAATTATTGAATGTGTCAATCAAAAGTTCCATTCAAGGTTGTGACTCCCAAACTCCTTACCAACTGCGTGATTATGTGAAGTAAATCCTGGTGTGTGAAAACTTTATCTATTATCGTTTGTGTTCATATAGCTCGTTCCAAAATATATTTCTTCCTATTATATTAATCGAATAAATATTTGCGTTGCACGTTTAAACGTTCCATTACACATTCAGCTTATCGTAACCATGAAAGTTCTTACTTTGTACCTAATACCACGAGAAACAAATTAAGAGGAAATATATAATATAATAAGTCCAATAAGATTGAAATATATCGCAAAATGTAAACCAAAGCAACTAAAATGCTCAAAGTGGCTGATGCTATAGGAAAGGTATTACAAATGAATTCTGTTTATTAAAACTTTAATGTTGTTATATCATTTTCTTCCAGCAAACTGGTTATGCATGACTATAGAAGGTTCTTGTTTTAGAAGCGTATCTCTCAGACTTTTCCAACTCTACCTGGATGTAAATATTTTATAAATTAAATATTTCAAAGTATAAATTCTGAAGTATAATACATATGAAATACTTATAAACGTAGAAGTAAAACGTCTAATAAATAAAAATATGTAAATTATATTATTTTTATTAAAGGTAACATATCAAATGTAGCCTAAATTCTTCGTATCACATTTTGAAGGTTGTAAAAATATTCAGCTTGGTATTCGTATTAATTGGAATTTTTGAAATCAACATTAGGAATTTTAAAAGAGAAGGTGCCAATACTTATCAGCTTCAAATGATGTGCTTAATACAAGTAGCACGTGTAAAAGATATATGATTTCATAGCCCTTCGAGTATCTATTCTTATGCTAATTTAGCAGTTAGCACAACTTAAGTCTTATGATAAGACTTCATAAAATGAAAGGTAAGCTAGGAATGCAGGTGACATAGTATTGGGTTCTAAAATTATAATTATCATCAATTGGTTAAAACAGTATTTCCTGCTGAGAGAAATGATAATTTTAATAATATTATGTACATACGTATAACTCGATATGCAACTAACAAGATCTTTAGAAATAAACCACATAACAATTATTCACACTGTAATATGCCCGTGTACGTTAATTATGTATACAGTGGTAAGAAACAAATAATTTATAGATTTGAAGAGAGTATAGCTACAGAATAACAGAATATTTCCACGGTTCTGAGAAGACAGCATACAAAAAGCAAAGAATAATAAAACAACGTATGCAGACAGGGTAGTGAAAACATGGTTCTTAACACAGAAACGTTTTAAAGTAACCAACCTCGAAGGGCAAAAGGTACAATTTAAAATCACAAGAAATATCAGAAACTTTCTGTTAATTTATGAATATGAAATATGTAATTTCGTGGATTTTGCAAAAAGAGGGAGGTGTGTATTGTGCAGTCCTTAGTTCCTATTGTTAGTTATTTGATGTTACTTTATCACTTATTCTAATGTAAACAATTTCTTCAGAAAGTTCATTGCTTATGAACATTCACACGCAACCTCTGTTTGGTATATATAACCCTTTGGTATGATATTCTACTCAACTCAGAAAGTTAAAACAAGCTGCAAATGGCTTTCGCCTCTTCTACATATGCATGCACTGGGCGGATCATTCACATTCTTTTTTCCTTTCGACACACTGATGCAGTGAGGTTGCACTAGGAATGACTGCTGCATAAACCAATTGTATAGGTGCATGAGGTCGGGGTAACGTACAAGCCGTGGAGCTGGTTCTTCCCCTATCTATCGATCTGCTATGGTATATATCAACGAAAGCATCTCGATCAATGTGTCACTGAATATATGTGGCACGACAAATTAGTCAACCAACAGACAAATTTCACGTGTGTTCTGAGACGTACGAATTTTGAGTATTTGTTATGACTCTTGTAATTGGGGTACAGCTTTCATTAATAAATCTAACGGGAGGGAATCTCAGTCAGATGTTTAAGCATTTCGAACTGCAAAACCGTTTACACCTTCTCGTGCTGATCAAGAAGATATAAAGGAAGCCACCAGCTTAATAGAACAACTCTTGAGTCGCAGACTATTGCATTACATTTTTCAAATGTCGGTAGGGCCTAACAAGAGATGACAGAGATATTAAGTACAAAACCAGTCCTCTTTTGAGCAATTTGTTCAGTGGCAAAAAATGTTCTTTTTTTTTCTGGCAAATTCATGTGTTCATTTCTGATACTCTAAATAGCTATGTATCAGTCTACTGTAACTACATCGTCTGGGTCTCAACTAATCTCTGTTTCATATAAACTTGTCCCGCTGACATGTATCACTCCGCGTGCAACTACCTACCCCTCATCCTGATTGGCTAATGCTTTCGCACCATAGGCCATAGGCGGTGCATTTACGTCACTTTTAAACCTGCAGTAAACGTCATAATAATTGGCAGGAAGATAGATAAAATCATGCAAATAAGAATACGAAGGCATGCAAAAATACAAGTTCATAATGAAACTGAACAAGTTGAAAATGAATGAATGAGCAATGGCCTTCGGCCTTTTCCACTGGGATTTTTTTAAACCAGCATACATGCCTTGCAAAAATTCTTGTCCTTCAAACTTAAAAGTCGTGTCATGCCATACTTGTCGTGTGTCCTTCATTCACCCAAGTCTTGTCAAGGTAGTATATTTTGCGCTTTGTATTCCGGTACAACCCTGTTGTCCTTAAATAACGTCTTAGCCACACAGCAATATCGCCCCTGGAGTGGTAAGTTTTCCTGTTCTCAATTTCATGTCGCGATGTCCCTACGCATCTAACACACCTGTAGGTTCAGAGCACAGCTGTTCGACTTCTCTGACTGACAAAGACGGATTCTTCTCTGTGAATGCATTAAACACATGCAACACAATTCTTTTTGTCGCCACTTTGTAAAGGTTTTCCTTTGCGATGCTTCAGCGAAAAACTGGCGGTAGACTCTGCCATTATACATATAAGTACACGCGCAATAAACGATCAATGAAATAATTTAGCTTTCGCACTCGGCACAACACACCTTCGAATGGCGATATATGACTAATCCAGTTCAAAACAAGGTCAATGATAAGTCATATAAACAAATATGTCATCACTACCGCTAAATCACGTGCATTTCAGATAAATCAACTCTGTTGCGAAATATATTTAATTAAAACAGTTACGATAACATCAATTTGAAAATTCTCTTCGAACATATAAAGATATATCACCATGTTAAATAACGAACTAATTTTTACCGCACAACAGTCTATACTGAAATAGCAGCAAATGAGAGGTTATAAGATCACATGACGGTTAAGAGATACAGGTCAAGCTTATGTGAAACAAGGATTAGCTACTCACAAGTGGACAGTTAAAGCATAATCGAAAACTGACGTCATGAAAGCACTTGGGAGACAAGAATATTTATTGCACTTTGTGGCAGATGGTTTAGAAGAAACAAGAACACTTCTTTCCTTCTTCTGCACTCAGCACATAGAAACCTCTGAATCGTTACAACGGCGTTCACACACATGACTGAATACGTTACAAATAATTAAACTCGCGGACTCTGGTTTTATTGTATAGACCACATATCACTGCATTTTTTCATTTATAACTATTAAACGAATCATTCCTCGGAACGTTGAAAAAAGTCTAAAGAACAGTTCATATTTTCTTCCTCCTCATGGAGGTCAGCCTGGTCAACCTCAGTGGTTCCAGTAATTTTATCATAAGTCAATCAACATTCTTTCTTCTCTTAGGATGATATTCTGGAATGCATTTTGCCTTTGTTTTTTGCATTTGTCATCATTTACTGTGCCTTGCGACCTTTCAGCCAGTATTATTTTGTGAAAGAAACCAGTTTTTCGCACAACTACGAGACTGATTGTGAGTAGAATGCATATTACTAGTTGAAGTATATTCCGGGCTTGTAGGCCGTGGTCTACTGGGCTCTTTCTTCTTCTTCCCAGACGTTTCGTCTGCGACTACGGCAGACATCCTCAGTGGCAGTGGCGAGATCGAAGTACTCTGGTGGGTATTTCAACAGCGACTGTGCTGTTTGCACAGCACAGAGGTGTCGTTGAAGGTGAACCCTGCTCCACGGAACAGGGGCCTTCGACTTATTGCCATCCCGGGACAGTGTCCCTTACTGGCATTTTAAGAAGGATGAATAACAGATGGTGGTTTGATGGTTGGTTTTTGTTCTGATGAATTGGGTTTTAAAGAGAAGGGAGATGAAATTCAATATGACAGTGATAGGTTTATGATGTGCCTAGAGAGGTTCTGGGGTGTTTGTAGGTAGCCCCGGGGTCTATATCATATTCCCCGAGACCCCTGATGAGTTGATTGAAACTAGAAGGTAGGTCAGAGTAGAATTTATGTGAGAGTTTTTGGATGTAGGTGGTGAGCTTGGGAAATGAAAGATCTTGGTGTATGTTGTTATTTGGGATGTACCACTCAGCACCTGTAGCAATTCTTAAATATCGGTTTTGCAGGACCTGGAGTTTATATAAATTTGAGGGGGCTGCAGCACCCCATACTTGACATGCATAAGTTATCGCCGGCCTCAGTATTTGTTGGTAAATGAGGATCTTGTTCCTGAGACTCATTGGTGACTTTTTATTGTATAATGCATAGAGCATGCCCATGCGTTTTGTAATTTTGGAGGCGACAGAAAGGATGTGGGCTTTCCAATTTAGGCGCATGTCCAGTGTAACTCCAAGATATTGGGCTTGGATGCTCCAGGGAATGTGTTCTCCTGCGAGGTGCAGCTCTGGTACGTCCTGGGTTTGACGTCGGGTGAAGGTGACTGCCTGCGATTTTGGGGCGTTTATACGTAATCGCCAGGTTAGGAACCAGGCGGAAATCATCGTCGCATATTTCTGTAGGCGTTGTACAGCAATGTGATGTTGACATGAGGCCGTGGTGATTGCTGTATCGTCAGCGAATAAATAGAGTTTGCAGCTCCAGATAGTGGGAAGGGTGTTGATGTAAGTTAAGAAGAGCAGGGGGCCAAGTACACTACCTTGGGCTACCCCTGCATTGATGAAATAGGTTTGGGAAGCAATGTCATCTCTGACGACAGAAAAGGTGCGTTGCGTGAGGTAATGGTTGACAAGATGGATTATGTAGGGGGGAAAGTCGTAATTTATTAAACGGTAGAGGAGGCCTTGATGCCAGACAGAGTCGAAGGCCTTTGAAATATCAAGGAAGAGAGCTGCGCCGTACTGACGATTATTGAATGCGCGGGTCACCTCATCTACCAGACGTAACAGTTGGTGCGATGTGGAGTGGCATCGGCGGAATCCAAATTGTTCCGGGCGCAGGATGTTTAACTCATCTAGAAGCTTTTGGAGGCGATGTTTGATTACCTTTTCAAATAGTTTGCTGATTGCTGGTAGCAGACTAATGGGTCGGTGGTTTTCAATGAGTTTAGAATCCTTGCCGGGTTTGGGGATGGTAATGAGCTTGGCATGTTTCCATTTTTTTGGGAAAGTAGGAGAGAAGGAGCAGGCTATTGAAGAGATGGACTATTAGGGCTATCCAGTTTTGCGGGAGTACCTTGAAGGCAGCGTAAGGTATGTGATCGTAGCCAGCAGCTTTGTAAGGTCTGACTGAAGTAATTAAACCTTTGATCTCAGCGATGGTGGTGAGGTGCACTTCGTCTGTATTATAGGGAGAGGAAAGGAAGTGTTGTACCTGTTGTTCAATTTCTGCGACCTGTTCATTGTCGGGGGATTCTGCAGGATGGAAGGTAGCCGCCAGGTGTTCGGCTAGGAGTTCCACTTTTTCTCTAGAGGATTGTGCAGTTCGTTGGCCGTCGGTAAGTGGCGGGTCGGAGGTGGGTATTCGGAGCAGAGCCTTAGACATCCTCCAGAGAGAGACATCGGTGGTGTCGAGTGTACATAATTTCCTCTCCCATTCTTCGTTGAAGTGATCTGCTAGTTCCAGCTTCACTACAGTTTGGAGGCGATTCCATTCCCTCTTAGCTTGTGGTTGGCGCGTGTTTTGAAATTTTCGCCGTGCTCTGTTTTTAGCCGAGATGAGTTGGCGCAAATGTTTTGGGAGGGGTTTAAGGGGACTATGTGGAGATTTGCGGACAGGAGTTGCTTCTCGCATGGCATCAGCCATGGTGGTGGTGATGAAATCCTCCAGTTCGTCGGCTGCCGCAATTGTTGTACAAGGGTGTATATGGGCAGGTTTTTCGGCCATGATAATGGAGAATTTGCTCCAGTTGGTTTGTCGGGGATTTGCATGAGAAGGTAAAGATTTAGGTGTTAATTTTGCCTTGTAGAGAAGGATGATGGGGAAATGATCGGAAGAAAGTTCAGGAAGTGAAAAGATTGTTGGGTGACTACGGATGTTGCACAGTAGAGCTATATCCAGCCAATCAGGAGGTCCACGATCTCCGTGTGTTATGGTCGGAGAGGTAGGAGCAAGCACAACCAGATTTTTACGCTCTATGTAGCGTTCTAGTAGGCGTCCACGACTGTTTATGATGGTGGAGTTCCAGAGAGTGCTCTTGGCGTTGTAATCTCCCATGGCTATGGCGGGAGAGCCAGTAAATATGTGGTCCAAAGATCGCTGACTAATCGCTCTACTCGGTGGAATGTATACCGAGTGGATATTGAGGGGTCCCTTGTCGGTTGCGACCTGGATACCCGTTACTTCTAGACCGTCAACAGCAGGCAGGTGTAGGCGGTGATGGGTGATGTGCCTTTGGATGTAAATTGCTGTCCCACCATAACCGTCCGGACGATCAGTCCTGTGTCAAATCATTCCTGGAATGGTGGCCTTGTACCGTGGAGCTAGATGGGTCTCCTGAACAAGGAAGATGTTAATTTTGTTCACGGCGATGAAGTTAGTGGCTTCACGTATCTTATGCCGTAGTCCATTAGCATTCCAGGAACAAATGCACCGTGGACCGCGGTATTTATACAAGTGGCTGGAGGGGGGATCTGCTGTGATTGGTCCGGGTGGACGGTGGGCTGGATTGGTGTGGGCGGAGTGTTGCGTTCTGTAGCCGTCTGATTGGTTCGAGTGAGTTTCTTCGTTGTCACTTTTGCAAGAGCTGTTTGCCATATTCTGTTCAGTTTGAGGCCTTCTTCTTTGCGATCTATGTTGTTATTGTGTTTATATATTTCGATGGCTTCGCGGAATAAGCGTGAATAGTAATGTGATGTTGATGCCAGAATATCTGTATTTTCATACTGGATGATATGTTGCTCCATATTTTTCTGATAAATCACTTCAACTCTCTGGACAGAAGTACAGATGTGAGTCCAAGAAATTTACTTTCAAGGGCATATTGCATTATAAATCGGTATAAGCCTTGATCATTTCGTACACAAATTCCTTTCATTTAGGGTCTCTTCTATTTCCAAGGAAGTTTTAAGTCGCTTTGTCTTGAAACATACCCAAACTCGCTTTTCTTTGTCCTGCGTGCTTCGTAAATTCTGTCTTGTTGAGGTAGTCGAATTGAAGCTCCATAAATATACCTTTAATTGTAGCATCAGATAGACGAGAAAATTTGTCAGTAAGATATGCAGATCCTCTGCCTGTCGGATCCATTG